>PVLA01001315.1:0-375460 GCA_004027455.1 Hydrochoerus hydrochaeris | reverse complement strand
AACTAATTGTGAAATTTTACCTTCTGTGAGTAGTATGAGAGAGTTTATACAAAAGCTTTAAATGAAAGAGCTCATGGAGGAGGATTTACAAAATTCCTGTGAGACAACTGCCCTGAGACACTGGACAGGCAGCCAGAGACGGGCAACTAGGACACATATGTTATGCCACCGGCCGCCTAAGACAGGCACAGGACCAATTACTGTCCTGCAGGCCCATGACGGGTAAGGCCTGGTTGGGTTCATATGAAGACTCCTTGACCTAAGACAGGTGCTGTCCTACAGGCAGCCAGAGACGGGCAACTAGGACACATATGTTACGCCACCAGCCGCCTAAGACAGGCACAGGACCAATTGCTGTCCTGCAGGCCCATGACGGGTAAGGCCTGGTTGGGTTCATATGAAGAGTCCTTGACCCAAGACAGGCGCTATTCTTACAGGGCCTGCCATACTCCCATAAGTGATAAGGGAAAAAATGTAGCATGATAGCTTCACAGCTGCCGCTCTATCTCTCCCTCCTGTGGGCATCCAGGTGCGTAGGCTTACATTTTCCAAGATAATTAAGTAACAGGCTTACATTTTCCAAGATAATTAAGTAACAAGAGTAAAGTGTTACAAAGATGAAAAAAGTTGATTAACACATATTGTTTAAGATTGTCCCTGCCTGGCCCTAAGCCTGGGACACTTCTTGCTTGGGGTTTGGGTTGCTGCCAAAAGTTAGCAAATATATATTCCAGCTTCTAAAAAATAAATTAGATTCAGATTCACTCACAGACTGGTGTGCCCCGACTCCCTGACCACCTTTGGGAAACCCTAGCCCTGCCACAGCTGGACTCTGGCACATTTTCTCCCACTGAGCCACATCCCCAGCACTCTTGTCTTCTGAGTAAGGATGTTACTGACTCAATACCTGTATTTGTCAGCTGTTCTAACTTATTTTGCCTGGGACCCAAATTTCTTATGTATAGAATAGTATCTCGCAGAATATATTATTTGACAATGTGAGTTATAAGGATACAAGGTTACATGAGAGTTAACCTGGTATGTAATAGACATAATACATAACTATTCTCCATGATACACTGTTGGTTTTGATATGTGTGCCTGCACCACGTACAATTCAGTCAACCCGTTGTTCTGGCAACCTATGGTGTTCGTTTTTTTGCAATGTTTACTTTACTGCTCAACTGCACAATTAGGCCTTAAAGTGTGTTAATTTCATTTTGGGTTGTAAGCTTTAAAGCGATCTAGAAGCTTTTTTCTTGGAAAGTAGTATTTCATAAAAATTAAAAGTACTGACTTTATAATCAGCCAACTAATGACAAAATGTTCAAGCAGGAGGGAAAACAGGCAGATAATATAATGGGAAGAGTAAGAATAGTGGATATAAGAGATGCTATCCAGCCAGCCCTGTCTCTGGCATTGCTATGTGCAGCACAATACTTGATATACAGATGTTAAACTAAACATGTGGGTATTTCTCCCATCTCTTTGATATCTCTTGGATATATGAACAGATGTTAGAAATGATGAATGATTAATCATGCCCATGTGGTTTAATTATGGCTATTTCTAAGGAGAGCAAATCTCACAGTGTACCATCCCAACAGTTTATCTTTAATGAGCAAACATCAAGTTTAATAGAATGTTAGAAAAAGAATTACATAGAATTATCCTGAAGATCTTTCTTGTGTGAAGATTGGGAGAAAAACATAAGTTCAGAAAGTTAAATTTAGATTAACAGTTAAATAGCTGAAACGAACACTGCAAATTTGCAAGAGTTACTAGTAACTGTTCAGATTCACTGTAACTTTTTTGCCTCTGGGTCCAACCATGTATTACACTTAATACCCACATGATTTGGTGGGGTTTCTCCATGTACTGTAGTTAAATAGTAATGTCTCAATTTTATCTGGTTTATGGCATTTTTCCTGTTGAGATAGGATTTAACTACTTTTATTTATCCTATATTTGGAATATTAGTGTGAGTAAATTTTCATTCCTGAGACACATGTAGATTCTTCATTCAAGTGATACCACAATCATTTAAAAAGTAGACATATGAAGCCAGAAGTTTCAGCTAATGCTTATAAATCTCTAGCCATTCAAGAGGCTGAAGCAGGAGGATCACAAGTTCCAGCCAACCTGGGCAACTTAGGTAGAGTCAGTCGCAAAAAATAAGGGCACTCCTTGATTTGAGCCCCAGTATTGCACTAAAAACAAAACAAAAACAAAGGAAACAAAAGTACCGACAGGTGAATAACTAGTAACAACTAAGGTTACAAGGATGTAAACTACTACAATTTACAGAGCATTTAATATTTATTCCATAATTAATATTCCCAATCAGGGCAGGAATGGGAAAAAACAGCAGCAAGATGTATCACCTATAGGCACAAATTCCCTGATGAATGTATATCTAAAATGTACCATTAAAAATATACTCCCAGTCACTTTATGAGGTAGGTATTTCTGTAGCTTTAACATACAGAGAAACCGGTTTTCAAAGGCTATTTATACAAGTTACTGGGGCTAGGACTAGTTTGATTTTCAAAGCTATAATCTATTTGCAGAATATTCACTGAAATTCAATTCAGTCATCCAATTAGATGTAGAACTATATCCCTATATTACATAGAGAGATATATTCTATTTAATTTTTAGTAACTTGGGCTTTTATTTTGAGCTATTTTTAAGTTTATACTTTAAGAATCCTTCAAGTTACATGCTTTATACATGTGTAAAAGGAAAACCTCATTCACGGCAGTACTGATCCAGGATACATAAAAACTGATGATTGTGTTGACTCGACTTTAAATTATCCAGAGCTGTTAAAGATCTCAGTGATTTTGGTATGCCAGGCTCTGCCTATCACTGCACTCTCTGCTGAGCATCTTTTACCCAGCTGTGTAAAAACACTCATTTTGTCCTATCCGGAGTGATTTCTAGCACATGTAACTGCTATGACACTGCACCTGCTCCTAGCACCTCAAAACTGCTGACATCCTTGATATCCTCTGAAGCAAACTCAACCCCAGAAAACTACACAGTGAGTATCTTCACTGGTGAGTGCTCCCTGGTCTGAATAAAGAAACTCATTTGTCAGAAGCCCTGGTAGTGTCTCATTCTAACACTTCATGTATGATTAGTATGTAGGAAGCATCTGCTCAGGTACCTCAGTGACTATTTCTGTCATGTGGTTTGGAGAGACCATGTGTTCTTATGGTACAGTGCTGAATGCCATGTTCCTGTCATAGGCAGGAACCACACAGATTGGATTTTTAAGAGCCTTAAAAGGCATATAAAACCATTCTTACACAGTCCTAGCTTGTTGACAAGGTGTTCAGCCCATATTAGCTCTCTGCAAAGAATTAAGAACTTGCTATTTCAGTTGCCCTTTGATGACATGCAATCTTGAGAAAATGCAGTAAGGAATGGGGCACTTTATGATGGGTTATTTCAAAGAAATTATCTCCAGAAAGCTCATCATGTGGGGCCTAAATTGTGGTAACACGATTTTCTCAGATAGCTGTATAGTGCCTTATCCAATCAACATTTCAGGTGACAGTAGGCTTTTATCATGTTACTTTGATATATGCCCCCACATAGTAATGGGAGAGATCTGTACAACTTTAGGGAAAGGCATTTGCTTATTTTTTTTCATTTTCACCATCTGCCACAGTTGTAGAACCAGATTGGGGCTGAAAAGTCCATGTACTTTCGAGGCTTTGACATAAATATCTTGCCCTCAGCGTTCAGAGTGAGCATGCTGTGGATAACCCTGCTTTCAGGCCAGTGAAATGGATTTCACATTACCGACCATCAAAACTTGGAGAATAAATATGCACTGACTGTGGAAATTTGTTGCAACTTAGGAAGCAGATTCTATGCACTCTGCAAGGTTTACCTTTTATAGAGCCTCACTGTAACACTTTAAACAACGGTTAACTCAAAACACTACCATCATTTACATACAAGAAAAAGCCTTTTTTTCTGCCAGAAGTATTATTAATATACTCATTTTTCACATTTTGCATAAATACTTCAGAACTAGCTACCTGGCTAACAGTTCAAATAAAATGGAAAAATGTAACATGCTATGAATATTTTATCTTAACACTACATAATAAACCCTGTTTGCCTCAAAATGAAGTGCTATATCAAAGTGCATACTGATATTTTCAAAAGTTTTAAAAACAAACATTCTAGTCATGTAATCACAACAACAGCAAGCAGGCGCTATCATGAATTTAATAATTTTGGGGTACAGTTGTTCTGAAAGATTTCACTTGCCAGCTTAACAAAATGGCATTTTATTCCTCAAAATGTGTTTCAAGTCAAGGGGAGTTACTTGGTGTGTAGCAACTGCTCTTTGCCATTTATCAGAAGAAACTTCAACTTTGCATCCTCTTTCACTTCTATCCTTGCTTGTCCATTCTCAATGATTCTCTTTTGGTAGTGATTTTTTTTGCCATTAACTATTTTGGTAGAAGTTGACATGGACTTGAAGCTACCTGTTCCAGCACTACTACAAGACACAGAAAGAAGAAAGGCCTCTATTTCCCAAGGAACCAAAGGAAGTAAATTCTGTATCAAAGCAAGAAAACCACCCCTGAAAGCTGGAAATTCACTGAAGGTGGAGAAAAGGGATTCAGACCTTCTTCTTTGGGAGCTCCTCTGGCCTTGTGGATCTCTAAAGAAGTCAACTGAGAAAGGGTCCTGGCCCCTGAAGAACTCCTTGAAGACCTCCACTGGGTTACGGAAGGTGAAGACAAACCTGAAAGGGTCAGTGAAGGAAGCCTTTTGGTGTTAGCACCTCCATCCACTTCTGCCTCACCACAGCAGTCACAGATGTGACGTTTCTTGCCGTTGTCACAGGCCTGTACCACTAGCTTGACTTTCCTTTCTGCTTCCTCTTTGTTCTTAACATTTTTGTCTGGGTGCCACCTGAGTGCCAGTTTATGGTACACCTTCTTGATGGCCTCTGACAAGGCCTGCTGAGGCACACGCCCAAGCACCTCCTAGTAGTCCATGTTGGACTAAATATATATATTTTAAAATGTATCTTTTAAAGAGTACCCAACTTTGTAAAGTGCATTAAACTGAAAAACAGAACCTGAAAGAAATGTTACTTCTAATTAAGAATAAATGTAAAATTTATCATCAAAATAAACACATTCTTTTATGTGGATTACCTGCAGAGTCATAATTTTTTTGTATCGTAACTTTGACTTTCACTCAATATTTTAAAAGATAATGAAAACACTTATTAAATACTTCTATTGAACATATTTAAGTGAAACATCTTGTCGGGCTTAAAACCACAAATTATTTGTGACTCTAATAAAAATGGGAAATCAATCTATTTTCAAGTCCCACACACACTGAAATGCAAAACAAACATCATATAAATTGTGTATTTGAGCTTCAAAGAAGGTATTAGAAAGATGGACATAGTAAAAATCAATGCTAAGAATTTCATTCTATACATTGATTACAAATAGACATAATTATACAATATACTTTATATTCATGTTATGCTGTATTTCCAAAAATTATAAATTGTATTTCATTTTATATTGTACTTCAGTGAAGAAAAACTGAAAATGTGGTTTCATTTAGCTAGCTTCATTCATTCATTAATTCATTTATTTGTTTATCTGAGACAGTGTTTCACTATGTAGTTCAGGCTCGCACTGAACTCAGTACGTGGCCCAAGTTGGCCTTGAATTTATGGCAATTCTCCTGCCTGTCTCCTGAGTGCTGTGATTACAATCATGTGCCACCATGCACAGCTTTAACTTCCAATGTTTAGAGCAGTAAAACAAAGTAACACTCCAACAAAAGCAACATGAAAGTATACACTGTAATAAAATGAAATCAGTGATCCTTAAGCCTGTAAAAATCCCCTTAATTGCAATCTTGGTAAAATTCTTATTTCTAGTTCTTTGATTTTAAAAGAAAAACGTCATCTAGCTGAGACATTCAGAACATGAACTACTTTCAACATTTTCCTAGAAAAGGGTCTTTTGTATCTGATCAACTGAATTAATCTACTTTTCTTCAATATAGTATGCAGGTGACATCTCAAATTAATAGATCTTACTTAACAGGTAAAACTGCTCCTAAATTCTTCATCTTAAGATATTTCTCTAAAAATCTATAAATAAGTATTAAGTTTTCTGCAAAATTTATTTCACTCCTGTGCATATGATGGAGAAGTATCCCACAAATCCTGTTGCTTCTTCCTTCAATTATCTAGTTACAAATAAAAGGAGAAACAAAATTTAGAATAAAGTCCTTCAAAAAAAAAAAAAAAGAATAAAGTCCTTCAACTGGCCTGAGACACTTAGTGTTACCAAAATTGCACCTTAAATCTCCAAAGTGATCCTCTTTTCCTTGACACCTCCTAATGTACTTTTTAAAAAAAGGATATTCTAGAACAGGAGGGAGTCTGACAGAACACACTTTGCAGTTTATGAAAAATGATTTATCAGACATGATCTTGCATAGATTTTGTGTTTGTGTGCTCCTAAGTGGTGAGGATGATAGGTTACTATAGAAAGAAACTCTGAAGACAATCAGTACACTGCAAATTAAAAGCTCAAAACTGAAAACTCTGTAACAAGTCCTCCTGAAATGCTGCATGCTTTACTCTTTTGAAGTTATAGAAGGCATCATCACGTCATATGCCTGTAATCCCAGCAATGAGATTGAGGCAGAGGATTGCAGAAGGTTCAAGGCCAGACTGAACTGCATAATGAAACTCTATCTCAAAAAACAGGACAAAAAAGTTATAAAAGACACTCTTAATTTTGGGTTTTGAGGAAGACAGTAATAGCCTACACCAAGGATTTCTTATATTTAAATGAAACTGTATCAGGGAAGTCTCCTTAACATATGTATTATCAAATACATACGTTATTTGTAGTGGCAAATTTTATTTTTCCTTTGTGGGTTATAGAATTCTAAAAGTAAATATCCATAATTTTATCTGAAAGAAATCTACGAATAGTTAAACTATCATGTGAATTATTCATTCTGTTATTTTATTTTAAAATGTAAGATTTTATTGAAAAATATTCAATTTTGGCCTTTGAAGATATAGGTTCAAGGTCTCTTCTTTGTTATTAGAGAAACTGTATATAGTGTTTGTAATTTCAGTAATACCCTAAAAGTTCTTCCAACATGAAGATTATAGACCTACTGAACAAAATGTATGTTCACACGCTGATGTCCATTTTAGCAGCATCTGTCTCTGTGAAGCACATCAAACTCACTCAAACATCAAATTGCTGATCTGATAGAATGATTTATTTTCCCATTATAGGAAAGTCACGAGTGACTTGTTCTGAGGTATGTTTTTCAGCTATGAAGGACATCTATTAGAAAGCTTCACACTTGAAGGTTTCTCTTTAGGTGACATTTTATGGCTGAACAGTCTCTGCAGGTACCAAGTTCCCTGTTGTATCCAATTGCATACATTTACATGTGCATGCAGACACAGGACACTCTGCATGGTCCCTAAAAAAATAGTATGAGAAACAGTTAAAAATCCAAACTATAGTATATGAATACATTTATCTACACTTGCATTTATAATGCAAGTTTTCAAAGTGCATTTAAAACCCAAAGGAAAAAAGCTTTAAAAGTATCAAATTAGAAATGACTGCCAAGCTAAACTTGGGATAGAAAGTTAATAAAAGATAAATAACTTTGCTTTTTACATACACAGTAAGAGATCTAATTTATAGTTAAGAAGGTAAAGGGACATGCTCACAGCTGAAATTACAGCCAATTTGAGACAAACTGGGTATCAGTGTGACAGCTCTGATATGCACAAGCCAACTGGCACTGTCCAAAGCAAAAGCCAAAGGTCTTGAGAGTAACCACAGCTGAGGTGCTTTCCTACCAGATATCAAGTATACTTTAAAAAGGACCAATGCAGTTTATATGTATTCTATCATTACATTTATAATTCAGTTACACAAAAAATTACAGGATATATAGTCAGAAAAACTAAATATTGCCTCTCCTCAAATAAAATTACATAATGCTGCTCATTTAACATATACAAAATACATCTACTAATATAACTACTATCTTATAAATTAAGATTGTATAGGCTATCTAATGCTAGAAATGTTGATATTATCTTTGCTAACTCAAGCGATGGTAAAAAAAATCAAATTCATCCTTTTGCTATACAGTAAGAGTATAAAGCAAGCTATTTAGAGGGCAATCTGTCTTATGTCCTGTAACTGAGCTTCTTAAAGAAAGAATGTACTGATTACCTGAACCAACTAAGCATATGTCCAGCATGTCCACCATGCCTGCAATTGTGACACCATGTGAACCAGTTGTTAAACTGAGCTAATTTTTTGTCCTTGCTCAAGTCGACTTTTTCATCTGATTTGGATCCTCCTATGGAAAATGATAATTATATTTATTCACTCTATCAGAATATTTTAAGTTTCTAAAAGATACAACTAAAATCATGTTCGAAATACAAATTTCACACCATGTTGAAACATTAAATTTGATGCTAAAGAGAGGTAAGTATTATCTATACAAACTCTTTCAAAGAAGACAAAAAAGAAAATTTCCATTATATTTCACAAGACTGGTACAATGCCAACAAACTAGACAAAAATAACACAAAGAAGGAAGATTACAGACTCATCTTCCTCCTAAACAGACATAAAACTCCTGAATAAAATATAATAGAATGTTATAGTATCACAATCTTGTTATTTGGCAATTTTACTTCTTGATAAATACACTAGAGAAACTATTACATTTATCAAAATGAGACATATACTTTAGAGCCCTATGTCTCACCATATGTTAAACCAAAGCCAAAAACTAAATGTTAAAACAGAAACTATCTACTGGAAAGATCAAATAGGTAAGTCTTGAGGCACAGGCATAGAATCCCAATTTCTGAATGGAATCCCAATTGCATAAGAAATATCACTAAACTATTTCTAAGACGACAATATGTAATTTATCAACTAGTGATTTCTTACTGTTTTTTTTTTTTTTTTTTTTTTGAAATCATGCATTATTTCTACCCTTCCTGGGTTTTTTCCTCTTTAAAATTAAAAAAAAAGAAATATCACTAAGAATCAGCAAAAGGAATCATATCAAATTAAAAGCTTCTGGACAGCAATAAACAACCACTAGAGTGAAGGGACAACCTGCAGAATGGGAAAACTTTGCTAGTAATTTCTCAGACAAAGGAGTAATATCTAGAGTATATAAAGAACTCAAAAAAAATTAGACTCCTCCAAAAAAAAACCAAAACAAAACAAAAATGGACAATGGAAATGAACAGGCACTTTTCAGAAGAAGTCCAAATGGCCAATAAATACATGAAAAACTACTCAACATTTCTGGCCATTAGAGAAATACAAATTGAAAGAGCACTGAGATGTCTTCTTACTCCAGAAAGAATGGCCGTCATCAAGAAAGCAAATAACAAATGCTGGCAAGGATGCAGTTTCCAAAGGAACCTTTCTACACTGTTGGTGGAAATGTAAGCCAGTACAATCACTGTCAAAAACAGTACCAACTCCCCAAAAGGATAGTATAATCATTATGTACTGAAAACATGTATTAATAACAAAAAGTTAACATTGAAAAAATTTAAAAAGGACTTAATGGCAGCATTATTCCTAATAAAAATCTGAAAATAAGTAAAATGTTCATCAATAGCAAAGTGTAAAAACTAAACAGAACACATAATTGTAATAAAAAGTAAAACTCCAGCTAAATTCGTCTGCATAACTAAAATTAAAAAACTCCAAAAGTCTAATACTGAGCAAAAAGGACAAGTCAAGGAAGAAAATCTGTAGGTATTTTATGCAAAATTCAAAACATGAGCAAAAAAGGTAAACATTTGATAAAACTATACACACAAGGCAGAGACTAATCAACATGTCACTTTGGGTGGTGGCGATCTCTGCACTAGAGAAAAGTGGCATCACTAGGCAGGAAGAAATGACTGAAGTACCAGCACAGACTGACCTATGCAAGGTATGTTTGATGCTTGACTTATAGTATATAATACATATACTATCATTACATTTGAGTTCACCAAAATTTAAACACAAAAGTATATTATTATATATGCATGTTCAACCCAGTATCTTTATGTATCTTTTTGTGTTCAGAAAATGGCCATTTTAGTGTTTAGCTATGTCATTGTGTTGTTCTAAAACCAAAAAAAAAATCAAATTAAAATATCTAAGACCTTACCATTAGAGAAAAAAAATGAAAAATTAAATAAGTGAAAAGTGTTAGGTTTACTTAGGCAATTGTTATCTGTTAGAATATGATTTGTAGATAATTATAATCAAAATTTCATTTGGGCCACTGCTGTCATACTTTAATGACCACAAAAATGGTGTGACAGAGACAGTTTCTAAACAAACTCATGTGTTTTTGCTTATGATATGAAAGTGAAAGAATATGTAAGAAGTATCTATTTAGTTATTTAGAGGATTAAACCTATGGCCTATGCACTGGGCTACCTTCTCAGCTGTTTTTCTAAATATTTTATTTTGCGACAGGGTCTTGCTAAATTAGTTGGGTTAGACTCAAACTTGGAATCTTGACTCAGTTTCTCAGAGTACTGCAATTACAGGGATGCCACCACATCTAGTTTAGTATTTAAGAAGATATAAATGCAATGAAACTGTTTCTATGTTACCAATAATCTTTTTTCCTTTTTTTTTTTTTTTTTTTGGTACTGGGAATCAAACTCAGGACCTTGTGCTTGCCAGGCAGGCACTTATGCCATGCCTCAGCCCCCTTTTCCTTTTTTCACATCAGGGTCTGGCCATTTGGACTTCTTCTGAAAAGTGCCTATAACCCAGGCTGACCTCAAACTTGTGACTGATCCTATTGCCTAAGTCACTTTAAGATACATAGCAAACAGACTGAGTTCAGAACAAACTAATCTTTATCATTTTTTGATGAAACTGGAACTCTTAAGGGTACTTTATTGCAAGCAAAGGGAAAAGGGTTACTTTTATGATCAAGTGACTTTAAATTTAAAATGGCAGTGAATTATAAAGATAAGTGTTAGAGAATACCTAACAATAGAGTTCACTTACGTACTTTGAATAGAAGCAAGAAATCAGGGCTTATGCAAGGTATGTTTGACTTATAGTATATAATATATATACATATCTCTAGATAATCTAAGATATATAATGTATAGAAGTAAAAAAAATTTCTTTTGAAAAAATACTTTTTATTGCCCATGTGTAGGTAGGCTGAAACACTGTTACTGGTCGTTATGTCTTATTTGCCAAACTGCACAAGTGCATGTAACATCCTGGGTTTCCACTGACTGGCTGTACGTGGGTGCAGGAAGCGGACCTGGCACTGCTCCGCACCTTTCCTTACAACACTTCATCATCACCTACACAGCTCATGCTGGAGCATGCGCAATGGAGGCATGAAAAATGTTGCTACAATGAAAAAAAATCACATAATAATGTAAAAGTTTATGATATTGTGGAGTTATAGCACTAGATGTCCAGGGCCACATGTGACCCAAGAGTTACATGGGTCACATGTCAAGAGTTACATGGACATGCTTGATCTAGAAATTATGCTCCATAACGACAGAGATTGTTAAAAATGTTTTGTCAATCATAATATTTGAAGAATTCTACTCTTCACTGCACAACTGAGTATAAAATATGCAAATTCAGTTAAATAAGCTTATGGAAATCCTAACTATTTGGATCATGAAAATGATGGGTGGGTGCAAATGTTGTTTTTTTTGAGATTGAGTCTTTCTATACAGTTCAGGATGGCCTCGAACTCACAGCAATTCTTCAGCCTGTTTCTGATGTGCTGATTACAGGCGTATGCCACCACACCTGATGGAAGTGATTATTAAAGGCAACACATCAGAGATGTTTGTATACCTGAACCTTTAGGTTATCATTAGCCAGTATCTGATTTCTATTAGGTTTGCTTTATTTTAAAACTAGGATTTTTCTGATAAAAACAATATGCTTATTCTAACTTACATAGCTCTTATATTTTCCCTCTAATTTGTCTTTTTTTTTTGGTATGGGACTCAAACTCAGGACCTCACACTTGCCAGACAGGTGCTGCGCTGCTGAGCTATATCTCTGGCTTCTATTCCCTCTAGCTTTCCTACACTATTTCCTATCAGTCCACTTCTGAGATTATGCACTACTTCTCATGCACATCCTATACTTACACATACCAATCTCTATCCTAATTCACACTGTTCAGTCTTACTGCACACCTGGCAAAGCTTTCCTAATTTTTACATATTTAAATCTACCAAATGTTAACAAATTACCTGAAATGGAACCTGCTTTCTGAAGCTTTCTAGGTATCTTTCAGATAGAAGTAATTTTTCTCTCTAAATTGTTCACATCTTCCTTACTCATACTGAGGGCTAGGTATGTTTCAAAGTTCTGAATGCTTTGGGATTTTAGAAAAATAACAATAAACAAATATATTGTGTAATACCTTTAGAGAAGACTGAGGCTGAAAGCTGTAACCACATTCACTAGCATTTTTGCAGTGAAATATATAAATATTTATAAATAAACGAGACAAAGATCCTACTAGCTTCTTGTCAATTCTAAACCTAAACAGGTTTGCTGGGGATATAGCTCAGTGGCACAAGCGCCTGCTTGTCAAGCACAGGGTCCTGACTTCTACTCCCAGTACCAAAAACAAAACAAAAGATAAAACAAAAAAACACCCCCCCCAAAAAAAACAGAGGTTATACTGCCAAATGAGATCAAAATAATCCATTTTTTAAAAGCTCTGAATTTCCAAATCTTTCTAAAGATTGTGGAATGATATATAAAGCATTACGGACCAATACTTATTTTCTAGAATTTATGACCTATTTTATATGCTATTTATGTTTATTATATGCCATAAGTTCCACGAGGATGCTCTAAATACATAAGTCTGATCTTTTGTAATAAATTATTTCTAGAATAATTTATTATTCTAGCAAATCTAGAAATTCTAAAACAAATCTGGAAAAAAATTTAAGATTTGATAAAAATGAATGTTCAACAGTTATTATATGTCTCCATAAAACAGAGTTTAAAATATAGTATGATTTAATTTTCAAGTTCTTGAAAAACTAGTATCTAATAAAAAAGAATAGAACTCAAGTGTTATTAGAAGGCAAATAATCCTTATAATTTCCTGAGACCTATGGTCCAGAAGATGTATTAAATTTATTTCTATATATCTCAGTTCACACAGACATGACTTATTTATGCTATATTTTACCTTCTTGTTCTTTCATTGTAGAAGATATTCCAAATTGTTATTTTATTAGTATCATAGCCATATAGAAAAACTGACCAGCGTGCAACACATAAAAATTCTTAATGAAAATGTAAAACTAAAATATACATCTAAAAGCATTACATATTGCCTTCACTTGTTAAAAAAGGCCTCTACATTGAATAATAATAATTCAGCCAATGATAACTAACAAGTCTTTCACATATATTAATATAAAAATAAAGATGAAAAAGCTACAGAACCAGAAAAAAGCTCTGGTTCAATACTTTTAAGAGGGCTACTGTAGTCAGGGTAGTGAGAACAATTACAATCAGGACACAGAATTCGTATTATTATTTTATGATGGTCACCCAGAGTTAAACTCAAGAAAGTGCAGGAAATCTGTCCACAACATTAGAGACCCAGAATATTCAGCCAAGAGCCTGAATCCCACAGAAATGTCCTGCATGAGTCCAGCTGAAGACCTAGAGCCCATGACAATGCCTCCCACAAGTCCAACTGGAGGTCTAGAGTCCATAACAAGGACTCACACCAGTTTGTTTTATGGATCTGTGCTGGGAAGGCCCAGAGGTCAGCGGTGGAAGCTAGAAAGTATATGCCAGCAGGGTGAAGGAGCTGTGCCAGTAGGTTGAGGGGTCTACATTGGAGATGAAAAGTCATGCTCAAAATAAGGACTAGGGCTGCCCTGAAAAGTACTTCAGCCATCTTCAATGACAAGGAGGTCCCTAGCTCCTCCAAAGATGAGAACAGTTGAATGCATGCCAGAAAGCCAGTGTGACAAGCTTCTCCTCAAGATTAAACAGCACACATCTTTCCCTCTAGTGCTAGGAAGCAATGTTCAATGTAAGGAGCAGAGCTCCCCTAAAGTGAACCACAGCCACTCTCAGTGACAAGGTCCTGAGCTCCTCCAATGATAAAGGCCAAATTCATACTAAGGAAGCTAGTTACCATGAGCTCTTCCAGGAGAACCAACAGCTTGAAACAGCAACACTTACAAGAACTCACAAAGCCTAGCTCTTCTCCACATCTCTATTTATACTGGCAACTTTCCTCAGGTGGGCCATCTGTACTCAGCACCATATTGATTTAATTCAGCTGGTGCTAAGCTGACCACCAGTTTTTAATCCATAACAAGGGCTAAATTAAATGACTGCCACAGGATGAATGTCATGGAACTAGAATGAAAACAAACAACCTGATACTATATGCAGTTCTCTATTTATTTTACTAGTTTGCCAAATATCCAAAATGTATTTGATTAATTTTTTTTTACCATAGTATTTTTAAGACCAAGACCATAAAACAAAAATGGCCATTTTTCAAGTTAGATGCTGGAATATATTACATTCAATTATTTACTATTCCCAAAAAATGTTTCCATGTTTACTAGAAACAGTAAAATAATCAATACTTCTAGCCATTAAAAAACAAAAGGCTGAGGTAGAAAGATCACTGTGAGTTTAAGGCGAGCCTGCTACAGAGTTCAAGACTAGCTTGAATTGCACAGTAAGACGTTCCAAAAAAAAGTCTGTATTTACAAAGTACTGACAACAGCAGAAGCAGCAGCAAAACCTAGAATGGACCTGGCTTCCAGATTAATGCTTTCTCTATATATTTCTCAGATAGGTTTTAAAGATGAAGTAAGAAAAAATGGCAGTGCTACGAGACTACCTAAAGCTCCTTAGGAATACAAGGCATTTGTTACCAGATGTGGACACAATGATTTTTAAAATCAAATCTGAAAGAAGTTTTTCTTATGGATTTGAATTAGTCAGCATTTACAAATCCAGTATTACCTGAGGTATCATGGATATAGATTTTACTTTTAATGCACAGCTTTTATAAATTAGAGGGATCACAAAGCTTTCAAAGAGTAAAATGTCCTTTCTTAGAATATAAACAGGCTAGCATTTATTTCAATATTAACTCTATATACGAACAAGTCAAGCTCAGAAAAAATATTTTTAGAATTATATCATACCAGGACAGCTAGAAACAGGTGTTCCCATATTAATGAGGCAAAGTGCACATCGAGGAAGAGGTTTTCGACAGCCAGGGCAACTTGTGACTTTAGACTTTGTTGGGGAGCCACTCACACCATACTGACTGAAACCTCTGCCCTGATGAGGCACAGAGGAACAGCTGTAGGAGATGGACTTGCCACAGAAATTACAACTCACAAACACCTACAAAACAAATGAGAGGGAAAATAAATGTGATGCAAATCATAAAGGAATAATAAAGTTCGAAACAAAAATTATTTTATAGTAACTTATTGTACAGTAACTGCCTGATACTGTAAAATGATTTTGTTTGCTAAGTTTGATTAGCTGCCATTTAAAACTGCCACGTAGTTACATTATATGGGTAGTTCCTTTCCATTATCTTTAGTTACATTCTTCCAAATACCATTGATATTGGTGGAAAATCAGTACTTTTAGACCCTGACATTTTAGAATTAGTTAAGACATTAGAATTCACATAGGGCTGTTAAAAATATCCTAATAACTTTTTAAAAAAGGTTCAGTGGTGTAATCTTCTGAATCAAATTTCCTTATAAAGAAAACATTCTGTTTCTAAGGTAAAAAGGGAGTTAAAGATCCTTTAAGACAAATTGCTAAAATTTTAGAATAGTAGCAATACAAGCTATGCATTTGTTTTTATAGTATATGCCTCAGCCCTTAGTACTGTCTTATATAGATTAGTAGCACATCTAACATAATGCCATTTTATCAATACTCTGGTTGCTTTAATATAAGCACATTAATTTCTCAATTTCTTAAAATAAGAAAATAGCACCATCCAGTGCCCACACTGAGGATAACCTAATACTTAATGTCTGAACTAAGATAAAATTACCTTAGATCATGTGTCCTAGGACAGTGATGGTGAAACTATGGTATGTGTGCCACAGCAGGCTGTTTGTATCTTTGAAAGCTCTGAAAGGTTCACCATCACAGTCCTAGGATATTGATCCCATGGTTTTTAAACTAGTGCTAAAAGAACAAAATTTCCATGTACAATTAGATATATAAATATATACATATACCATTAATTTAAAAAGAATCCCCAAATACTGCTATACTATATGTAAAGAGTGCAGAAAAATGATACACCAATGGGATTTCTACTATCACATTAATAGTTTAGATTCTGAAAGGGCTTCACATGTTGGAAAACTTCACACAATCCTAGGATTTGGGCTTTCCTAGGAGCCTCTAGACCTCTCTAGTATGTTCTATCTCAGATTAATGCTCAAGCCACCTAGTATGATTGTTAGGACTGGCAGAACCAAATAATAGGAAGATCAAGAACAAAGTATAGTCTGGAATTGACATCAATGGGAACTCAATATAAGCAAAAGAATGAGCTGAAAATAATTTACAAAACTGAACTCAAACATATTATTTGGTTCTCGGTAAAACAATGTTCTTACCTGTGCTAATGGCTTGGAACTAGGATCCAACTTACTCCTGTGAATATCAAATTCAGCTCGTTTGTGCCAAAACCTCCAAGCATCTAACAAATTTCTATAATTCTCAATCCAGTACTGCACTCTTTCATCTTTCAGAACATCCAGAGGTGAGCCCTAAAAAAAGAATATAAAGTATTTCAGTTGTTTAAAATGTTTTATTTAACCCAGAGGATTCTAGGTAACATGGTAGTATGAGTCAGACAGAAGAAATAGTTCCCCTTTTGCCAAAAGCCACTTTCTAATGAGGACACAAAAACCAACAGACATTCCATTAAAACTCAAGCTGGTTTTCTCTAATGATATAAATACACATCATACATATACACTGACTAGGGAAGTTTAAATTCTCTTCTAGTTGAGTTTAAGGAACTAGAAGCAAACAATTCACCACCCTGGTTGAATGCAATAAATACTGACGTGAATACCCTTTTTTCCCAACTATCATATAACTGAGTTAACAAATGCTTTACTATTTTATCCATATACACACTGAAATTGCTCAATCATATGTAAATGAATACTGAACCTTATTCTTCATATTTAGCAATGTATTATAAACAGAAATAGTGCTTTTGAAAACCTATCAACTGTAAGTTGAATCTGTTTATTCTTTCTCTTGTCTCCAATTAAAACACATTTTTTGACTTAAAAAATAATTTAACAAAAAAGAAAGAAAACCAAACCAAACATTTTCTTAGTTTTTTTTTTTTTTTTGCCTGTAGGGTATAAATAAAACTGGCAATTTTTTTCTTAAATTTATTTTGGAGTTCTCATTAAGAACTTTTTTCTTTTTTAACAGTACCGTGGATTGAACTGAGTTATATACTCGGTCCTTTTTAAATTTTTTGAGACAGGGTCTTGCTCAGTTTCTCAGGCTGGGCTTGAATATGTGATCCATTTCCACCTCAGTGTCCCAAAGTGCTGAGACTGTAGGCATGTGCCACCATGTCCAGCTATGAACTTCAATTTCTTGGTGGTAAGAATTTTCCTAAACCTGTATTTTTCCCTGGCAGCTGTGATATTCCACAGTTCACCTATACTTATTTTGAGTTTTTGTGGAAGGCTTTTAGTTCTTGGAGGAAATCTTTCTGAACTTTACATGATGCAGAATGTAGATAAAGACTACTTGTAATGATACCTTGGGCATAATTTTGAGGCCCAGTTTTCCCAGTCCTACTTGAGGGCCAGAAAGAGAAGGAAAATAATGTTAGGAAAAAAACCTTCTAAACATTTCACTTATGAGAAAATAATAGAAATTTGAAACAGCTAATACAATCTATCTTTAGATATTCAATCAGAAGCATGAGCCTTCCTTCTATTAAGAATTTCATGATCAGAATTAAATTTAGCTAAACGTGTGAAAAACTCGTGACAATTCTTTCTCTCTCTCTCTCTCTCTCTCTCTTTCTTTCTTTCTTTCTTTCTTTCTTTCTTTCTTTCTTTCTTTCTTTCTTTTTTTTGAGGCAGGTTCTCACTATGTAGTACGAACTTGCTTATGTAGCCCAAGATGGTTGCAAATTCAGTGATACTCTTGCATTAGCCTCTTAAGTTTGGGATTACAGGCATGTGCCACTATGTTCAGTGAGAATTTTATTTCTTTAAAAAAAAATCTACTTTAGCCCTAAATGTAGCCAATTAAGCAGACCTAAGTACTAAGAAAGTACATTATCCCTGGTATTAAAAAAATTCAGAGGTGAATATGGTGGTGTATACCTCTAATTCCAGCACACTGTGAGGCTGAGCCAGGAAGATTACAAGTGAAGACTAGTCTGGGCAACTTAGTAAGACCTTGTCTCAAAAATTTCACAAAAGGGCAGTGGATATAGGTCAGTAAAAGTGTGTTGGGTTTGAGCTTCAGTAATGAGGGAAAAAAAAAAAAATCACAGAAAAATTAGGTGTCTTTATATCCTCTTTTTCCTGCTTCCATGGCACTAAAGATAAATTAAAAAGATAGCAGTAAGAACAAATTAAAAGGAATATGGTCAATTTATATTTCTCCAGATCTGTTCTGATATACTTAATCTGCAGAGAAAACAGTTTAGAGAATGAGTCTCACCTTGGGAACTAACTTGGGCTTCTCACAGATTTATAGTAACAAAAAAGAAGGCCAAAAGTTATCAGCAAGTAACTGACTTCCTAAAAGTAATAATAATCAGTATTCTTCAGAAAAGGGTAACATAGCCACATCTATGTAATGTCATACATACAGTGCCCAATTTTCAATTAAGAAGTCACTAAATATGTAACAAGCAAATATGCCTCAAAGTAAAGGAAAAGGCAGCAGATTGAATTATAAATAAAACAACTGATACAGAGAGTTACTAAAGACCAAAGAAATGTATTCTATGACTGACAAGCACAACAGCTGAAGTTAAGAATTTACTGGGAACTGTAATAGAAGATTAAGAGACCCAGAAGAATCAATATATAAATCAAGGGAGATGATTCAATCTAAAGAACAAAGGAGAGAAGACCTGAACCTGAGGCATTTATGGCTAGTACCAAATAGTTTAATATCTACACCACAGGAGTTCAAAAAGAAGAGAACAAGATTGGAGTAGCAAAAAATACTTAAAGAAATAATGACTGAAAATTTTCCAAATTTGATGAAAACATTAAGAGATACAAGAAGCAAAAACACAAAGCTAAATGAATTACAAGGAGGATAAAGAAGAACTACAACTAGGCACATGAGTGCCATATTGCTGATGAGCAAAGATAAAGAGAAAATCTTGAAAGAAGCCCAAGAAAAAAATAAAGAATCACCAACAGGGAAAGAAAAACCTGACTTCTCATCAAAAACAATAGAGGCCAGAAATATTCAGCCACCTCTTTATGTGCTGAAAGGAAAAAAAAAAAGTGAACTAGAAATTTCTGTTAAAATTTAGAAGCTGGGGGAATTCATCACCTGTACTAGAAATGTTAGAAAGACCAAAGGGAAATGATACCAGGCAAAACTCCTATCTACAGAAGGAATAAAGAATGCCAGGAATGGCAAATAAGTGAATGAATACAAAATTATTTCCTTTCAATTCATAAAAGACATCATTTTTCAAAGCAAAAATAGTTATTCTGAATGTTGAATTTCATTTGCAGTGTAATAAAAATACCGCAAATAAATGTTAAACATTTATTTCAGTAAAAGGCACACTGCCATTAATTCCACCCTACATTCAATACTCAAAATACACTGAGTGTCTTTCAATGGCTGCCCTGACATGCTCAACTGATTAAAAACGTTTATGGCAATTTCTGTCAAATAACATTATGGCCTGTCCTCATCCTCCTTCTTTACCTCATCTTACACTGTGCAACTTCTGGCTCTTCCTTAAAGTCAACTGACCATGAGAGGTGAACATTTTCAATCAATTCAGGACATAGAGGCAGTCAGGTTAGTGCAACTAAATCATTCATGAAAGAGTTCCACGACTGCTTGAGAAAGTGTAAAGAACGATTGAATAAGTGTGTTTGAAGCAAGAGGCATGAATGGTAGTGTGTATTTTAGTGTAGCAATCTTTTAAAAATAAAATTAAACATTCACCACAGTTTTTAATCACACCATGTATTTAGAAGCAAAACAACTCATCATAAGTCAAAGGAGAAGGTGCATGTTATAATTTAGATCTAAAATGTCCCTCAAAGGCTCATATGTTTGGATAGTGACTGGACCACGGGGGTGCTATATTTATCAGTGAACTCATCCACTGATGAACTCAGCTCAACGTGCTGGTAGGGTGAAAGTGGGCCACTGGGGGGTGTGACCTGGAAAGGTATATTCTTTTCTTCAGCTCCTCTTTTTCTCCTTTCTGGCTACCATGGATTGAAGAAGTGTACCATGGCTACACTCCTTCATCTGCCATGCCCCTCTGCCATCTTGTTTCTGCCTTGGAGCTGGCCAACAATGGACTGAAACTGTGAGCTAAAAAACCTCAAAACAAACAAACAAAAAACAACTCTTTCAGTTGTAGGTGTTCAATGTTGTGACCCAGAGATGAGAAAGTGACTAAGATAGATGCTGGAATCAGAGCAGCTGGCTTGTCGATATAACTATATCTGACCATGTGAGTTAGAAGGCTTTGGAACTGGTTTATGGGAGGACTTTGGAAAGGCTTAGAGTTGTCAGCTAGAGAAGCCTTAGAATGTTGAAAGCAGAGTTTGACAGGAGATACTGGTTGGAGCTCAGAAGCCCAGAATGCTGACAGGAATGCAGACCATAAAGGCCAGGCTTATGAGGTGTCACTTGGGAACAAGAACTCCACTGGTAGGTGGACTAGAGGCCATGTGTGTTATGCTCTGGTAGAAAATTTGTCTGTATTTTGCCATAGCTTGAGACTTTGCATGAGACTGAAATTAAGGGTGGTAGGCTAATTAACCTGGTATAGGAAATTTCAAAGCAGTCCAGTGTTCAGTCTGCAGCATGACTACTACATGGAATAATTAGATCTATAGTGAGAATCAGAAACAAAGGACAAAACTAAACAGTATGGAGTTCTGCCAGAAAGAAAAGAGCCTGAAAAACTGGAGTAAAGGAGAGCATGATTGCTGAAAAAGCATTAAAACAAAACCAAATGCTTTGCATTAGGATAGTAGGAAAGATGGCCTGAAGACATCTCAGAAAACACTAAGACCTTATCCTTCACAGGCTCAAGGATGCAAAACTGTAAAGTTTTCAACTGAGAAGAGAGTCCCTGGGCCCTCTGCTCCAGAGCAGCTACTTAAAGAACTGGCTCCCCAGGATTTGTTTCACTGTGGTCATGCTGAAGCCATGATCAAAGGGGACTTGGTTACTGCTTGAACTGATGGCAGACCTTGATGTCATCCATATGGTGCTTTTACTGGCATGTGGAATGCAGGTGTCATGGGCTCACAGAGGCTTTTACCTCTTTCAGAAGACCTGGGAAACCTGACAGCATGCTCCTGCAAGGGCAGTGCATGAAGCTGTAAGAGTGAAGCCAAAAATACAACAGAGACCCCAGAAACTCTCATGCCAAGAATATGACATTTGCAGAGGAAAGCCACTGGGAATGAACAGAACCAACTCAAGAAAGAAGCCATGTGAACTGCAATCAGCAATGCTATGGAATCAGAATTAGCTAAATCCTTTGAAACTCACAATTTGATCCAGGTACTGGACATGGAACTATAAGATTTAATGTCTGCCCTGCTGTGTTTTGGGTCTTGATTTGCTTGCTTTTGCTCTCTTTTCTATATACCTATTTTCTCTCTTTTGGAATGGGAATGTTAGTTAAAAGGGCAATGGGAAGAATTAAAAATAAAATACAAATATTCAATTAACCCCAAATAAGCCAAGAAAGGAGGAGAGGAATAAAACAAAGACAAAATGAAAACAAATAGTGAGATGACTGACTTCATCTTGACCATATAAATTTAAATAGAGGAAACATTCCAATTAAAAAGCAAAAACTATCAGTCTATAATACTTTTTGTTTGTTTCTTTGTTTTTTGAGACGGGTCTTACTATGTAGTTCAGGCTTGCTCTGAACTCACTACGTAGCTCGGGCTAGCCTTGAACATGGTAATCCTCCTCCTTTGGTTTCTCAATTTCTAGGATTATAGGCACATATCACCATGCCTAGCTTCAGTTTAGATTTTAAAAAAAGGAATTATCATACTTTGTCTACATTTAAAATACACTTCATAAACCTTAAGAAGTTAATAACCCATTCACATTCCGTAGTCCCATATCTGCAATTTAACAGAGTCTTATTCCAGAAAGAAAAAGAAAAACGTGGTAGTGGCTTCATAACCTTAGGTAAGTTTACTTTATGGATTTTGAGCCACCATTCAGTTACATTCAGGAAGGCAGATTTGGGGAATGGAGATTTTACTATGGTTACCTAATACAGAGCAAACATCCTTTGTAAAAATGGAAGAGGGTGACAAAGAGGAAAGTGCTGTTACCATGAAAGGTTAAGATATGCCAGACATCTTTTTTTAACCACTGGACAGTGAAAACTGAGAAAAAAACCAGGTAAACTAGTTGCCCAAATTAGCCTCATTGATAATAAAAAGGGAAAGTGAAGAGTTTAGAGAACTGTGGTTTAACTTGCCTTCTGCATTTGAAGTGAGACCGTAGCTCAGATCAGGGAAAGGGACTCTCTTTGGTAGAAGATGTAGTTCTGTCAACAATTGGAGAAATTGAAGAGAAGTTTCTTTGTTCCATTGAGCTTTACATAAATTCAGATGCAATCAAGACTGACACTTTCCAGAATGAAAGGAAAAACTGGATAACCCAATAAGGAGACTCAGGGATAGTATAGTAAGACACAAGTCCTCAACAGGTCAACCGATTAGATCAAAACTAAATGCCTTCTAAAGATTCTAAGCAAGCAAAAGTACATACTCACTTTCAACTGAGAGAATACAGAATGTGGTTCGGCTGTCTTTCTTTTTCAAGGTGTTGTCAAACTGCACTAACCTGTAACATGCAGTAACTTGCTGTCTGGACATCTCCAGTTCTATCCACATAACTTTCCATTAAGTCCACTCCATCTTTAGTAAGGCCTGTAAGCAAAATTCCTTCCAAATTTCCAGCTTCTTTCATTTCATTGGTCAACTTCTCGATGTATCTATTTAACTAGAAAATTCAAAGTGATTTCTTTCTAAAGCAGTCTGTTTTACTATGTATTTTGTACTTGAAAACTATATATGGAATAACTTCATTCACCATGGAAGACAACTAAAACAAAAGCCAGTGCCAAAAGGCAAGAAGACTACTAGTCCAAATTTCAATCGGTATGTACAAATATTATCAAACATATTTTTAAAAGCAAGACATTTACTACATTCTGATAATTACCTAATTAAAACAATAGCTTACTATTTTAAGAGAACTGTTTTCATTATTCTGCAAAACTGCTTGTCCAGTTTTTTTTTTTTTTTTTGGATGTTTTTTTGAGATAGGGTCTCACTATGCAGTTCAGGTGGACCTTGAACTCACTTTGTAGCCCAGGCTGGTTTCAAACTCACAGCAACCCTCCTGCCTCAGTCTCCCAAGTGCTGGGATTACAGGCGTGTACCACCAGCCCCAGCTGGTTGTCTATTATAGCAGTATTTAATACAATCACAGAAACAGAGTTGAAAGGGAACTTCAAAACATAACAACCATTTCCTTTTCGGGTTTCCTGACTATCCTACCCCAAACTGTGGCCAAAATTCCTCCAGCATTCTATCATTATTAAAGTAGTCAGCACATTGTATTACTAGTTGTTTATACACACTCCTTCACTATACTCACAGCAGTCAGTCACTGTTTATTGCATTGAAAATGAAAGAATTCTTTCATAGAGTCACTAAGAAGTGAGTTTAACATTTTTATTTGCCAACTAATCTTTTTCCCTAAAGCAAGAACCAAAAAATTAAGTTGACATTCTAAAGAATTTAGATAGACCTAAATTCTTTAGATAGAATTTATGATAGACCTACTTAAAATATCTCCAATGTAATAAAAAATGAGAATTCAGAATTTATAAAAAAGCTTGTATGTACATAAAGACTTCTTATAATAATTGATAATAAATATCAATTACCTCAAATATGGAATTAAATCATTTCTCACCTGAGTATCATTAAGGAATTTACAAGCAAATGCCACTCTGTCACGTACTGCAACTTTGTTTTCATACTAGAAAAGAGAAAAAGCAACAAGTTAACTGCACATGTTGAACATTTTAAATTTTTATTATTATTATTTTTTATTTTAAAGAGAATAAAACAAAAGAGGACAGATCTAAGCAGATCAGAACAGAACAATGTAAGCAACACAGCACTTCACAACAAGACAATTGGATATTAACAGTAGCTATCATAATGTCTCTTTCTTTGAAATAGTTGAACTTAGCTTTACACACAATAATGTCAAACATAACAAAATAGAATAAAACCACTCAAGAGAATGAAAGTATTACAAGGCATTCTGAACCAAATAACCGAAGATGAACAATGGCTACTATCTCATTTTCTATAAAAAATTTGTTTATACTATCATACATATTAAAATCCAGTAAGACACAACATGATAGAACCAATGGTAATAGAAAAACAAAAGCATGGTAGGACTTCAGAGCAAGATGATATTAAATCAGCAATGGCTGCCATATTATCTTTTTCTTCAAAGTAACTATTCCATACTATCACATATATTAAGATCAAACAAAACAGAACAAAACCATTCTAACCAATGAATAAAAACATAAGACTTCAAAGCAATATAATGGTGAACCATGATTATCATAAAATCTTTTGTACTCTTATCATTTCTTACACTAGGGAGACTATACGGTATTTATATATGTGAGTTTAATTTATTTCACTTGAGTATGGATTCAAGTTGCATCCATTCATTTATAAATATCTCAATGTGATCATTCTTTATAGCTGAGTAGTTCTCCATTGTATTCATTCTGAGTAGTTATCCACTCTTCAGTTGATGGGCACTTAGGTTGTTTCCAAGATCTGGCTATTACAAATTGCGCTGCTATAAACATGGGTGCAAACATGGGTATATCACTGTGGTAAGATGTTTTCAGTTCTTCTGAGAATATGCCTAAGAGTGGAATAGCTGGGTCAAATGGGACTTCCAACTCCAGCTTTTTGAGGAATCTCCAGACTGACCTCCACAGTGGCTGAACCAATCTATACTCCCACCAACAGAAGAAGAGTTTCTTTTTCCCCACAGCCTCTCCAGCATTTGTTGTTGGTAGTTTTGTTGATCCTGGCCATTCTTTCTGGAGTGAGATGGAATCTCAGTGTGGTTTTAATTTGCATTTCTCTAATGACAATGATGATGAACCTTTTTTCATGTATTTATTTGCCATTCATATTTCTTTATCTGAGAACTGTGCGTTCATCTCGGGTGCCCATTTTTGGATTGGGTTTTTGAATTTTGGGGGTCTGATTTTTTTTAATTCTTTGTAAGTTCTAGACAGAAGTCCTTTGAGGGACAGTTCACTAAGATTTTTTACATTTTAAATTTTTACAGAGACTAAATATGTAAGTTTATTTGCAAGTACTAAGCTACTGTATAATGTTGGAAGAGCCACTGATTATTGTGTATACTTTTCCTGACATAACTCCAGAAAATCTTAGAAATAAAAGTCATTGAAAGTAAAGATTTACTTTTTAAAAATGGATCAAATTTATTTTTTAAAAAAGATCCAAATTGGGTGTGGTGACAAATCTGCAATGCCAGGACTTGGGAGGCAGATGCAGGAGGATGGCCATGAGTGTCAGGCCAGCCTCAACTACACAGCAAGATCCTGTCTCACATCCACCCCACCCCCCAGAAAAGAAAAGAGTTTGTTATGTCTTATATAACAATATAAAACATAAGCAATTATATATATTATATCAAATTTAAGATGTCATATAATCCTCCGATTACAGAAACTAATTTTGAAGAAACTAGAAAATCTCTGTGGTTAAGTTAATAAACAAGTCTAAGAAATCTATAAACTGAGTATACCAGTACAGAATTTAGAAAGAATACCAGTATCTTTCTAAATACAAAACGTCACATCTTAAAATTTATAAACACATAGAGTCAGTTTTGTGTTTAAAGTAAAATACTGATACATATGTAATTTGTGGCAAAATTCTCAGAAGCATTATAGCAAATTTTTGTATACCTGTCAATACTGTGAAACACTTATGAAAAATGTTTGGAGAAAAAAAAAATCTAATTTCTATAGAAACTATTCTATAAAACAATTTTCCCTCTTTAAATATAAGACCCCCTAGTGTGTTTTCTTGATTATAAAACATAATTTTGCCCTAGAGGAAACAAATAGATTCAGTTGCATATGTTACAGTTTTGATCTGGAAAATGTTATAAATACTGTCTTATTTGACAGCTGAGAAAACTAGCACCCCAAAAGATTAACTGTCACAAAGGAACTCAGAACTTCATCAGACTTTTTCATTTAGTGCTTTTCACTTCCTTACTGCTACTTAACATTAAGGAAAAACAAAGAGCAACATTAATTACAATTATACCCACATAAGGTATAATTAAATACACTATTCAAACAGTTTGGATATATGAATTTCTACCTCAGCTATTCCTTACTTAGTAACCCAAATTTAAGAAAGAAAAAGTCCTCATTATAGGTCAATAAACTTAAAACATAGAAATTTAATATTTAACAGAAGACTTTATAAATTCACTTCTTTTTCTAGTCTCTATTCTCTTTTTTTTGTTGGAAGTACCATTTTATGGTTTCAAGATTCAGCATTTAAAGTACTCTCTTTTAATGATCTCATAATTTACCTTAAAAACAGAAACAGGTATGAGAATTAACAAATGTTAACTCTGAAGAGAAATATAGGTACCTTGACCAAAACTGCTAAGGCTGATCATGAGTGTTTTATTTAGCTAAAAAACAAAATAATACACAAACATAGAGTGTATTTAAATAGCAAGTATATTTTTATGTTTCTATATTAGATTTCTAGAGCTCAGTGTTTAAGCTAAGAGATTAAATATATTCCTTCTATATCTATAAATTATACTAACACAGCTATGAAAACCAAATCCAGTCTGACATCCATTAACTAACTCTAGATTGGCAATGACACCCAGAAACAGATACTTAAAAAAAGCTTTTAGATGCTTTATCTTATATATGCACCAAAATATAATATTTAATGCAACAGACATTTGCAAATTTTTATAAAGTCAGATACAAACTCCAATCTCAATTCAAGGGAGGATCTTGGTATTAGCTTACCAAAACACCATCGTAAGATCCTGTTTCACTTGTCAGAAATGCAAACATGACACACAGATACGGGTTGTTTAGTTGTAATCGTAGAGTGCTGCACATTTCTCTCCAAAGGGAGTTCTTCTCATCTGTATAACCTGATAAAGCCATTGCTACCACATTGAGATTCAGATCTCCTGCATATTAAAAACAGCCAGCTGATCAAGACATCAAGAACTTGGTATCTCCTTCTTACACAGTCCTTAAACCATAAACAAACAGAGATCAGAGAGTGACTTTTACCCCTGAAAAATGAGTCCACTAGAAATAAGAGTTTTTATTTAGACTGAAAATTTGGCAAGGACTATAAGTTGAAACTTTCCATCCTTGTAAAACTTGTAAACCCTGAGCAGGACAAGAATATCTCTTAATGTTCAAGTTCTTGTTCGAGGCAGTTTCTTGTACTGTGTATTACTGCTTAATATCTTAGTGAAGAAAAGTCAAACCATTCTATCAAAATCACTGTCAACTTTATCGCATTTATTTGTGTTGTACTATTTCAAAGCACTGACAGTAATTTTTACTGCATTTCAGAATTTAATTTTCAAAATCATTTTATTTCCCTAAGTATATGTGCAAATTTTATATGTGTAAATTACAAAATTTAGAAAGTAAATATTTCAACATTCTTTCTATACTTCTGATTTTCTACAATGATTCAACTATCAGAATAATAGCATTACATTTATGAATATTTACAACAAATCACTTTCTACCAACAGTTTTTTTTCTTTTGTTTTGTTTTCCTCAAGACAAAGTCTCACTATGTAGCCCAGGCTGGCCTTGAACTTGTGGTGATCCTCCAACTTCCGCCTCCTGAGTGCTGGAATTATAGGCATGCACCACCAACACTACCAATAATCTTTAAAAATTTAAAGATTTTAAACTAGTGGTTTACTAGTTGGCACTTGGAAGCTGCCAACCTGGCTGTCAGTTCTATGGCTGCCAATCCTTCTAACATAAATTAGGCCTCAGAAGAGAAATCTAAGTCCTCTTTAACTTTTCCTACTAGGTATTTTCTATATTTATTATAATTTTTAAATTCTCTGTTTCTTGGTTAAAATAATTACTTTTCAAATAAAACAGTATCATCTACCTTATGTTCTTTTTTTTTTTTTTATTGGTACCAGGGATCGAACTCACGACCACGCACTTGCATGGCAGGTGCTTATGCAGCTGAGCTAAATCTCCAGCCCTACCTCATGTTCTTAACAACCTATTTTTCACTTTTACAAATCATTTCCTTCTAGTTACTTTGTAATTCATCTTCTGTGTAAGTATAAATGTTCAAATCCACCACCAAATTTCCCAGGTATACATGATAAAAAAGTATCATGCTTTCAGGGTGTAGTAAAATTATAATTAAAAATACTGTTCGTTGTAGAACAGGGGATCTAACCCTAGGTGTCAATTATACTATCGGAGGTCATTGTTCCACTACTGAGCTATGTCTTTAGCTCTGAAATGGAGTTCTAGAATTTAAATGTCAACACTTTTTCCCATCCCCACATATCATTTATTGTACTTTCAAATGGAGGTCTTCATAAGAGCAAAGTAAAGGAAAACATGCTTATCTAGGCAAAATATTAACTGTTCTTCAACTTTAAACTGCAATATACTAATTAATTTCATGTTTATCTTTATGCTACAATTATAATGGCTTCAAAATGGACCAGCAAGTAAAAATACAGTGTTTTGAACTCAGAAAACAATTTATTAGATATTAGGTATTGCCAAGTACAATACTCCTGATAAGAAGAAAACCCTAACATTTTGTTTCTCGAAGGATTCTCTGGTAAAATGCCAGGGTAAAACTATCTTGACACATTCTTGTTCTTTTTTAGAAATATCATAGGGGACCTATGTTTTACTCACAACATTAAAGTGGAAGCATTTTTTTTGCAGACCTAAGTATATTTTTTATAAAAATCTATACTGATTTAAATAAAAATATCATTTAGAGTCTCTTAAAAGTCAACCAATAACCATGCAAAAGAGAAAGCATAAACTAAAACATACTTAAAATGTTTCATAAAAATGCTTGCAAACTAGTCTTAAATCTTTTAAAAAGTAATTTTAAATATATGTGATTTTTAAAAAGGAAAACATTGAAAATAACATATTTCATAGCTCCTTAAATTTTATTAAAATGACTTTTCTTTTCTTTTTTTGGTACCAGGGATTGAACCCATGACCTCGCACTTGCAAGGCAGGCGCTTAGGCCGCTGAGCTAAATCCCTGGCTAAATGACTTTTAAAATACAGTTTTTACAGACCTAAACTAATGCATAAATGAAAGAGACAGGTTAATATTTACTGTTACAGACATACTAGTTTCTTTGAACAAAATTTACATTAAAATATTAATTGTGTATTTGAAAATGATCAACATCCCTTCTTTAAAGGGTCTATGAACACCAATTCTTAGAATGTAACCCAATACCTTTTTCTGAAGATGCCCCTTCATTCAGGATTTGGATTGCTCGCCGAATATCCAAGTTAAACAAAGCCACAGCAGCAGCTCTCTCCCATTCTCCTTCTTGTACAAGAGAGTTCAAAAACGGTCCCACATCTGTATCTGTTCCTTTCTTTATCCACCCACAAAGCTGTAAAGCTAAGATTCTCTCTTCATTTAAATTCTGAATATCAGTTTGCTTATCCAACCCACTCCAATTATGTCTGCTGCTTTCCACCATTCCTAAAAACAGAAAACATTTTTGCATTTTTTATTGTTATTTTGAAATATACTGGGGAAAATAAGTCTTACAAAGTATTTCAACAACATAGTTGGGATACTCAATCTCAGTCAAAATTTTATACAATAAATATGAAACACTGTCACACATAAAAAAATATTGTGTGTGGAATACTCAGATTAAGCTGTCACTGCTTCAAACTTCTCACTTCCAAATCTAAAATAGATATATCTACGATTATCTAACACAACATTCATTGTTTCCTCTATTTCCTATATAAAGCACTAAACATGTTTCATATTTTATTAATTTACTTTTAGCCCTCTTTAAGCATACAAGCATAATAAGCATACAAGTTCAGAGTAGGTACCTTCTTTAATTTGCAAGGTAGCCTTACTGCTAAAAGGTCCAGTAGAAGAATTCTGATTTTTTTCACCCTGCTCCTTTTCTTTCATTTAAATATGCAGAACTTTGACCTCCTGTAGTACCTTAACGTGAGGGAGGGAAGGAATACTACACATCCTTTTTCTATTGCCTCTGTTTAATATGGATCTGTGCATGCGCCTATCTAAAGTTGAATCTGTGCTCTGGATCCCATTCCCTCTAATTCTTAGGGATCGTGTTTCAGCTTCTTCTCTGCCATCTTCAGCTTCTTTCTACAGCCTTCCTTTAACCAGCTGTAAACATGATTAAGCCAGTATCATGTTGAAAATAAAAATAAAGTCACATAAAAGCCCTCCTGCTACTGAATTATCATTTTTTTGTCCTTAATGTAATCTAATTTTGAATTACTTATAATTGATGACCTCATTTCTTTAACCCAGTCTCAGTTTCTAATCCAACTACAACTTGCTGTCCATCCCATCACTGAAGCTCTTTCACCCATTCTTAAAGTCAATGAATATTTTCTTATGTAACTGGTATCAGACATAGCAAAAAGTTGAAAATTTTAAGTAAGAGAATAAGAAACAATGGTCTTTCTTAGTCTGGATAAATACTACTCTGACTCAAGAGTGAAATATTATTACACAGAAATAGTCCACTTTTCTTTGGTGTTTTGCTTGGAAGTAATTTGTTGGCTATTCTCTAAAATGTATCAAAACATGAAAATATTAACCTCTGGAAACTGAGAATGTCATGTGGTCTAACCTACTATACAGCTAAAATACTACACATTCTATAAGCATGGAATTTAATTCTTTTTAGTAATGGTTCTAAATTCATAAACTATGGTATTCAGGTTCATTCATGGGGCTCACACTACAATAGGTCCTTTCATCTATGTTAATACACTCATTTGATTCCTCATTATAAACTTTCCCTTTTACTGTAGATATAATAACACCAAAATGAAACAGATCAGATAGGCAGTCTATTGTACCTTTCAGCAACCTGATCAGAAACAATATGAAAACCCTTAAAAAAAATACAATGACTATAACAAATTTAACAGCTGAATTGAAATGTTTAACCTACTCTTAAAAAAGTACATTATTTGCATTTATATTATTTATATAGCAATAGCACAAGTTCTGTAAGAGCCAAGTTGGCATTACTACTTCTATGGCTCTTTGACTAAATAGTTTGAATTCTTTTTCTAGAAGCTTGCTTTTTGGGTCCAACTTTGACTACTGAAAGCTGTAGACCAAATCTTAAGTTAGAAGATAACAGGAATATAACCCATATCAATTCCCAGGAAATAGGAATATTTAAAGCAGTCAGTTTAAAAAGTTGTTTCCTGGTTACTTTTACTCTAAAATAGGTTATCAATTTTAGTCTTACATCAATTCATCTGTTTAATTTATTCACTTATTAAGAGAATCTTAGGTATCACTTTTAAGTTAGGTGATACTTCATGTCATATTACAGTCTTTGTCAAAGCACTGGGGCAGAAAAATTTCACAAAGTGCTGTGATACAATCCAAACAATTAGGATCTGATAAAGCATCTTCCATAAGATCTCTCAAAGTGGGTCTTCAAATAAATAATAACGAATAATAAATGAGCAGACTGAAGAGTCCGTATCACCTGAAAGAATCAAAATTCCCTCCAAAAAGGATTCTGCATACAAATATAATTATACACTTAATGCAATTCACTAAAACATCTAAGCAGAAAACCAAAAGGAAAAAGTATTTTATGTATACAATACAAAACTACATAATCTCAACCAAATGATGGGGCATAAAATAAACTTAAAGAAGTTATAAACATATTTGAGAAAATCAAATGGAATTTTCTTACCCAAAGATGATTTTACTATTGATTTAATTCCTGCATAAACCAATGATCCTTTGTTGCCTGAAGATTTCTGATCCATATCTTCTGTATATTGCTTCATAAGTATTTAAATGCATAGGAAATACTAGTGATGATGCATACTATTTCAAAGCTAAATTTATTTTGATTAGGAGCCAATTCATAACAGGCATCCATGCAAGTTAAGATCTTACTCTATTTTCCTATACAATCTGAAAAGCAGTAGTTTAAGTTCAAGAGTTTTGAACAATTTTACTTTATAATTTAAGTATTCTAAAGCCTGACTTGCATACAAAGGATTCACCATATTTACAGACTGATCTTTCAGCAAACTTCAAAAACATTTCTACCTGATTTACCCTACAATATTTTCAACGCAAAGGATATAGTGAAGAGTATACCAGAGTGACTTGAGCTGTGGATCTTCATTTCCAGCTAAAATGTGGTTTCTCCAAACCTGCTCGGTATCAAGTCCATACCTTGATAAAGCTCGAAGGCGCATTTTTGTTGCTATATCTTTTTCTAAAGAATCATCATTTTCTTCTTCTGCACATTCATACAGATGACGACCACAAGCCCACATTAAAGATGTAATTGGGCTCCAAGCAAGGGATATCCTTTCAAAAACTGTGAAGTCAGACATTGTTCGGTTGGGAGTCACAACTATCATTCGATTTTGACTCGTTGGATGCCAAGCAAAGGAAGCAATGTAATTGTCACAAGGCTGTACACTTCTTTCAATTATTGTGGGTTCAGTTTCGTCGCCGATGGGAGTGGGTGTGTGTTGCATATCATACAGCCTAATAATATTGCTATCCCTTGTTAAAGTGGCAAGCAGACCAGTCCTAGTTGGACACCAGGCCACTTTTGTTAAGGGTTTTGGTTGCTCAGTCAAAGTCAAAACTGGCTTTTCAAATTTCCTAAGATCCCATATTGCAACCTGACCTTCATAGAAGGAAGCAACACGATCATGGAAGTATGGGTCTACTGTTACCCCCTGAACAGCTTTTGTGTTTACAAACATCTTCTGGCTTGTATTTCGAAGATCAAATATGGCCAGGTTACGATGCATACCAGCAAGGAGAAGTTTCTGGTCTCGTGGAAGCCAACAAAGAGAGAGACAAGCATCATTCTGCCCTAACTCATACAGTGGTTTTGTTACTAATAGTGTAGTTTCAGTTTCACCCGCTGAAAGTCTCACTTTTTCCATGGGGACAATATCAGGAGTGTATTTGCTACAGATATCCCATATTAATACTGAAAAGTCAGCTCTGTGTTTATCTAGACCAGCAGCAAGCCAGTTACTATCCAATGGATTCCAAGCAAGGGTGTTGCATTGTCGTGCATGTTTTGGGACAAATTCTTTTCCTATTAAATCTTTGAACTTTGAATTATGATCTTGACCAAGACTTGTAAGTACAACTCGACCATTTGCTTGTCCAACTGCTAGGAGACATTCAGGATCATAATTGAGATACCATGCAACACATTTCATATAGGGTGTATCTGAGTTTATTGACAGTAACGTAGCTGCAGAGTCTTCAGATAAACGTAAAGATCCAGCTTTGAGTTCTGAATTCACAGTAGATTCCACATGATAAAGGCTTAGTTCTGAGTCACATACAACAAATCTATCAACCTGGTGTGGTGCCCACAAAATATCTGGTTTGGTACCGCTCATGTTTATTGATGTGATATAAGAAACCAGTCAGTTCCATTCACTGAAAGCATTTAAAAATAAAAATGTTTAAAATGTCAAGAAAATACAATTCTCAAGTTGAACAAACTATTCTGAAAGCCAGGAGATTCTCTATGCAAGTATCCTCTTTTTTTTCAGTAATATTTGTATTTCTCTACATTTATGACTTCTAGACAGTAGCCATTTAAAAAAGAAGACCAACCACTTCCTCCAATAAAAACCATTAGTAGAAATGTGAGAACCCCATCCTAGCTTTATTTCTCATGATCAATTATTTTAATCACACTGTTAGTTGCACTCTCAATTTATCCTCAGGGTTATAATAACTTCAGCATGGTAAGTAAATTATTAAGTACCATTCCTTTGAAAGCAGCATTATGAATCATGGTCTTAAGCAAGAGTATAGGGCAACACAGTCCAAAACAACTTTCTTCAGTGATAGAAACATTCTATATTTTGTGCTGTCCAAATATTATTAACCACATGTAGTTACTAGGCACTAAGAATGTGGTTATTTTGATTTTTAAATTTTACTTTCTTTTAGTTTTAAAGATATCATACTACCTTTAATTTACAATATCAGGTTTCTCCAATTTTTTCCCTCTTCAATTTTCAATTAAAAAGTAACCTATATAGTCAGGTGTAACTCCAGCACTTGGGAGGCTGAGGCAGGAGAGCAACCATGAGCTTGAGGCCTGCCTAAGCTACACAGTGAATTCAAGGTCAGCCTCAACTACAGAGCGAGACTCTGCCTTAGACACAAAACAAGTAGCCCATACAATAGAACAAACACTGGCATGCATGAAGTAAAATGAATTTTATTTGTAGCTCAGTTGTATATTACTTACATTCTTTGTAAAAGTCTCTGTATTAGTTGAGGGTTGTTTTCTCACTTTGGATTATATTTTCTAAACTTCAGTTATGTAATGTTCTGCCTGTAACATTACTTAATATTTTTCTTTAAACCTATTTGTTTTTAAAGTCTGAAAATCAACTTTCAACTTATGAGATCTGTAAATCATGAGTATGATGTACTAATTATATATATATATATATATATATATATATATATATATATATATTTTTTTTTTTTTTTGGGCACTAGGGGGTTGAACTCACGACCTCACGCTTGCCAGGCAGTCGCTTATGCTGTTGAGCTAAACCCATGGCCCTCAATTGTATTTTTTTAAACATACACTACTATTTAAAATGTTTGATTGCATCCTGTCTAAAATCATCCTAGCCTGGTGTGCTGGTGCACACCTGTAATCCCAGCACTGGGGTGGCTGAGGCAGGAGGATTACTGCAAGTTTGAGCCAGCTTGGGCTACCAAATGAGTTCAACGCTAGTCTGAACTGTATTGAGACCCTGTCTCAAAAAGACAAAAAAAAAAAAAAAATTGCCCAATTTATGACCAGTGGTACACATATACAACACTTTGTGATACTGAGCTAAGTGATTACTAAAATCTCTTCAGTTCCATAAACTTCGGGTAAGTGCTGAAATGAATATACATTCTAGAAGTGTAAGGCAAACTAAAACTGGTATAGTTAGAAATCATATTTTAATAATAAAGGCTGCCTACAAATATGTAAATGTCTATTTCTTTCTTTTTTGGTACCAGGGATCGAACTCATGACCTTGCGTTTGCCAGGCAGGTGCTTTATACCAATGAGCTAAATTCTGGGGCTCTAAATGTCTATTTCTAACTAGGGCTGGCAAGAGATAGTAATTCAGATCAGAATGAAAAAACACATTTAAAATCTTCATTGCCACTGCTACCTGCAGACTCATTCTTAAGGGGTGAAAATATGGTTTACTTATTTTCATTCTAGGTAGCAGGTCTGCCAACTCCTAATGAATACATACAATACTAAGTAATTCAACTGAAATATAACTGCTTTACTTTTTGATCTTGCAAAAATTTTAGTCAGGAATTACTCATCCAGGATTTTGTAGACTCAATTTAGATGATCAGAAGAAATAATTTTATTTCCTTAATTATTCATGAAGAATTTTTAATTCTTCATGGTACCTTATATTTCTTCATTTCTTTCCACTTTAGGTATGTCTTTCCCTAATCCTAGATCAGTGGTAGTGAACCTGAAGCACCCATGAGACAGAGGGCTCTTTGTATCACTGAAAGCTCTAAAAGTTCACCATCACTGTCCTAGACCAACCAATTATTTACCTTCTTCTTTCCTCCACTCAGGGTGCCAAATGCTACCAGACATAGGACAGTTATTAAGGTCCTGCAGACTGACTTCATAAGAATTATACTAAAACACTGTATTTCATTTATTTATCCAGTAACTGTTGAATGGGCACTATATTCTAGGCATTGTTTAAAAAGCTGGGAACACAGCAAGTGAACAGGGCGTAAAGTCCCTGGTCTAATAAAGTCTGCATTCCTGTGATGAAGTACAGGTCAATCTGAAAAGAGAGGAAATTTAGGAATGAGGAAGACATGTAATAGGAGGTAGCTAAGACAAGAAAGCAAAGGTACATCGTTCTGGTAAGGGATCAGATCTACACCCTCATAAACAGAGGAAAGCTCTTAACAAATATTTTGAGATCTGGCTCATTTTCCTATTTCACAGAAAGATAAATTCTTAAATAAAAACTTTTTTTTGGGGTCTAGGCTTCCATTCTACAATCCTGCTCTTTACATTAATGGTCTAGGGAAATGGTGGTGAACCTATGACACCAGTGCCACAGTAGGCTTTTCGCATCACTGGAAGATCTATAAGGTTCACCATCACTGGTCTATGGGTAAGAAAACTATGCCACATGGAAAAGCCACTTCAAATCACAATGATGCTATAATTTTACCAACTCTGATTTGCACAACTCTTGATGGAGAAGCACCAGCATTTCCACTGAAGCTCTGCACCTGAAGTATTTATATTACCACCCACAAAATCTGATTACAGTAACACTGAATTACAGAACTTTAGAGTTAGAAAGCAACTAATAAATGTCTCTCATTCTGTGTGGGATTAAGATATTTTGGTTCTTATCCAAAGTCTCTCAACTTTTCCCTAGATTGACTAAAAAAAGGAGCTAGGTAATTTGCACAGACCAAAGCAAAATGCACATTTTTACTAAAAAAATTATAAATTTCAACACAGTGATAGCATAACTTTAAAAGAACTGTTGGCCATTCTAAATGCTGGGTCCAGTGCTACTGCTACACACAATGTAGTGGGATCCTTGCTTATAAAAACATGTAATATTACACATAAGAATGTGGTAGAGAGCAAAAACAAAAACACTCCACCAACCTGCACTCTAAATTCCTTCAGCCACACTAGCTTAGACTCCAAAAAATCTCTAATATTCCAAGACCATAAAACAAAAAGAGAATCTATTCTATTTCCATTTCACATAGTTGTGACAGTCCAAAGAAATGAGTTCTCTGTTAGCATCACTACCATGCTCTTTAACAGCCCTGGAAATTAATGTTTTCAAATGCCCAACACACTGAAAAATCAGGTGCAGAGGAGGTGGAATTTTGCAATAACTATGGCTTATATTTAGATTCTCACCTTCAAGTTTTAATAAGTGCTCACTTCCCCTGACAGCTTCTCTGCACTGGAAAACCGTGTGATCTTTGTTCATTACCAAAACGTCTGTAACACTGCTGTCCAACAAAAATATGGTGTGAGGCACATGATTTATAATTCTCCAGCAGCTACATTTAAACAGTAAAAAGAAACAGATGACATTACATTTAAAATATATCTTATTTTACCCAACATACCAAATCATTATCCTTTCGGGTGTTACATCATAACTGGGAAATTTTACTTTATTTTTTGGTGCCAACTCTAATTTTTGGTGCCCATGTATTTTACACTTACAACACATCTCGACCCACGTGGCTACTGGACACACTTCCGATACGCTGTAATAATACAAAGCACCTAATCACATGCTTTTTTACCTCTGCTGTCTTGTACTCGCTTTACCGTGACAAATTCGTATGCAACGACGGCAGTTTCAGGAACATTCCAGCACTGCCGTCTTCAACAAGGTGCACTACAAATACTCAAATTTCTCTAGAAATAGTTATGCAAAAGGCCTGCGAAGGCAGTCATTCGCAAAGAGGTCTCAAGCGTCCTTTTTAGGCATTTTCGTTGCCGGACTCTCCGGATCACAGCGCTCGCCAGGTGGCAGCCCTTTAAGAAGCATTTCGCGCGGCCCTGCAGCGGGACCACGGTTCCTGGGGACACGGGAACCTCGTAGCGACCGCCGGCTCCGGACGCCGGGTTGCTCCCCGCTCCCAGCCGCCGCGGCGGAGGCTGCGGTGCGGCCGGGCCGAGGGGTCTCCGTGTGGCCTCCACGGCCTCTCCGGTGCCCGCTCCCGACCCGGCCCGGGCACCAGCCTGTCCGCGAGAATCTCCCGGGCCCTTGCTGCAGCCCAGCCGCACTCACTGACCTGAGACGGAGCGCGACCGCCGCTTCCGGCCCGGACGCGGCCCCTCCCGCCGCGGAGCGCGGACGCAGCCAAGATGGCGTCAGCCCGTGAGCGGGGCGGCCGAGGGCCCACGACCCAGCACTCGCCGCCGCCGCGTTTGGGCCTCGCAAGGGGATTCCCGCCGGCGAGCCCCGCCCTCCCCTCGCGGGACTCCGCCCGGGGGCGGGACCTCAGGCCCTAGCCCCGCCCCGCCTCAGCCCCGCCCTCTGCGTGGTGTCCGGAGCCTAGAACCTGGCTGCTGCTGTCTTCCTCGCATTCGCGCTCCTCTGCAGCTTTGATCCATTTTAATTTCTATCAGATATATCTGACTGCGATGTAGTAGAAAATCCAGGTTTTTGGGGGTCATGATGCATTCAAGTACGGTTTGGCCCCCTAGTTTGTACCTGACCCTGCGCTGGAATGCTGGGGACGGAGTAGTGACCTAGAGACGCCCCCGTGGGGCTCTGGAGACTAGCGGGGGTGTTGGGGTCTGGGAAAGGCACCTATTCAGTGGGGGCCAACAGAACCTCTCCGGGACCCAAAGACAGAAGGTGAGAGAGCACCAGGAGAGCAGGCTGGAAAGGGAAGAGCCTTCTAGGCTTGGAAGAGCAAGGCTGGTCAGGAAAGAGGGTCCAGCCCTAAGGGCAGCTACACGGAGGCTCCCGCGGTTTGGTTTGGTTTGCTTTGCTTTCAGAGGATGCGGTTACCCAATGTCTGATGATATTAAATACAAACTCCTAGAAAGAAAGAATTCATAACTTACTTTCTGAACGATGCAATGAAAACTCACCACAATATGAACCGTCACTTTTCCCAGGGCAAACGCTCTAAGGTACAGGCTACATTAGTCACTTCATAGTTCTGAGTTGCAAGATTGAGTGCTGATGCTTGTGTTCAACTACACCCGGATACCTGCATCATTCATCTGACTTAATTTCATCACGAGAAGGCTGAGTGCGGTACAATATGATACTTAGCGAGGAAGCCCACGTTCATATAAATTTATTATGATACGGTAAGCCCGCCATATCCTCTAGCTTTCCATCTGCAGATTCAAACAACCATGGATCAAAATATTTGAAAGAATTGTGTTTACCTGTTACCAGGTGGGGTAGGGATCTTTAGGCTTTATGACGTTCTTGTTTGTCCCAATTAAGGAATCAATCAGGACAATAGGTGGATGTAAAAGATTACTGTTTATTTTAGGTTAGCAATAAGAAAAGGAAAAGAAAAAAAGGAGAAGCATGAAAGAAGTGCTCAGGGAGAAAAGGTTGCTTTGGAAGAAAAAGAAGCTCCGTCCTGCAAGCACAAGGGACTACTGCAAGAAAAGCAGTGACCTGAAAGTTTACTGCTACTTCCTTTTATTCCTTCTCTGGTAGTTGACCCAGGTGGTCCCACTTGGTTTTGTGCAAGAAGATTAGTATCAGGTATCAGGTTTTAGTGTGTTCTCATGCCAGAGATTGGTACAGGGTACAGGGCTCAGGTTTGGGTGCTGCCATTAATAAGCCTCCTCAATTGGTAGGTTGTGTCCAACAGTTCCAGTCACATTGCCATGCCTTGGCCTTCTAACTGGAGGTTGGGGAACTTCTCAGGACTAGAAAAAGGCCAATCCAGCAGGTGTCTGGCTTTTGTGTTCCTCCCTGTTACAGCACAGATAGCTCTGTGAATGTTTCACTTCAGTGTTCTCAGCAAAACACTGAAACTTTGCACTTTGGATCCTATCATGTGCTTCTCCCCTTCTACTGTATAAAAATAAAGATGCAGAATGGCTGGTTTGTCACTGCCTTTCCATCAGAGAGGTCAGGACCCACCCAGTCCCAGCTTTCCTTTTATGTGTCTCATTTCTTCTTGACCTCCTGTCACCCCCTCACAACCCCACTCCCCATGCAAGTTGTGGCATACTACATACCTGTATTGAACATTTTTTTGTCACTCCTTAAACAGTATAGTATTTACAGATTCTTTATATAGGACTTGCTTTGTATTAGGTATTATAAGTAATCAGAAGAGAGGCTGTGTAGAGGTTATGTACAAATATGCCATTTTTATGAGGTACTTGAGCATCTGCAGATTTTTATATGCTTGGAAAATATTATAATTGTACTATTTTATTATTAGCTATGTTGTTAGTCTTATTATGCGTAGTTCACAATTGGATTCATCATAGGACTGTATGAATAGAAAAAAGCAGTGTACCTAATGATTGATACTATCCATAGTTTCAGATGTTCACTAGGGTATTTATAAAATAAGAAAGATGAGGAGACTACTGTGTATATGAACAGAAGCAGTGTGGAGAGATTAATATGCTGTATAACAAAGACACTGGAAACCGGATTAGTGAACTCGGTGGACTTTTTCCTAAGGCAATGGTGGAGTCACTGAAGATTTTTAATGAGGAAAGTAATGTTGTCAGGTAGTTCTTTTTAGAAATAACTTGCAAATTAACTGTGTTCCAGGTCTTTCTTGCCTCAAACAAAGAATTGGATGAGACAGGGCAAAAATAGTGCCAAAAGTTTATTTGAAAAGTAGGGATGAGGGAGAAACTGGCTCTGCAGTGAATTTGGCCCAAACAAGAGAGGAAAAGAGAGAAACAAAAAACAAGTACACCCTAAGTCTGAAAGACAGGGCTGGATACCATGGAGGGGACAAGATAGCCAGGCATTCCATCTCTTTTATGCCATTCACATCTGGTAGGAAGCTGTGAGAATTTCTACATACAGGGTCTTGAGAGGAGGTGCCGTACAGATACTGGGATCCTGCTCTGACCCTCCTCCCAAACAGCCCAGGCCAGGCCCTATCTCCTATCCCAGTAGAATGGCCAGTTTTTCCACAGAGAGCTAGAGGAGTAGTCTAGGAGAGAGATGATGGAAACTCAAATTATCAACTTTATGGAGTAGGGATTGAGAGAAGTTCGCAGCTTGGGTGGAGGAGAGGAGCAGTTAGAAGATGGACTAACAGAGCTTGATGATTGACCAAGTGAATGACCAAGCGATAAAGAGGATTCTAGGTTGTGCTCTTGTAACTGTGTGGTACTGCCCGCTGTGTTACCAGTGCAACCCTTTGATAGTTCCTTTCAGATGGCTGGCAATCATTGCTTGTCTCTTCATACTTAAGAGCAGGTGGTCTTGGATTTATGATGGTGACTGATATAATTTTCAAGGCAAATTGTTTGGTAAGAGGATGAGTTTGGGAAAAATATTGACTTTTCATTCCTGCTGTCGGAAGAATGGAGTCTGGAGGAAATGCTGTGTGACTGAAAGAACTGACCACAGGATTCGTCACTTCAACACTGTCTTGCCAGTCTCAGTGGTTTTGGCCTGAGCCTTAAGCCTTCATGTGTCACCACCTCAAATCAATGCCAGTGTCTATTTAGCCACTCTTGCCATACATCATTGAGGAAAACTCCCCTTTCAAGCTCAGAAGACTTTGCCTCCTACTTCCAAAATGACTGTGAGATAGGACTCCCACACAGCCTCTCATGACTTTCTCTTTCTCTCCTCCAACATCTTAATTCACTGCCATTCTCATCTTTTTCTATCTGACATGGAGGAAGAGGAGGAACTCCTGTTTCCTTGTGAGACTTGGAAACACTGGTTTTCTGCTCCCCTGTGTAAGTTCAACCTCTCCATTTTCACTGGTTCTATATATATATGTTCTAGTCAGTCCCACAATCTCAAAAGAGGGAACCATACTTACTCTAATTTCAATGCCTCTTCTCTCTCAGACTCCACTAAGCCTTTGATTCTCACTATGCCATTTGTCAGGGCCACCAATGACTCTGTTGCCTGTTCCCATGGCCATAGCTTCACCATGACAGCTTTTGTTGCTTGACTGTTGAAGTACTTTGCACCATATCACTAGTCTGGCCTTTTCTGTCTTCTGATCCTATGAGGTCGTTTTTCTGAACAGGGCAAGTGTGCTCTTGCCTCAGGCATTTGTACCAGCTGCTCACTCTGCCTGGAATTCTCAATACTGGAAATCTGCATGACTCATACTCTCCTTTGTTTAAGACTCTGCTTAGTTTTTGCCGACTTAATATACATTATCTCTTTACTTTTCTTGCCATTTATTTCTTCTCTTTTCTGGCAGTCTGAAAGTGGCAAAGAGAGATCCGGATCAGAAAAGAAAACCACAAATTAACAAAAAACAAAGCTGTCCCATTAGCTTAAGCTCCAGCCTAATTTGGGGAAGCTAAATTGCCTCCTGTCTTGGATCATCTACCAACAGACAGTCATTACCTGAGAGAAAATACATTTTGTTCTTTCAAAAATCCTTGGTTTTCATTTCTTATACCTGGTCTAGTACCCTACTAAAACACAAAGACTTTGCTTTATTCTTGGCTTAATCACCAGGGCCTATCATGGTACAGAGCATGTACTCAGTAAAAATTTTATTGAATACATCTTTTAAAAATGTTTCTACTCAGCCCTCTCCAGTTAGTGTTATTTGTCCTCTTCTTTTCTTCACCCAAGCTTTGTGAAATTATATTCTTTTCATGTTGTCTCTAGTTCCTTGCACAGTAAATTCCCTTTTAGGGATAAGTGACATTTTTTTTTCATTGTTGAAAATTGATTGCTTTTGTCCATTTACTATGTTTTGTATGGGTCGCAACCTGTTAGAACTTTGAATTTCCTTCAGCACTTGCTACTTAATAAGTACTCAAAGATATTTACTAAGCAGGAGTAAGTGTTGTGTTTGTTGGAGAGATTAAACTGTACCAGAATTTAACAAACTGGTCTAGGATATACTGGTTAGAATTACTAAGCATTCATTTTATAATGGATCCCAAGGTTGTGGTAGTTCAATTTTAGTATCTCTTTTAAAAACTTAAACATATACACCCCTTACAGGCTGTTTAAATTTCTTCACTTTTGTTGTGGTGATCCATGGTGGGTTTTTGTCATGGTCTTGAAACAAAACAGTATTAGCAATCAAAGAATAACTAATTTCCTTATTTACTGTTGTTCCTGGAAGTCATTCAGTTAGTACTGGAATATTCTGTGAAACTGGTGGCTGGCTCATCCTATTCCCTTTACTTCCACATGCACAAAATCACTCGATCCCTAACAGAAATGTTTACTGTTAGATAGAGGCTAGGAAGGCACTAAGCTGAAATTAATCCTTTCACAAAGATTCAGAATGAAAAATCTGAACATGTGTACTATGTATATCCTAAACTGGTGATCTTCATGAAGTTTTCTTGTAAATTCCCAAAGAAATTTTCTAAATCAATGCACTTCAAAATTTTTGAGATTGTATCTAATATTGTTATAATAAATTTACATAGTTGCCAAGGGCATGATTTCTAAAATATTTAAAATATTTTCATTGTAAATCAGTGTTACGCCGCACTTTAAATGTACCTAAAGGAATTTAAATAGCTCAGTGAGAGATTCTATCATTCATTTAAAATTTTTGTGGATACACTGCTCTTTAATTGTAAGAAATTTTACATTATTCTATTTTTTTCTCCTTAAACGTATATTTCCAATCTAGTTTTGTCTACTGGATTATTTGTTTGTTTAACAAATAATTATACACCATTTACAATGTGCCAGATATTTTACTATGTAGACTCATTCAGTTTTCTCAAATTGGATATCCTGAGAATTTATGCCAAAACAAAGATTGGGATGTACAATATCCACTAAAAAGTATTTTGGGTACCAGTGTCAATGAATGATATGAAAGAGAAGCAGGATTGGCCAGAGAAACAGCTGTGATATAATATCAGCAAAGACTTCAGTCAGCCCATGGAAAACTCTAGAACTCAACTCACTGGTCCTTTAGTTCTGAGTTAGAGCCAAGTCTTTGCACTAATCCGTTAATGTGGATGTGTCTTAGGATCTGAGCTTTCCCAATGGAAGTAGAGTGATTTTGATTAAGGCAGTTTCCTTAGGCAAAGCAGTTTCCAAAGGAGGCTGACAGCTGAAGGTTGTGTGCTGGTAGGACTCTTAGCAGCTGAAGGAATAAGTCATTCTTTACTAAAGGAACATCTAGAAGTGCAACACAGATCCTACCATGTCTTCATCAAAGCTTTATGAAGGTGAAACTATTATTTTCCCTGTTTTACAGATTATAAAATTGAGGCAGACAGAAGTTACCAGAGTTATACAAGATCAGCCATTTCTTGTATGGTAGAGCTTGAATACAAATCTAGACAATCTGATGCCAGTGTGGCATTTCCAACCACTGCAGCATAAAATGGAATAACTATTTGCGGTAATTCTACAAAGCCATTAAATAATCTTTTGAAGCAGAATTTGGCAAACCTTTGGTTAAAAAGCAGATAGTAAATACGTTCAGCTTTGCAGGCTACACTGTCTCTGTTACAATGTGTTAGTTTTTCACTAGGATGACCAATTACCCGTGAAAGTGGTGTTACCGCTTCAGGAATTTCAGGTCACTATTGACTGACTCTATTACTTTGGGGCTGAGGGGAGGTGGAACATTATGGCCAGAGGGCTCATTGGAGCATAGCTATTCACCTTGTGTTTTCCAGGAGAGGGAGAGAAACAAGTGGAGGAGAAGAAAGGAGGAGAGAGGGAGAGAAAGAGAGAGCGATGAAATTTTAATTTTGATTTACATCCAAATGTAAAACAGTTTTAAAGTGAAGAGTGTAATTGTTACTTTAAAGAGTATAGTTGGTGGGATTGAGGTGCTAAATTGCATAATGATAAATACATCAGAATCCTATACCCACAAAGTTTAAGCAACAATAAGGTTCTAGCCGCATATTAGTCATTTTATTAACTGGGATAGTTTTGGGATGGTCATTTCAATGAGAGTGATGCTAACTTTCCCTACTTTTTTCATTGCTTTTCTTGTCATGTCCCTGTTTTATGTGTGGGCAGTTTAGCTCGTCTCTTCTGATTGAACTCTGAAGCACTTAAGTAGCAGCTAACAAAAAAACTATCAAACTGGTAGTGTTGATCTTACTTAAACCAAAGCCATTTTATAGCCTGTTCTCTACCCCTCATTGGACAGGATTTGAATAAATCATATTTAAACTTAGAAACAAAGGATATGGCTAAATTCTGCCAGTCTCTCTGCTCCCATTTCTATTTCTCTGGTTTAGGGTTTAACTACTCTTCAAACAGATGGTAGTCTCCCTAACCAGTCTCTGCTCCCTGTTCCTACCTGTTTCCACTAATCCATTTCATTTGTGTGGCCAGATTGATCTTCCTTAAGCACACTTCAAATGATTCTTTACTTAGAATCTTTCACTGGTTCATGTTACTTATGGATTAACATTCAAATGGCTCAGCCTGGATGTAAACTGTTAGTATTGTAAGTCATTACAGTTGATGAGAAAGGAAATTTGTGTATCAACTAATCAAATTAACTATACAGTTATCTAAAAGATGAAGACCAAAGCCATTATACACACCATCTTCTATTGGTAGTAAAACAAAAAAAGATCCTTACAACCAACATTAGCAGGTAGTCGCAATCAGACTTAATACATTCAGAATCAGCCTTATTTTGAGGAAAACATTAGATCCCAGCAAAACCAAAGATATATGATTAGCCCAAGTGAATAATTTGGACTGTTTGTAATGTAATGTACAATGTATACAAAGAAAGCCTCCAGACAGATAATGGATTTGATGTGAGTGTTCCAAATCTTGGATCATTAACAACTCATTTTAGAAGCTAACTCTGAAGTCTTTGGCTAAATATAATTGTAACCCAGGGAAGAAATAGAAAAGGTTTTAAAAAAATCAGAAGTATAAAGACAATCACAATTAGAATCATGGCAGAAATGATAAAGGAACCAACTCACTTTACCCTTTTGTAACTTTTGTACAAAGCAGTTTTATAATTATTGCTTTGTTGGATATATTTGCCTTCTTTTGAAAAACATTTAAAAGAATTTACTACCTTAATCTTGACATATTCAATTTGCAACAATGTTTAACAGTTTGTTTCAGAGCTATGACTTATTACATTAGTAGATTTTTAATGTTTTGTTGTATAAACGAAGTATATATAGACTAAGGTTTAAGAAATCACATATAATAGAGAATATTTCCCCCATATGATATGCACAATCTTTTTATTTTCAATGTTCATTTTTTGTGTGTCAGTAGTACATAATGATTGCATTCTTTGTGGAGAGTTGGGATGTGTACACATCTGTCCCCAGCACCCCCAATTCCCTTCCCTTTTGCACAAGATCTGTCTATTTCCTGTTATCTTTCATTTTACTCTTTATTTGTATTTTGGGTTTTGTACATAAAAAGCTTCCTGGCTATTTAAAAAAGTTACCAGTATGAAATTTTCCCCATTCTCCAAGTATTTTTTCCACATTTGATCCCTTAACCCATTCTAACTCCAGCCCACTGAATTGTTACCAATTACTTTCCCACAACACTTTGCTTGTAACCTGCCTTTGTCCCCCCCACCCTGCTTTTTTTTTTTCTGGAATGTCCCCTTTTGAGATTTAGAAACACTGAATTCTATCCATCCTTCAAGATACATGCCTCCAGATCCTCCTTAAAAATCAGCAGTTGCTAAAAGTAATGTCCTCTTAGCATGCACTTCTTAGCATTTTTCTGTGCTTCTTTCAGACTCCTGGTCTATTTATACAGATAGATAGACAGACACACACTTTATTATAATAACACCATATTGTATTTCTACCATGAATTCCTTGAGGGTGTAATACATACTATAGCCACCACTGTTCCTCACATTGATCTTCTCTGGGGCTGGTTAATTCGGAAGGTTGGAGAGTCAAGAGGTGTGTCTGTCAGTAACAACCTTCATACCTAGAGTTTGTCAGGAAAGAGGTGCATGGTCAGAGTCCGGGCCAAGTAGGGCCATGAGGGCAACAGAGTCAGCCTGGAGGAATCAGCAGGACTTTCTGGCAGGAGCGAGGTATCCTAAGTAAAGAAATATTGGAGGTGTTCCTTTGGGAACAAAAGAGTATAAACTGGAGAATGTGTTAGACACTCAGCAGGGAAGAGACCTTGCACTAAGGCTGACATTAAGAGAACACTGAGTGAGAGATCTCCAGAAAAGCAGTCTCCAGAGAATGCACAAGAGCTCCTCAGTGAGAAGAAAAGATCACATGAATGCTTTCAAAATCAGAGCGAGGCAATAACCAGTTAAACAGATTTTTCCTTCTCTTCAGCCTAGAATAACTTAAAACTGTTATTCATGAGTTTTGGGGAGGCAGCAAGGCATGAAGTGGTGACGTGAAAAAATTGGCCCTGCCTCCTGTCTCACTGCAGGCTGCCAGTTTGAAGCAAGAAAGAGCTGAGGGAAGGGAGGATCATCCAGTTGGCTATTACACAAGGTCAACATTTTAATTATGGGAATGAGGTCGTTTTATGATGAAATGTGAAAGATATCAGTTTTTATAGCAAAGATTAACTCTGATTTGTGACTCCTGCCTGTGATTTCATCCAACTGGCAAGGAAAATTCTGTCCCTTAAAAATAGAAAGAGCACTCAGGAGAAATAAACTTATTTTATAATGCATCCTACAGAGCCCTGCTCTTTCAATAATAACATCAAACTCTTATGAAGATGAACAAATAGTTTTATTAAGAATTTATTAAATTTATTAAAAACTTAAATCCTCCAGGGCTGAGAAAGAACCCAGAATCTTGTCCATGCTAGATAAAGGCTCTACCACATACAACCTATTGTAGTCAGGGTTCACAAGGGAAAGGATTTAACACATGACACATCATTTATAGGATCATTATATAATATTCACCCAAAGAGACAAATGCAAAAGAATGCAAAAAATCTGTCCACACACCAGAGACCCAAAGAATCTAACTGAGGGCCTGGATCCTCTAGCAATGTCCTGCACGAGTCCAGCTAATGGCCATAAAACCCATAGCAATGTCCTCCAGGAGTCCAGGTGGAGGCCTCGAGCTCAGAACAATGTTTTATGCAAGTCTGAATCAAGGACCTGCACTGGGAAGGCCCAAAGGTATTAGTGAAAGCTAGAAAGTCTGCTCCAGCAAGATGAAGGATCTGTGCCATCAGGCTGAAGGATCTACACTGGAGCCAGGAATCAACGCTCAAGGTAAAGGTCAGAGCTCCCTGGAAAAGAAACATAGCCATCATCAGCAACAGCAAAGATCTGAACTCCTTTGACAGTGAGAACAGCTGAGTTCACATAGAAAAACCAGCACAACAAGCTTCTCCAAGAGAATTAACAGCAAACCATCTTCCCCTCCAGTTCCCTTTTTATGCTGTTGGCAGCAATCCTCAGCTGGACTTTCCACACCCAGCACCACAATGATTCAGTTCAGCTATGTGTTACAAGTTGACCATTAGTTAACTCACCATATACCCTCACATCCCTAGCCCAGAAAATTTAAATCTTTAATAAATATAAATCACAAAATATAATAAGACATAGACAAAACATTATTTTTAATTTCCACACAGTTGTTAATCGCATAAAGAGAGTGATGTTACAAAGAACAAAAGCCTGTAGTCTGCAGATTGTAGATTCAGCATTCCCACGATATCATGGTTATCTTGACAATTGTCAGGTAGCAGAAAGCTGGACTCATTTCTAATACTAAGTAATAATGGGAATGATGTTGTATATCATGGGGGAACATTCACCATGATTACATAACTTAGGCAAATGCTCAGACTATTAACAATATTGTTATGTGATGGATGTTTACATAGCAGTTACAGAAATAATCTCCTGAAAGCAGCTTAGTTATCAATATGAAAAAAGCATCTTTGTAAAAATTGTTTACATAATAGTTTGAAAGTTAGAATTCCAATCTACATTTGTCTTTTAACATATAAGCCAAGGAATTACACATATATCATATTTATTTTTTTAGTATGCCAAAAATATGTGTGTTGAACATAAATTGAAGAGCTCCAAGGGACTGAATTTAACTATAGGAGCAAGAGACTGTCTCAGAAAAGAATACAGTCAGTAATTTTCTGTGAACAAGTGTTGACTCACTTGGGTGGCCCAAGGGAGATTTTTGTGGATGAGGTCCCAACGTGAAAGAACACAATTGTGCAAGACATCAGTGACAACGGCATGCAGCAGAGCAGAGTCACCTGTATATTTATTATTTAATTCTTATACAGGTTGTTACCTCATATTTACATTCTTACAGAGTGCCACAACCAGTGTATGCATTTTTAGACAGGTGCTTTGTCACTGAGCTATATCCCAGACCCAGGTATGCATTTTTATCTATTGTCAATGGTAATGTAATTGTATCCCATTGTGCGTCTGCACTATACAAGCAGGGTCACTTCCTCAGGTGTCCTTAGACATCCCTGAGCTTTAAAGTAGTCTGGTTCTACTTGTGGGAACTTGTGGTTCCCACAAGTTTAAGGTTTTTTTTTATAGTATCTGGAACAAGTTAAGTTCATAATTAGAAATTAAAGTAGGAGATTTTTTGGTTTTTTTTTTTTTTTTTTGGTACCAGGGATCGAACTCATGACCTCACCCTTCACCCTTGCCAGGCAGGTGCTTGTGTGACTGAACTAAATCCCTGACCCTGAAGTAGGATTTTTTTGTACATGAGGTTTACTGTGTAAATTTTTACACCTCTGATTGGGGATGTAACTCAGTGGTTGGGCATTTATTTACCTTGCATGTGCATGGTCGCGGGTTCAATCCTACAATACATGCCTACTTTATCTCCAAATACATCTTAATTCTGCAAGTCTAAGTGAAGAGCTAAGGCATTCTATGTTAACATGGAAACAATTCCTTATATTAATGACTATACATGTTAAATTACTATATTTATTAAATGAATGTCTTATTGCCTGAGAGTTTTTTTTCCCTTGTAACTTTGCACAAATGTCTGGAAAATAAGACTCTCATTGAGTAGCTTGTAAAGGATGCTGATGTGTCAGCAGTTGTCTTGAAATTATTGGATTCAAGTAAAACCTACCCTGAATATTAAACAGAATAGGGTGGGATTACTCATTCTAATAAAAGCATTGAGTCTAGAAATTTTTGTGGTTTTAACTACCATTGATATTTCTATTAGCTTTTTAAAATGTTGGTTACTGAAAATTATTCCTTTTCACCTAAATTTTTCTCTGTTTTGCATTTATTTTACAATGTCATTGTTGGAGAATAGGGAGAAGAATGAAATAACATGTAGTCACTTTATGCCTACCTGTATATACAGGGAGATTGGTATTAACAGTGATCAATCTATCCAACATTCTTCCTCTGGGTTTGACATTAATTGAAAAATACCCATGGCAGACAGACATGGAGATCAAAATATCACTATTATCACTGGTGATGCTGAACATGACTTGAGTTTCCAACACTTCTGACTTCATTTAGATCACTGCTATTGTAAATAGTGTTACTGACTGCCTCTCTTGGATCCTGAATAATAATAAGGGAGAAAATGAATGGAATGAGCATAGAGCTTTTTGTGCATAGAATTTTTAGAACATTAACTTCATTGGTTCAAGAAAAATGAAATAATGAGTGTTACATTCTCACCCCTGTTATTTGGGATAAATGTAACTCCTCCTACAAGATAGTTGAATAAGGGTCAGAGAGATACAAAAATTTGTATACCAGTAGAAGTATCATATAAATATGAATACAGCATTGAGAATACAGCTCAGCAGCACAGTGGCTTCCTAGCAAGCACAAGGTCCTGAGTTTGATTCCTGATACAAAAAAAAAAAAATCACAGGGGCACATATCCTATGATATATTTTGGAGAATTTTCAAGTTTTACCATAATTTTTGGAAAAAGAAACTTACACATATTTTTTATCTAAAGGAAAAACAAAACAAAACAGAAAGGGGGTAGAAATAATATATAATTTCAATAAAATAGTAAGAAATCACTAGTTGATAATTACCTATTTTCCCTTTAGAAGTAGCTGTTCAAGTTACAAAAATAAAGCATACAAAGTGGACATTCAAACAGTGAGACTGCAAACAGTTCTGTTCACCTATCCAACAAAAATTAGTAATATGGTTATCAATCCTACACACTTAAACATACATGCAGTTATATCATTTAGAGTACTTTCTTTTCCTCTCTTTTTTACAATAACAATAATCAATTCTCGTAAACTGTTTAGAAGTTCTACGCATGCATGAATCTCTATGTTTATACCTATCCTTTCTGTATTAGAGGGAAAAACAAGTCAAAACAAGACAACAAAACAAATTCCTAGAAAAACATGCAATAAAAAAGTCATATAAAACTACAATATTAAGTGATCTACAGTAGTTACTATGATGTCTCATTATTTTCAATAGAATTGTCTATATCATCAGGCATAGTATAATTGAACATAGCAGCACATAGCAATATTAATAAAAACAAAACATTGGAGACATTATATGACTTCAAAAGCAGTTAATAATCAAACCGGAATGGATATCCTATTGAATCTTGTCATCTTCAGAGTAGTTGCCTCTACTCTCAGACTTGAAACTATCAAGCATACCAGATTCTAATAAAACCAGTCAAGACAAAACAGCGATCTAACAAACAGATTCAAATAAGATCAGTCATAGTAAGACAGTGTAAGTAATACAGGGCTTCAGTTTAAGTTTATAGGAAATTAAGGATAGTTACCATAGTATATCCTGCTATTTTTGGGATAGCTGTCTGTGCCTTCAAATCTAGTATGAGTAGACAGGCTGGAACGGATTAAAATCAAACTAAACAGAGCAATAAGAATAATGTGGCTTTTAAATCCTGATACACTATTAACAATGTCCTTTGCCTTCCTTTTTTAGACAATTCCTCCCCTTTCACTTTCTCAGGGTGCTTTGTACATTTTGGGTTCTACTAACTCCTTTAGTTTTTAGATTAGGGGTACAATCCACTATCTACCTCAGTGGTTCTGAACCTTTTTACCCCTGAGCTTGATCATGAGCTATATTCCCTTACTTACTAAAGCATCAAGTTTTTCCCTCCTTATAGGTGAGTAGTTCTCCACTTCACAAAAGTGTCATGGGTTTCCAACCTATCTGTAGATGCTGAATGAGCTGTCTCTATTTCTCTCTGGTTCCCTGTCACATAGAGCATAGTTTTCTCATCTTTGACTTTTGGTTCATTAACTCTCTTTCAGGTTGATTGTTATTTCCTATTCAGAGCATTTCGATTGACCCTATCTCCTGATCTACTCTGCCTGTGTTTCTTTTTGTTAGTGTATCCAGGCCGTCTATGTTAGAGATTATAGCCAATCTTCTCTGCCTCATCTCTGCTATGCTATTTTTCTGCCATTGATTGTTTACTTTTCTCCTTCATTCCACTGTCTGCCCCATTCATTGAGGCCTCTCTGCCATTGTTCCTCGAATCCTGGTGATTTTTTTCTCTCTCTCTAGAAGGCCCTTTCAGTATTTTTTGTAAGGTTGGATTGGTGGTCACTTGCTCCCCCAGTTCCTCTTTGTCATGGAACATCTTGTTTCTCCATTAATTTTGTGTGATAGTTTTGCTGGGTACATCAATCTGGGTTGGAGGTTATTTTCTTTCAGGGCTTGGAATACTTTGCTCCAAGCTCTTCTTGATTTGATTGTTTGTGTTGAGAAGTCTGTTGTGATTTTGATGGGTTTTACTTTATAGGTGATCTGTTTCTTTTCTCTGACTGCTTTTAATACTCTGTTCTTGTGATGAATTTCTGGGATCTTGATTATTATCATATGGGTGTAGATCTGTTTTGGTTGTAGCTGGCTGGAGTTCTGTATGCCTCATATATCTGAATATCATATCCTTTTCCTATGCTTGGGAAGTTTTCCTTAATTCTTTCTGTGAATAGCCTTTGTATTTCATTTGTATTTACCCCTTTTTCTTTGCTCACATTCTTTATTCTTAAGTTATAGATCCTCTTGTTGTCTTCTAGCCATTGTATTGTTACTTCTTGGTTCCTTGTTATTTTTAAAAGATCTTTCCTTTCATGATCACACATTGCAAATCTATCTTCAAGTTTTGAAAGTCTATCTTTAGTTTCTGTCAAGAAGTTTTTCCAGCTTTCAATGGAGTTTTTAATTTCCTGGTAATCTCTTTGGATCTGTTTCATGTATTCTAGATTTTGTTTATATTCTTCATCAAAAGTTTTTCTCCCTGGTCCAATGCTGTGCTGGGCGGAAGGCTGAAGCTAGACATGCTTGCACCAGAGTTGGTACCACGCTGTGCTGAGTGGAAGGCTGGAACTAGACACACACCCACTGGAGCTGGTCCTGTGCTGTGCTGGGCATGTCTTAGAGTCTAGTGACTCATGATCAAGCTGAAGTTGCGGTCATGCTGAAATAGGAGGTTGGTAAGCCCGAGACCCTTGGTGGGAGGATATGCCACAACAGAGAGGGGAAACCAGCATGGAGAGCTGCACTAACCCATGGTGAGTGCTAGGAATTTGGTCCCATGGTGGGGTGACTGGTTGGATGACATATTGGAGTTGGGCAGGATGGGCCTGAACCTGCAACCACGGTGGTGTTAGTTGGCTGCTCCTGGCCCAAAGTACACTGGTGGGATCTGCTTGGGCTGGGTCACTCCCCTAGTTGGAACCCAATAGCCAAGGATGAAACTGTCCCAAACTTGTGACATCTGCAGGGCACAGACTATGGGGTGAAGGCATTCACTGGTTGACTTGCTCAGAATAGAAGGGCCAGCCCACATCGCCCCTGCATGCACCTCACAGATCAACAGCAAACTGGAGAGGGCAGAAATCTCCTGGCCAGCACACTTCAGAAAAACCATAAGTAATATGGAAAGGACCTGAGACCTCCACCATACACCTGTCTGAAAGAAACCAGAAACATGACAAGAGAAAGAAACAAGAAAAAGCCTCTAGCCACTGACCCAGGGAAAATAAGTCCAGGAGAGGTAAATGCAGAAGAGATTGAGGCAGCAAACATGCAATATAGGACACGGCATCAGCAGACATAAAGAAATACTTCTGTGACCTCACTGATGAACTTAAAACAAATTCTAATTTACTCATTTTTAATTTGTTTTTTTATTAGTACATGGTTGTAGTGCATGATGATTACATTGCTTGTTGGGAGCTGGTACATACATATAACGCATCTTAATTCATTGTATGTTCCCTCTTTCTCCTCTGTTCTGTCACCCATCTCTTGGTCCTCTTTTCATTTGCAAAACTTTTATCTCCATTATCTATTTGTCTTAGTTTTTTTCTTTGCTGAGGCAAAATACCTGACATCCAAAGTTAAAGGAGGAAAGGTTTATTTATCTCACACTTTGTAGAGATTTCAGTCCATAGTCAGCTGGCTCCAAGGCAGGGTGGCATGGGGGATAAGCCCCTCAAAGAAGAGAAACAATTGGGCCAGGGATATAGCTCAGTGGAACAGCATCTGTCTGAAAAACACAAGATCCTGAGTTTGATCCTCTAAGGAGAAAGAGGAAACCAAGCAAACAAAGGAAGGCCACAGCTCTATCTATCCTTTATATTTTATCCAGCCAAGTTAGAGCAGTAGCATTCACACCTTTAATCTTAGTAACCTTGATTGCATTGTGAATCAATCCCAGCATCACACGCTCTAGATCCAGCTACCTCTGAAAAGCCCCATTTATGACTGCATGAGGCTTTGGAGGGACATTTAAACACAAGCTATAATACTATCATCTATCTTTTATTTTATTCTTTAAATAAATCATACAATATTTAGGCTCATGTGTCTGGTTTATTTCAGTTAACACTGTGGTCTCAAGATGCATCCACTTTCCTAAAAATGACTCAAATATATCCTTCTTTATGGCAAGACAGGACTCTATTGTGTATAAATATCACATTTTCTTTATCTATTCATCTGTTGGTGGATATACAGGCTGCTTGCAAAATTTAGCTATTGTGAGTTGAGCTGCTATAAACATGGGTATACATATATCACTGTACAATGATGTCTTTAACTCTTTTGGGAAGATATCTAGAAGGGGAATAGCTGGGTCTAATGCAATTTCTCATTTTAGTTTTTTGAGGAATCTCCACACTGATTTCCACAGGGATGTACTGGTTTATATTCCCACAAATAATGTAGAATTTCATCTTTTCTCCACAGCCTTGCTAGCAGTTTTTAATATTTGATTTCTTATTGATAAACGTCCTTTCTGGAGTAGAATGAAATCTCAGTGTTTTTTTTTAAAATTTTATTTAAAGAGAAAAAAAAAGCAAAACAGAAAAAAGGGTAGCAACAATAAGGAATTCCAAAGGAAAAAAGAAAAAAAAACAGTAAAAAAATCACTAGTTGATAAATTACATACTGTCATCTTAGAAATAGTTGTTCAAGTTACAAAATTAAAGCATAGAAACTGGACTGCAAACAGTTCTGCTCAATGATCTAACAAAAACTTAGTAATATGGTCATTTATCTTACACACTTAAACATACGTGCAATTATATCCTCTAGTTTTTTTCCTCTCTTTTTTACAATAGCAATTACAAATTTTGGGTTTTATTACTCCTACAGTTCTTATTACTTTTTACACTGGAGACACAACGTGATATTTATAAACATGATTCTTATTTCACTTATGAGGATAGTCTCAAGTTGCCTCCATTTGCCTGTGAAAGCCTCAAGATCATCCTTTTTTATAGCTTAGTAATATTTCATTGTATAAAAATACATTTTTTTCATCCACTCTGCAGTTGATGGGCACTTTGGTTGTTTCAAAGACTTAGCTATTACAAATTGTGCTGCAATGAGCATGGATGTACCTATATCATATATCACTGTGACATGACATTTTCAGTTTTTCTGGGAAAATACCCAGGAGGGGAATAGCTGGATTGAATGGAACTTCCAATCCTAGTCTTCCGAGAATTCTCCATATGGATTTCTATAGTATTACACCAGCCTACACTCCCACCAACAATGGAGCAGTGTTCCTTTTCCCCACAGCCTCGCCAACATTTGTTATCAGTTGTTTTCTTAATGGCAGCTATTCTTTCCAGGGTGAGATGAAATCTCAATGATGTTTTAATTTGCATTTCTCAGATGACCAGTGATGCTGAACATTTCCTCATGTATTTTTTGCCATTTTTATATCTTCATCTGAGAAATGTGTTTTCATCTCAGATGCCGAGTTTTGGAGAGAGTCTTTGAATTTGGGGGGCTTGATGTTTTTCAATTCTTTGTATGTTCTTGATATAAGTCCTTTGTCTGAGGGGTTGCTGTCTATAATTCTTTCCCATTCTGTGGGTTTTCTTTTCACTCTGTTGGTGATTTCTTCTGAAGTGCAGAAACTTTTCAGTAATATGAGATCCCAGTTGTTGATTCTTTGAACTGTTTCCCATGCAATTTGCATTTTATTCATGAATTCTCTGCCTACTCCTATGTCTCGAAGGTTTCTACCTATCTTATCTTCCAGTAGATTTAATATTTCTGTTTTAATATTTAGGTCTTTGATCCATTTAGGCTTTAGTTTTGTGCATGGTGATAGGCATGGATCTAGTTTCAGTCTTTGGCATGTGGAAAGCCATTTTTTCCAACACCATTTACTAAAGAGGCTATCCTTCTTCCAGTGAACATGTTTTGTCCCTTTGTCAAATATCAGGTGGCTGAGTGTCTTTGTAGTTGTGCTTGTATCTTCTAATCTGTTCCATTGATCCTCAGGTCTATTTCTTTGCCAGTACCATGCTGATTTTATCACTGTGGCTTTGTAGTATAGTTTCAAGTCAGGAATTGAGATGCCTCCTGCCTTGTCTTTGTTGCCCAGAATTGCCTTTCCTATTCTAGGTCTCTTCTGTTTCCAAAGGAATTTTAGGAGTGCTTTCTCTAGATCTGTGAGGTATGTCTATGGAATTTTGATTGGGACTGCCTTAAATCTGTATAACAGGTTTGGGAGTATGGCCATTTTCACAATGTTGGTTCTTCCTAGCCAAGAGCAAGGAATATCCTTCCTTTCTAATATCCTCTTCAATCTCCTTTTTAATCTTAGCATAATTTTCAGCATATAGATCTTTTACATTCTTGGTTAGGTTGATTCCTAAGCATTTCATTTTTTTAGATGCTGTTGTGAAAGGTGATATTTTTATCATTTCTCTCTCAGTGAGTTTTTTGTTTGTGTACAAGAATGCAATTGATTTTTGAACATTGACTTTGTATCCAGCTACACTGCAGAATTTGTTTATTACCTCTAATAGTCTTTTAATGGAGTTTTTTGGGTCTTCTATATAGAGTATCATGTCATCTGCAAATAGTTATAGTTTAACTTTTTCCTTTCCTATCTTTATTACTTTTATTTCTCTCTCTTGTCTGATTGCCCTGGTAGTATTTCCAGAACTATATTGAATAGGAGTGGTGATAGTGGACATCTTTGTCTTCTTCCTGATTTTAGAGTGAAAGTTGTCAGTTTTGCCCATTTAGTATAATGTTGGCTGTTGGTTTGTCATAGATGGCCTTTAATAAGAGATTGAGGTAGACACCATGTATTCTGAGTTTCTGAAGGGTTTTTATCATGAACATGCATTGGACTTTATTAAAAGCTTTTTCTGCATCTATTGAGATGATCATGTGGTTTTTTTTTTTTTGGCTCTGTTGATGTGGTACATTACATTTATTGATTTGTGTATGTTAAACCATTGCTGTTTTCCTGGAATGAATCCCACTTGGTCATGATGTATAATCTTCTTTTTTTTAATTTAAAGAGAATAAAACAAAAGAGGACAGATCTAAGAAGATCAGAACAGAACAATGTAAGCAACACAGCACTTCACAACAAGACAATTGAAAATTAACAGTAGCTATCATGTCTCTTTCCTTGAAATAGTTGAGCTTAGCTTTACACACAATAATGTCAAGCATAACAAAGTAGAATAAACAACTCAAGAGAATGGAAGTATTCCAAGACATTCTGAACCATATAACCAAAGATGAACAATGGCTGCTATATTATCTCATTTTCCATAAAAATTTTGTTTTTACTATCATACATATTAAAATCCAATAACACACAATGTGATAGCAACAATGGTAATAGAAAAACAAAAGCATGGTAGGACTTCAGAGCAAGATGATATTAAATCAACACTGGCTACCATACTGTCTTGTCTTCAAAGTAACTATTCATATGATCACATATATTAAGATCAAACAAAACAGAATAAAACCATTCAAACCAATGAATAAAGACATAAAACATCAAAGCATTATAATGGTGAACGATGATTTCTATAAAATCTTCTGTAATCTTACCATTTCTTACACTAGGGAGACTATACGGTATTTATACATGTGAGTTTGATTTATTTCACTTATGAGTATAGATTCAAGATGCATCCATTTATAAATATCTCAATGTGATCATTCTTTATAGCTGAGTAGTACTCCACTGTATAAAAGTACCACAATTTTTTAATCCATTCCTTGGTTGATGGGCACTTAGGTTGTTTCCAAGATTTGGCTATTACAAATTGTGCTGCTATAAACATGGGTGCGCATATATCACTGTGGTAAGATGTTTTCAGATCTTCTGGGAATATGCCTAAGAGTGGAATAGCTGGGTCAAATGGGACCTCCATCCCCAGCTTTTTCAGGAATCTCCAGATTGACCTCCATAGTGTTTCCACCAGTCTACACTCGCATCAACAGTGCAGAAGAGTTCTTTTTCCCCCACAGCCTCTCCAGCATTTGTTGTTGGTAGTTTTGTTGATCCTGGCCATTCTTTCTGGAGTGAGATGGAGTCTTAGTGTGGTTTTAATTTACATTTCTCTAATGACCAATGATGATGAACATTTTTTCATGTATTTATTTGTCATTGATATTTCTTCATCTGAGAACTGTGTGTTCATCTTGGATGCCCATTTTTGGGTTGGGTCTTTGAATTTCAGGGGTCTGATTTTTTTAAATTCTTTATAAGTTCTAGACAGAAGTTCTTTGTCTGAGGGACAGTTCACTAAGATTTTTTTCCCCAGTTTGTAGGTTTTCTTTTCACTCTGCTGGAGATTTCTTTGGACATGCAGAAACTCTTTAATAAGATATGATCGCAGTTATTGATTCTGGGAAGTATTTCCTGTGCAGTTTGGTTCTTGTTCATGAATTCTCTACCTACCCCTATGTCTTCAAGATTTTTACCTACTTTGTCTTGCAACAGATTTAGTGTTTCTGTTTTAATATTTAGATCTTTGATACATTTGGATTTTAGTTTATTACATGGTGATAGGCATGGGTCTAATTTTAGTTTTTGGCATATGGATAGCCAATTTTTCCAGCACCATTTATTAAAGAGACTGTCGTTCTTCCAGTGAACATGCTTGGCCCCTTTATCAAAGATAAGGTGGTTGAGTGTATTTGTAGATGTATGTTCTAATCTATTCCATTGACCTTCAGGTCTGTTTTTATTCCAATACCATGTTGATTTTATTACAGTAGCTTTGTAGTATAACTTCAAGTCAAGGATTGTGATGCCTCCTGCCTTGGCTTTGCTGCTGAGATTTGCCTTTGCTATTCTAGGTCTCTTCTGGTTCCAGATGAATTTTAGGAGTGATTTCTCTAGATCTATGAGGTATGTTAGTGGTATTTTCATTGGGATTGCATTGAATCTGTATAATAATTTTGGGAGAATGGCCATTTTTGCAATATTTATTCTTCCTATCCATGAGCAAGGGATGTCTTTCCATTTTCTGAGGTCCTTTTCGATTTCTTTTTTCAGGGTATTATAATTTTCCCTGTACAACTCTTTTACATCTTTCACTAGATTAATTCCTAAGTATTTCATTTTTTGGATGCTAGTATGAAGGGTGTGGCTTCTCTTATTTCTCAGTGATTTTGTTGTTAGTGTCTAAGAATGCTATTGATTTTTTAGAATTGACTTTGTATCCAGCTACATTGCTGAATTTATTTATTATATCTAGGAGTCTTTCAATGGAGGTTTGAGGGTCTTCTATATAGAGTATCATGTCATCTGCCAATAATGATAATTTAACTTCTTTTCCTATCTGTACTCCTTTTATTTCTCTCTTTTGTTTAATTCCTCTGGCTAGTGTTTCCAGTACTATGTTGAATAGGAGTGGTGATAAGGGACATCCTTGTCTTGTGCCTGATTTCAAGGTAAAGACTTTCAGTTTTTGGCCATTTAATATGACACTGGCTGTTGGTTTTTCATAGATGGCCTTTATCATATTGAGGTAAATACCATCTATTCCAATTCTCTGTAAGGTTCTTATCCTGAATGGGTTTTGGATCTTATCAAAAGCTTTTTCTGCATCTATAGAAATGATCATGTGATTCTTGCTTTTGGCTCTATTGATATGGTGGATTACATTTATTGATTTAAGTATGTTGAACCATCCCTGCATGCCTGGGATGAATCCCACTTGGTCATGGTATATAATCTTCTTGATGATTTGCTGCATCCTGTTTGCCAATATTTTATTGAGAATTTTTGCATCTATGTTCATTAGGGAGATTGGCCTGTAGTTCTCTTTTTTAGCTGGGTCTTTCTCAGGTTTTGGTTCTAGAGTGATATTTGCTTCCAGGAATGACTTAGGGAGAATTGCTTCCCTTTCAATTTCATTGAAGAGTTTGAGGAGTGTAGGCATTAATTCTTCTTTGTATTTCTTGTAGAATTCCTCAGTGAATCCATCTGGGCCTGAGCTCTTCTTTGTTGGTAGAGACTTGATTACATTTTCAATTTCATTCATAGAAATTGGGTTATTCAGCAGTTTTACATCTTCTTGATCCAGCTTTGGTGGTTTGTATGTTTCTAGGAATCTGTCCATTTCTTCTGTGTTATCGAACCTATGAGAGTAGAGGTTTTCGAAACAGTTGTTGATGATCTTCTGTATTTCCACAGGGTTGGTAGTGATTTCTCCTTTTTCATTCTGTATTGCATGAATTTGAGTCTTTTCTTTCCTTTTTAAAATTAGGTTGGCTAGGGGCTTGTCAGTTTTATTTATTCTTTCAAAGAACCAACTCTTTGATTCATTGATTCTTTGAATTGTTTTCTTAGTCTCTATTGCATTAATTTCTGCTCTGATCTTTATAATTTCCTCCCTTGGTTTGGCTTTGGGCTTGGCTTGCTCTTCTTTTTCTAGATGTTTCAGGTGTACTATCAGGTTGCTTCTTTGTGTTCATTCTGTTTTCCTAATGTGGGATCTCTGTGCAATAAATTTTCCTCTGAGGACTGCTTTCATTGCATCCCACAGGTTCCAGTAAGTTGTATTTGTATTTTTGTTTGCTTGTAGATATTGTTTAATTTCTTCTTTAATTTCCTCTGTGACCCACTGATTGCTCAAGAGTGTATTATTTAATTTCCATGTGTTTGTGTGGTTTTTGCAGTTACTTTTATCATTAATTTCCAGTTTCATGGTGCTATGATCTGAAAACATGCATGGGATAATTTCAATTCTTTTGCATTTACTTAAATATGTTCTGTGGTTTAGTATATGGTCTATTTTAGAGAATGCCCCATGTACTGGTGAGAAGAATGTATATCCTGATGTTGGATGGAACACTCTGTATACGTCTATCAAATCCATTTGTTCACAGGTGTGATTCAGTTCTGTTATTTCTTTGCTGATTTTCTGTCTAGTTGATCTATCCCTTTGTGTCAATGGTGTGTTAAAGTTCCCTAATAATTGTGTTATTACCTATTTGATTTTTCATTTCTGTTAATACTTGCTTTGTGTAGTTGTGTGCTCTGGAATTTGGTGCATATATATTTAAGATTGTTATCTCTTCCTCTTGAAGTTTTCCCCTAACTAGTATGTAGTGACCTTTTTTGTCTCTTTGGACCATTCATGGTCTGCAAACAGAATAGCTACCCCTGCTTTTTTTTGAGATCCTGTTGCATGGAGTATTGTTTTCCATCCTTTGACTTTCAGTCTATGAGTTTCCTTTTGGGTTACATGGGTTTCTTGTAGACAGCATATGGTTGGATGTTGCTTCTTGATCCATTCTGCCAGTCTGTTTCTTTTAATTGGTGAATTGAGGCCATTTACATTAATGGTGATAGCTGTCATATATTGGTTTATTGTTGACACGTTATCTTTCTGATGTTGTATCTTAGCTTTCCATTCTGTTTAATTGTCTGTCTTGCTTAGTGGATTTTTCCTATGTGTATCTAGAATGTCTTTCAGTATTCTTTGTATGTTTGGTTTGGTGATCATGAAGTTCTTCAGCTGTTCTTTGTTATGGAAGTATCTTATTTCTCCATCCATTTTGAAGGACAGTTTTGCAGGGTATATCAGTCTGGGTTGGAAGTTGTTTTCTTTAAGGATCTGAAAAACTTCACTCCATGCTCTTCTTGACTTCGTTGTTTGTGTTGAGAAGTCTGCCATGATTCTGATAGGCTTTCCTTTATAGGTGACATGGGTCTTCTCTCTAACAGCTTTTAATATTCTGTTCTTATGTTGGATTTCTGATATGGTGGTAATTATATGTCTGGGTGTAGTTTTGTTTTGGTTATGGCTATTTGGAGTTCTATATGCCTCACTAATCTGTATGTCAGTTTCCATATTCATGTTTGGGAAGTTTTCAGCTATTACTTCTGTAAATAGCCTCTTGATATCTTTTTGTGTTTTCCCTTTCTTTTTCTTTTATCCCTATTAATCTTATATTGTTTTTCTTTGCATCATCTTGCAGCTGTTGAATTGCTATTTCTTGATTTCTTGTTATTGTTAGATCTTTCCTTTTCTGTTCACTAGCTGCAATCTTATCTTTGAGGTCTGAGATTCTATCTTCACTTTTGTTGAGATGGTTTTTGCAACTTTCATTAGAGTTTTTTATTTCCTGTATATCTCTTTGAATCTGCCTAATGCATTCTGTTTGTCTCTTAAACTGTTCATTCAGGGATTCTATCATTTTGCATTATTCTCTCATTGTTTAGCTGTGTCTTTGTTGGATGCATTCAGTATTTCTTTCACTACTTTTATCATTTCTTCTTTTACCTGGGAGAATATTTCTGATTTGAGTTCCCTTATAGCTTCCTGTACTTGCTTCTTTATTTCAGTTGATATCATTTCATACATTTCACATGTATGTGTAGTATTTTCTTCTATGTACATGACTCCTATTTCTTAGGGTGGGTTGTGGTTTGCGATTGCATTTTGGTGTTTTGTTTTGTCATTTTCCTGTATTTCTGTGTTTCCAGCAATTTTCCAAAGCTTTCCCTCAAGGCGCTGTACCGGCTTGGCTCCCCCTTCGGTGGGTCTGGCTCCCCTGGTTGAAAGAAGGTCGCTGGGCACAGTCCACTCAAGCCTGAAGAACCTCTGGAGCCTAGTCCAATGACCCAAGGGGGCTGGGCAGGCACCCAGCCACTGGGATAATTGTCCCAAACTCCTCTGGGTCTGTGCTGGCGATCTGCAACTCACCTCATGGCACAGTGCAGGCTTGGCTCCCCCTTCCGCTGGTCTGTTTCCCCTTGTTGAATGAAGGTCACTAGGCGCAGTCCACTCAAACCTGAGAAACCTCTGGAGCCCATTCCAGTTAGCCAAGGGGGACCCAGCCACCAGGATTGATGGTCCCATATAATCTTCTTGATGATTTGCTGCATTCTATTTCCCAGTATTTTATTGAGAATCTTTGCATCAATAGTTGTTAGTGAGATTGGCCTATAGTCCTCCTTTTTGGTTGGGTCTCTCTCTGGTTTTGGTATGAGAGTAATACTTGCCTCCAGAAATGATTTAGGGAGGATTGATTTCTTCTCAATTTCATTGAAGAGTTTAAGGAGTATTAGCATCAAATCTTCTCTAAATTTCTTGTAGAATTCAGCTGTGAATCCATCAGGACCTGAGCTTTTCTTTGTTGGTAAGTTTTTAATTACACTTTCAATTTCAATAGCTGATATTGGGTTATTCAAAAGTGCTGTGTCTTCTTGGTTGAGCTTTGGCCATTCATATGTTTCTAGAAATCTGTCCATTTCCTCTGTGATTTCTGCTTTATGTGAGTAGAGATTTTCAAAGTAGGTATTTATGATCTTTTGAATTTCCATGGGATCTGTAGTAATTTCCCCCTTTTTAGTCCTTATTGAATGAATTTGGTTTTTTTCTTTCTTTTTCTTTATGAGGTTAGCTAGAGGTTTGTCAATTTTATTATTCTCTCAAAAAACCAACTTTTTGATTCATTAACTCTTTGTATTTTTTTAAATTTCAATTGCACTGATTTCTGCTCTAATCTTTACAATTTCCTCTCTTCTATGAGCTTTGGCCTTAACTTGCTCTTGTTTTTCTAGAAGCTTGAGATGAAGTATTAGGTTGTTTATTTGTGCTCATTCTGTTTTCTTGATACTACAATTTATTGCTATATATTTCTCTCTTAAGACCACTTTCATTGTATCCCACAGATTGCAGTATGTTGTTTCTGCATTTTCATTGAATTGTAGGTGTCGCTTTATTTATTCTTTAATTGCACCTGTAGCCCATTGGTCATTCAGAAGGTTATTTAATTTCCATGTATTTATGCAGGTTTTGCAATTTCTTTTGCCATTAATTTCCAGTTTCAGTGCACTATGGTCAGATATTATGCATGGGATAATTTCAATACCTTTGCATTTACTTAAGAATATTTTAGGGACTAATACATGGTCTATTTTGGAAAATGTCCCATATACTGCTGAGAAGAAAGTGTATTCTGATGTGGTTGGGTGAAACACTCTGTAAATGTCTATTAAGTCCAATTGCTCACAGGTATGATTCAGTTCTATTATTTCTTTGCTGACTTTTTGTCTAGTTGACCTATCTATTTGTGACAATGGGGTATTAAGGTCCCCTGTTATAGTTGTGTTCTTTTTATTTAATTATTTATTTTTATTTTTAAAATTTTTTTATTTAAAGAGAAAAAACATGTAAAGGGTAGAGATAATACAGAATTTCAAAAAAAAAGATAAACAGCAATAAATCACTAGTTAATAAATTACATATTGTCCTTTTAGAAACAGTTGTTCAGGATACAAAATTAAAGCATACAAAGTAGATATTCAAACAGTGAGACTGTAAACAGCTATGCATGCATGAGTCTCTATATGTATTTCTATGCTTTCTGTATTAGAGGGAAAAACAAAACCTAGCAAGACAAAACAAAACAAATTCCTATAAAGACATGAAACCAAAAAGTCGTATAAAACCACAGTACAAGGTGATCTACAATGAGTATTGTGTTGTGTCTTATTATCTTCAATAGAATTGTCTATATCATCAGGCATAATTGAATATAGCAGTATAATTCAATATACCACTATATAACAATATTAGTAAAAATAAAACAATGTAGACAGTATAAATATAGTGTTCTTGTGTATTTGATTTTTCATGTCCTTTAATATTTGTCTTCTCAGTGTTGTTTTAATTTGCATTTCTGTAGTGGTCATAAATATTGAACATTTTTTCATGTATTATTGGCTCCTTGTACTTCTTCTGGAAAGTGTCTATTCACTTCAGTTGACCATATTTTGATTGAATCCTTTGTTTTTGGATGCTTCTATTTTTTTCATTCCTTATATATTCTAGGTACTAGTATTTTCTTCAAGGAACAGGAGGGAAACATTCTTTTTTCCATTCTGTAGATTCTCTTGGCTATTTCCTTTACTGCACAGAAGCCTTTTAAATTTTTTACAGCCTCATTTGTTCATTCCTGATGTTATTTCTTGTGCAATTGGGGTTCTGTTCAAAAAGTCCTTACCTATGCCTATTTCTCGGGACTTGAACTTATTTTATCTTCCAGCAGATGAAGTATTTCTGTTTTAATATTAGGTATCTGACACATTTTGAGTTTAGTGTGTGGGTCTAGACTCAATTTTCTACAGGTATGTAGGTAGTTTTCCCAATACCTTTTGTTAGAGTGGCCTCTTAACAGCCAGAGTACACAATAATTTCAAATAGTTATTCATTTCACAACTACTATTGATGAATGATGGTGTATATACCATTATGGATATTATAAAAAGAAAAACAATACCAAACTCCTTCTCTTCACATAGAAAATAGTAAAGTATAATTATATAAGGTAGTTACATCTTAATACAAAACATAGTAGGTTTTGAGGGATGAGTGGTAAATGTGTTTCTGAAAGAATTCAAGAGCATGGAGTGATCTCTGTGGGCTGTAATCAGTTAAGAATTACTGATCTTAAGTGAATTCAATCTGGTTTAAACTAAAAGAAGATGGAATCTGAGCCCAAAGATATAGTGCCTATCAAGTTTGCTTTGACTCAGTAATTGAGTGATGCTAATAGGAACCGCATTTTAAAAATATTTTTCTCTGCTCTGATTAGCCTTATCAAAAGATGAACTTTCTGGTTACTATGAAATGGGATTTTTTTTGTGTGTGTGAGAGAGATTTATGTTGCAATGTGACTCAGAAGAGCAAGAAATCTTTTCTAGAAATCATGTCTTCCTCTAAATGAGTTACTATAGGTAGAGAATGAGATTATGATGATTAGTCTTATTCATGAGCCTGGGAAATGCATTAATACCTAAACACATAATCTAGGTAGAAATCAAAAAATGGGTTAGTGTGATGGTTGCTAGATTTACACTATGGGCTATCAAGTTAAATTTGAATTTGAAAATGCAACGAGTATTTAAAAAAAGAAGTATGTCCCAAATATTGCATGAGATATACTTACACTAAAGAACTGTTGATTATCTGAAATTCAGAATAAACTCGGTGTCCTACATTTTATCTAACAAACTGAGTTGAAGTGAAAGATTATAGGCAATGTTCTCTTCAGCTAGAAGAATTGAGAAAGCTTGTGAAAATGAGAAAGGTATGAGACTCCATGGATGGCTGAAATGTAGGGATTGAGGGAGTAGGAGTGTCGTATAGTGGAGGAAAGCACAGTTTGAGTCAAAATGGGTTGTAGTGTGGTCAAAATACAGTGCCTGACTAGAACAAGCTCCACTCTGTTGGGCAGGAGTGGCCAGTCTTGGAGAAGGGTAGTCTAACTACTACTTGTATACTACTTATAAATAGTTTTGAGTGTCAGTACGAAGTTTGAACTGTAGTTTGTGAATCAAGAATTAGCAACCTTTTTCTGAGAAGGGACAGAGAGTCTTAGACTTTTAAGGTCATTTAGAGTCTCTTGCAACTATTCAACTCTGCTAGAAAACAGCTACCAACAATAAAAGGGCATAGCTAAGTTATAATAAACTTTTATTTAGGAAGTATTAGTAGACAGATTTGGCCTTCAGAGAAGTTTGCCTGCATATGCTGTAGATAATGGGGACATTTACACCACTGGTCCCTACTGGTCCCTACTGTTGATAAAGTTGCTTTTGTCTGCAAAGAGCCCTTCTATCCTTGTCGGAACTGTCTTGTTCTATATACGAGGCTCTTAGCTGCAATACCTCTAACACATACAGATGCAGATCCACAACTGGCTAATCAGAGAACACTATTCATGTGGCCTCTGTGACTGGATCACAGACATACACATGATCCTCCATCTCTGTGCTAAAGGCCTCAAGAAAGACAGTCTCTTACTTTTGGCAGGGAAATTCTAAAACTGGAGTGATGTGAACCTTGACTATCAGTGGGTAAGTTGCTCTCTGCTTGGAGAAAGCACTGCAGTTAGAGAAAAACAAAGCCAACTGTGTTTCTTGTGAAATAGAACTGAGAGATAGTCCAGAAAAAAGTGCTAACCAAATTGGTTAATACCTAGATTCAGTTATCCAGAGCTTTGCTTGTCCTGGAATAAACAGCACTGACATGATTGTTAAACATGTATTGTCGAGAGGGACTCAGGGCGCAGCACAGAAAGGCAATTTGCCTGATCTCCAGGTAAGTGGCCCAGGCCTGAGCTGGGAGGAGAACCAGCAGCCCCAGAGCTCCGACCATGGAGGGACTCAGAGCACAGCACAAAAAGGTAGTTTGCCTATCCTCCCAGTAGGGGCCCCTGGCCTGAACTGGGAGGAGAACCAGCAGCCCCAGAGCTCTGACCATGGAAGGACTCAAGGCACAGCACAGAAAGGCAATTTGCCTGCCCTCTTGGTAAGCCCCCTGGCATGAGGCAGGAGAAGAATCACTCAGTGGCTCCCATGAGCCTACTGGCGCAAAATTAACCCCTCACCCCGTTAGCAAATGAGAGCCAAAGATCTAGACATCTCTTGAGAGGTTGACCATATGCAATGTAGTAAATAGGGGGGATTTCCTTTTACCATCTCTTTGAAGGCAAATATTATTATCATTGTTTTGCTTTGTTCTGATTAGTGGTATTGCTCTATTCAATGTTCTGTTTTGATAAGTTCTAGAATGTCCTGTATTTCCTTTGATTTGGCTATACATGATTGAAAGAGCAACTGTTGTGAAGATACCGGGATATACTATGGTACCTATTACTGTTATGCCAGATGCCAGTAACCTGCTGAGGGTTTCTGTACCAATTTCACTGCACTGTCTCAGTTGGCTTTGTTCAGTCTTGTTCTGTTGTATTTTGCTACCTTCAAAATAATAAAAAATTAAAATAAATAAATGAATAAAAAATAAAAAGTAAATAACAACAAAACAGATCAGTAAGGTACTGAGCAAGCTGAAACACAATATAACTAAACAGATAATGGACTTGAAAAGCACAAGGAGGAAAAGAAAGTGCTCTAAAGGATATAACTGCATGTATATTTAAGTGTGTAAGATTGATAACCATGTTACTAAGTTTTTGTTGGATTGTTGAACAGAACTGTTTGCAGCCTCACTGTTTGAATGCCCACCTTTTATGCTTTAATTTTGTAACTTGAACAACTATATCTCAAAGACAATATGTAATTTATCAAAAAAAAAAATGTATTGTCCCAGGCCACATCTATTGTTACCAATCAGAACCTGCATTTTAACAAAATCCTGTGACTTCATTTTTGGTTACCATAATTTGAGTCAAAATTCTGTTACTAAGAGCAGAAAGGTCTTTACCAATCAGAATCTGCATTTAAACAAGATCCTATGACTTTGTTTCTGTTTAATCTGAGTCTAGATTCTGGAAAGTGTCCTGGCTATGGTATAATGTCCTTGAAATTATAAGTTTGGAAAGTGACCCAATTAAAACTGCTTTTTTTCAGGTGGATTTGGTGTCCAAAGTTGATTGCAGGGGCTTAGCATGAAGGAATACAAGATAATAAGTCCGATTAAGAAGTATGAAGTCCTAGTGGAATCTAGAACCTGAACTATGTCCTTTGGGGGTTTTCTATGTCTTTGGGCATATCTAATGAGTTGGTTTCATTGATCCCAATACTTTTATTTACTTTTTCTCTAAATATTTATTAATTTTTATGAGCCTGTGTAAGCTGGTCACTATTCTGTGTGTTAATGGCCTAGGGTAGAGGTTAGCAGTCTATAGTTCACAGGCCAAATCTCTGCTGTTGTGTATATTTATAAATAAAGTTTTATTGGGACATAACCATGCTCATTTGTTCACATGTTGTCTAAAGATAATTTTGTGTTATGGTGAAAGAGTCAAATATATGTGACAGGGACCATAAGCCCTGCAAATCTTGAAACATTCACTGATTTGTTAATTGACTTTTGTACTAGATTGATGAAATTTCTATTTCTTTGAAGCTACAAAGAAATATGATTATAAAAAGGGAAGTAAAGAGGGATTAGATGTCAGTGGACAGGAAGGTCTCTTTGAGGATACAAGTTATGAATAATAAGGAACCTCCTGCGCAAAGATCTGGAAAGAAAACTGTAAGAGCAAAGATTTTGAAATGGGGATAGATTTTTGGGGGGTTAAGAAACAGGCTGGTGAGCAGCGAGCAAAGGAGACACTTTCACAGAGCTAGTTTGTGTGAAAACTCATGGCTTGAGAACCCCCTAGTTATTCTTTGTTTGTGTACTGTACTTAAAATTTTTCATCAAAGTCTGGGCAAGTTGCTCTCTTTAAAGGTCTCTTTTTTGATCTATCATTTTGTTATAAAAAATTCAAGCACACAGAAAAGTTGCCAGTAAACCTACTACCTATTACCTAGATTCTGCAACTGACTTCTGTGTTATAAGGAATAGCTAACATATCTATCCACTTAATTATCTGTCATCCATCTCATTGTTTTTAACTACATACTTCAAAGTAAGTTGTAGATACCAGTACACTTTGCTCTCAAAACTTCAGCATGATATCAGTAGCTAGAATTTAAATTCAATTACTTAAATTTTTTTGAAAAAAGGATGACTTTTAAGAAAATGGGAGTGTTCATTATTTGATTATTGTACATTGTATACATGTATTGAATTATCACACTATGGCCCAGAAATGTAAACAATTAAACATTGTTTTGGGAAAAATCTGCTATTCCCTTTTTTTCCTTGCCTATTGCATCTACTGGATTGAAGTGATTGTGCATTATTGATTTTCTAGACGTGCCTCACGTGTAGGTAGAAATTAAGTTAATTTGTAAAATGAATTTCATCAGATGTTAGTTTATTTCTTCATATATAAAGTAATTTTACGAGTGCTTTAATTCATCTCTTCATTCTTCTCTAGGAAATTTGTAGAAAGTAACTTCCATTCTACCTGTTCAACATGATAGACTGCCGCAACCCACGTGGCTCTTGAGGTTCTTGGGGTGAAAGACTGCGAGAGGATCAGAAAATAAAGAGACAAAGCTGGGGTCAGGTGGAGCCCTTAGCCTCCCGATGGGAGGAAAGGTACTCCTCAACCACTGTAACACTTTTATTTATATACTCAGAAGTTCGATGTCAATTTCCACCCCGGTACCTAGCAACCCATTGCTGGGATTGTCTAGGGGTTTGGTGTTCTTCTGGGCTAAAGCAACTTCTTGTTGTGGGTCTCCCTGGGTGCCCTTTATTCTTGGGATGGCCATGACCCTGCCATGCTGCACGTGTGGTCAATTTTCAGCTTCAACAGCTCCCCAAAATAGGTAATCAATAATTTTAATTAGCTAATGAGAGTTGATACACTGAACCTCACATTGTGTTTCTACAAAGCTCCACAAGGTGGTGCCCAAATATCTTTTTAATCACAATAGTCCCTAAAGACTCTTGGTTAATCATAACTAATTTATGCTAGTGTTTGGCCTTTCTGAATTTGGTCAGTTAGCATACTAGAAAATATATAACTAACGAAGACTTACCTATAGTAAATAAAATTATACATGTGTAAATTTAAAGTCTATAGTTCTGGACATGAACAATAATGATTGTAAGAAGAAACTTTATTTGTGTAGAGTTTTTAAAGAGTTTTCTTTTCACATCTCCATATAGTATAAAAATAAAAATGATTTTCCTTACATTCCTTGCACTGTAAACTTTGTCTATGAATGATTTATATTTACCACACAGTTTAAAATGACAAAATAAACAAACTACTAAATAGGAGGAACTACATAATTTAGATGTAACTCAAAAAGTGGTGATTATTATCTTCATCAGGGATAATGCTGTGTAAACGAGTGTTACAATAGACTATGGAATAATAAGTTACTTAATATTCTTTAAACATTTTTTTCTAGGAACCTGTTAACTGTTTAAAAACCTTCATTTATGGATATTCTTACTAAATTTCAAATACCATACCCTGATCAGAAAATTCAAATGACTGGAGTTCCTCCAAATTCATGTAAATGATGAACCTATCTTCATTACTGGCTATGTTTTGGTCAGATGTTCATAACACGGACCTGAGGCACTGCAAGCAGAGTAATAATCCCCAGGTGCTTGCATTAAACTTCCTACACATGGAGGAGAAAGTTCTGCTAATTCAGGTCTCAAAATGTGTGTTCATTGCCCATGATGTCCCAAGGCAGGAATTAATATTTATCATTAAGATCTGAGACTATTAAAGGGCCATATTAAACCCATATTTTGAAAACATTAATTGTTGACACTATGCTCTTCTTTTTTTAATGCTGTAGAATAAGCTGGATGGTGCAAAAACCAATAAATATTCTGGAGCTCATAGGAATAATGAAAGATGTTCAGTTAATGTAAACTTATTCCCACACTGATTCACAATTTGATAGTTGGATGGATTTAAAAATGTGTCCTGAAATGGAAGAATTAAATAAAAATTATCTCTACATTGAGTAGAGATTGAATCTCTGAGAGTCAATGCTACTATTTGTCCCCAGTACAAAAATGTTTAAATACCAATGGTGTGTGGGGTGGAGGAATTAAGGAATTCATCAAGATACGGTGTAACACCTTCTAATATCAGAAAGCAGAGTCAGCTAAGTTAAGAATAGCAAACATATTCTCCATTAAGAGAAAGTTTAATCTTGGTTTAAATGAATCTAATCTTTCTCTTTTAGTGTGTTCAGCATGAAAAAAATTAAGCATGCTCTATCCACTAAGTGAATGGATAATTTAAATAAAAACTGAACATCCAAACCTAAGACATAGGCCAATATACTGTTTGATGTTCATTAGAAAGAAAAATTACAAATTTTTCCAGATAGTACCTTGGCTATTTGGGTGTAAAGTAACTGTTTTTTAGTAAGGCATAAATAACATAGTAACAGGAAATACCAATATTAGAGGAACATTTTAGAGGAAGGGACATTTAGTAGTTTTCAGTTTAGTGTAATGAAAACTTGTGCTGTCATTATGGTCTAGGATACAATGGGTGTTGCATACATGACAATTACTCAAGCTGGCGACCGAATGACAGAACGAGGTATATTATGGAGTAAACATTATAAAAATGATTGATTGATTATAAACCTAAAATTATTCAAAAAATAGTTCAATAAATAAGAATAACAATAGAAAGGAGTAGAATGCAAAAGGAAGGGCCAACTTAACTGGAATTTGAGGAGGAGAGGGAGAACTGGAGTCTTGCTACTTCAAATTTATGCAATACCACATTTCCTAAATGCTATTTCCAACGATCATTTTCATTTCCTTACTGTCTTTGAAACTTTCTTTTTGCTGATAAATAGAATGGATATCATTTTTCGGGTTCTCTAGGTTACTGATGAAAAATGTGCAAGAATGCCCACGTTACAGTCTTGGGGCAAAAGTGATAATGAATTCCCAAAACTTCAGAGCTTTGGAGCAAGTATTAGAATTTCCACAATGTCAAGTTTTAGAATGAAAAGAGAGCAAAGCAAAGCAAAGCAAAGCAAAGCAAAACAAAACAAAACAAAACAAAACAGGGACTTCTAACAGTGAATTTTTCAAATTTGATCAGAATGTTGTAGCATTCTCCTTTCTCCACTGGTAGCTTTTTCAGCAGCATGGGTGTGGCTGCAATTGAAAGAAGTAAAATGTTACTTCCAAAACAGGAGGGCTTTAGTCTATCCCTCCCACTAGGAATCACCAGTTTGCTTCTTAGAGACATTGTTATTCTGCATGATGTTAATTTGCCCCAGGAAAAAGAAAGTTGACCTGGAAAAAAGTCACTTCCTGTGCTTTGTTCCATGTCTCACAAAAGCGAAAAGTGTGGCTAATATCCATGGTTGTTTCCTGGGAATTTCCACTTTTGTTTAAGCCCCTACTGAACTTCCTCAGTTCCTCAAAAGTTGCTCTGTGACAAGGGGACAATGAAAACATGAACATTCATGTAGGTACTGTACTTAGTTTAATGATGCAATATGTGTTACAAGTGAGGCTCAAGGGTCAGACAGAGCTGACTTAAGTCCCATTCTGGATTTGTAGCGTTAGTATGACCTGGGGAAAGCAACTGTCTCCATGTCTGCAGAAGGTGAATTCTTTATTTTTCTTTGAAACACTTTTATTTTCTGTTCATTTAAGAAATTCCTTTTAAATGTTTTTGAGATAATTGTAGGTTGGCAGGCAGTTGAAAGAAATAATGGAATGTTCTCTGTCCTTAGCTTGACCTCAATGGTAACATCCTGTAGGACTCTAATATCAGGACCAAGGTGTGGACACTGATAGTCAAGACACTGATTCTTTCTGTCACCACACATATCTCTCCTGTTGCCCCTTTATAAGCACATCACTGTCTCCTCTCTCCTCCTCCCCTCCTTCTTCCAAACCCCTCTTAACCACTCATCTGTTCTTCATTTATGATTTAAAATATATCTTTTGGAGGACCAGATGAAATAATGTGTGTAAAGTACTCAGCACAGCGCCTCGCCCTTGGTAAGTTATCATGAAATGAAGGCTTTATTGTTACAAGGAGAAAAGTCCATAAATGTAAAAAGTTTTCCTAAGAAAGCTGATATATAGCCTCTGTCTCAGAGGCAGCCCACTAGACACCTCCTAGTCAGTTGTTGAGGGGTCAAGTGGTTTCTTGGCAGGAAATTTTACAGCCATGACCTTAACTTATTAAGGACTGCCACCAGAAGGCAGAAGATAGGGGAAAGACAATGGAGCACCTATGGTGACTTCCTTTTTTGCATCAGGACCTCAGAGGGTTGAACACTGCACAACTGCCTCTCAGTTACACTTCCTGAGTGGGAAAGACTCCCATAGAACCTAGTGGGGAACCAAAACTAATCTCAGACTACCCTTTCACTGTATATTATTTCAACTTTTTGCTATAAAAAATTTCAAAAATTACAGAAGTAGAAAGGCCAGAATAATGGGCTTCTATGTTCTCATCTAGCTTTCATAATTCTCACCCTATTATCTCTCTTGAAAAGTCAGTTTTTAGTCTGAGTCTGGTACCACTTTATTCCTTTACGGAGGTGTTTAGAACTGTCATTTTAACACATGTTAGAAAAAGAAAAAATAGGAATCAAAAGAGAACGATATGCCATGAGAAACAAAAAAGGGTCAATAACTGCTTAAAATGTAGACAATTTGCTCAGGTTATTACAATGGGCAGGAAAACACAGACTTACTCGAGAGGGTGCTGTGCCTTTAAGTTGCTTACTGGTCCCACCCAGATCTTGCACCCTGGCCAGATGCCTGACCACTCTTGCTTTAACTTAGTCTAATAAACACAAATCAAAGATTGCAAAAGATCCAAAGGCAAAGACAGTTTTATTTCCCATGGAACAGAACAATGTCAAATAGTTAATTCCATCTTTAACAATAGTCTTTGCTCTGGGCATTCGCTCAGCCAGTCTTTAATTCCTGTTTGATAAGCTTTATAAGGTAAGGTATACTGCTTTGCTTTAATCCTGAAAATAAGCAAGGACCTAGGGTCTGTGGAAGGTTAAATGATTTATGTACGTATGCACAGAAAGCATGTCTTTATCTTTGCTATTACTTTAAATCAATTATTAGATAAATATGACTAATTGTTAAAATTATAAATGTAAATTGTATTTATTTTTAATTTATAGTACTAAATTGCCTGGTAGTAATGTTAATATTTTGGGGGGGGGCATTTAAAAATAGTAGAATAAGTTTTTATGATTCAGGGTTAATTAGAGAATATAATTTGGGTAGTTTGGCAATTTGAAAAAAGATTTTATTTAGTCATTTTATCTTTATGTAGAAACAAGATGCACACAGTGAATAAAATTGGTTAACTCTTAGTCAATATTCAAATAAAATTAGTAAACTGAAAGATGATTTCATTTCTGAAACATTACAAAATATACTTGGGTTTATATATCCCAACATTTATCAAAAATATAATTTAGGCAACAAAAATATAGCACCTGGCTAAAAGATCATCTGCCATTAATAAAATTCAACCTATGGTAAACAGAGGTTTATGTTTCTTTTATTTAACTAATGATATTTCACCCCTTAAACCCCTTATGTTTGCACATGCAATCTGAAAGAGAGAAAGGTGAGAATTATTAAAAACAGAGGAAATGAAATCCAGTAAAAACTGATTAAAAAGGGATACACTTTCATAATGCCAAACTAATCAAGGAGAAAGAATTCAGGAAGGCACAGGAACTAAAGCACTAAAAAAAATTACAGAAGAATGCCCTTTGAGTGCTACTGGGAATAAAAGGAATAGCAAGATTTTGGTTTGAGAGAGGTAGATAAAAACTGTCAGAACAGATGGTAATAAAATATAAGATAGGGTTATTGCTGTTGAATAAATTATGTTAGTGAGTATCATTATATGGGGTTCAGGTATGAATTCATGGTTATACGCCAACAAACCTGTATGATCAGGTGCTTAGTTTAAAGGAAAGATAAATCTTTGTTTAAAACTAGAATTTCCAAAGACCTAAAAGAGTCCTACATATGAGAAAAAAGTGATTTTCTTCTCAGGATCCTACATGGAAATCACCTTCTTTAGGTTTTTGAAGAGTTGCTCCACCATGTAGCTTAAAAATTTTCTCTTGTTCTCAATGAAATTTAGTTCACTGGCTCTTATTTCTGGAATTTCAAAAATGTTCATTATGATATGAATTCAACCAAATATAAAATCTTGTGTAGTACCAGGGATGTAGTGTCTCTGATTTTTTTTTCCTTTAAAAGTGTAATAACACCTGGGGTTTTCTTTATACTCTTATCTTTGCACTGATCATCAGAATTAATTTATTTGTTCTCTCGCTCTCTGTCTTTCTCTCTCTCTCTCTCTCTCTCTCTCTCTCCCTCTCTCAATTTGTTTTTGAAACAGAGTCTCATTATGCAGTTCAGGCTGGCCTTGAGCTTACTTTTATAGCTCAGGCTGGTCTTATACTCACAATGATTCTCCTGCCTCAGCCTCCCCAGTGCTGGGATTACAGGCATGTGCCACCATGCCTGGTTTGTCTTCTCTCTTTGGTTAGCAAAGGGATCGCCTAAGGAAGGATGTCCTTTGTGCGTTCTATTTCCTTAGTGCAATTCTTATTTTTTTCTTATAAATACCCAGCTGTCTTTAGATGTTAGCATACCCAGTCTGAAGATCAATTAGCCTTTAACCAATTGCACTTGATACATTTGCCAGCAGAGATGCTTCATTGTTCAGCAGTGAAGTTTTCCCAAAAACTTTCTGTTGGGCAATGTTATTTGAGGAGCAGACTGTGACATAAACTCATCCACTTCTCTGTCCCCAACCCAACAGCTTTGCTTCTCTTTGGGATTTATCCATCTGGAAAGTATGAAAGAAGTCAGTCTCCCATTTCCCTTCTCAGTGCCTTTGCGTGTATTTCCACCCTCTATTGATAGCCTGGAAAAATCATGCTCATGAGTTCCCACTTCACATTCCCTGAAGGCAAGGTGCTGGAGAAGAAAAATGTGATGCCTTTTCCAGAACTCCTAGGCAATATAATTTAAGCACAATAGCATTTCAAAACCATACAGAATATTGGTTCAAATAAACTTTCCTCATTCCCATTCTCCTGGGTATACTGAGCTACCAACATGTCAATTTTCTTTTGCCAGGGAATTTTCTAGGTGTGAAAGTAGTTTGGTGTATAGCTGAGCATTTTGACTGAAGAAGATGAATGAAGATTTTAATGCAGAATTAAAATTTTCACCTTTAACATACCCAGAAAAAATAGTTTTATATGGCTGTGGGGTGGGGTATTTCCAGACTGCCAGTCTTTTTCTGTCAATTCTTGTAGTGAACACTGAAAGAACAGTGGTTTTTTGCTCTCACATTCTTTGGATATGCAGTGCTAATTTGGTGCTCTGGTGGAGACAGTTTTCAAAGCAAGAGTAGAAAAAAGAAATGGAGTTAATGGAAACAAAAGGGTAATTTAATTGTTGGCTTGCTCTCAGAAATTGTACATATATTAGGATTGAAAGGGTAGTGGCTCTCTACAACATTGCAAAATGTTAGATTTCTCAAGAATCAGTTATAATGCAAATGAGTGAAACAATCATGTTGCAACCTGAATTCACGTTGGAGAATTCATTCTGGAAATGTCAACACAGAAGCTGTTTTAGCCACATTTTCTATACAGGGTGGAACTGAAATGTACTTAAATGATTCTCCTCATTTCCTGCTTCTCACAATGTAATGAGAAGACTATTTGACTATAGATATTTGCATATATAGAAATATTTACTAATAAATATTTGGTCATGGTACTATGATTTTCTTTGATAGAAACTTAAAATCTCAATGCCACCTAGTCAAAAAAATTCAACTGAAATAATCACTTCTCAGAAGTACAAATGCCTCAAGAACACAGCAAAACATGTTCAGCATCTCTGGCCATTAGAGAAATGCAAATTAAAATAACACTGAGATTCTATCTTACTCCAGAAAGAATGAATCTCATCAAGAAATCAAATAATAACAAATGCTAGTGAGGCTGTGGAGAAAAAGAGACTCTTCTACATTGCTAGTGAGACTACAAACTAGTCCAAGTAGTATGGAAATCAATATGGAGATTCCTCAAAAACTAGAGCTTGAAATTCTATTTGATCTAGCTCTTTCTCTTCTAGGTTTCTTCCAGAAAGAGTTAAAGACTCCATGTTACACAGATACATGTGTATTCACATTTATTGCAGCACAATTCATAATAGACAAAACTTGGACGTGGTCTATAAGTCCATTCACAGATGAATGTGTAAAGAAAATGTGGTATTTACACAAAATGGAGTACCACTGTACTATAAAAGAAGAATCAATTTAGGTTATTTGTAGACAGAGAGATGCAATTTAAGGTCACAATGTTAAGTGAAATAAGTCAGACATACAAGTTTAAATATTATATGGTTTCTCTAAAACCATGAGTATGTAAAGTAAAGAGCAAAATGAAAGACTGATAAAGGGAAACAGAGATAGATCTTTTGAAAATGGAAAGGGGACCAAGAGATGCAGGGTGAGTGGAGGGGGAATAGGAAGAGGATATAAAAAGAATTAAGATGTGTTATGTACATGTACTGACTGTCCACAATGAGTGTGATCATTATTACAAACATGTACTAATATAAATAAAAAAATAAACTATCAAATTTTAACTGATTTTCTATTTCAAGGTGCTTTTTTTTTTTAACCATCTAGCATAATGTGGAACAGACACTTTACCTCCTGCCTCCTACTTTTGCTGCCTTTTATCAGCCAAATGGTATATGGACAAAGAAGAAAAGGATCAAAGTTAAATTCACTTGCAAGGAAAAATGATCTCCAGGGTAAAAAAGGTTTCATTGTAGTTTTTATTTATTAGTTTTTATCCTGCTAAAATATTGATATGTTTTATCATTTCTAAACTGCATTTGATGTACACTTCATTTTAACCAAAAGGGTGTGAATTGATAGTATTTGATGCAAATAGCAAACTGCATACATACATACTTGTGATGTTCTATCCTGATATAATTAATACATCTTTCTTCTCAGGAGCACATCAGAAATTTTAGGGCACTTACAAATTTATTATATTGTTTGGACCTCACTTGTAAAACAGGCAAGTCTAATACTGCCATTCTCACAGATAAAGAAATTAAAGCTTAGAGAGGTTGGGTGACATATTTAAGGCCATAAGCAGATTAATAAGAAACAGAGCTAGAATTCAAACTTAAATTATCTGTTTTCAAAACAATTTTTTTCCTTTTTTGGGTATAATGTCGCACAGTTATTTTCCCTTTAATTTTAAAAAAGTTAAGAGCAACACCAGCAATAAGACAAAGTTGGCACCAAGTAATATGTACACAATATGAGAATTATAGCATTGTTTATTTAGGTCTAGACAACTTTATCTTGTGTCTGTTGAATACTTAAAATGTGACAGACTCAATTTTCCTCTCACTTTAAGTGGGTTTAACATTGAGACAATGCTGAGGGATATATTTTGTTGATCTATTTGTGTTTGATTTGCACAGTGCTACAGGGGTAAGGATGTCTTTGACTTGGAAAGAGAGTGAATTCTTTATAAACTGAACGTCATCTCTAAAGTGATCTCTCATCATTCAGGGTGTCTGGAATACTCAACACACTAACATCTCATTAATAAAGAACACACAGCACACCGCACACCACGTCAGGACCCACTCTATACAATGTGGACCCATGAGAAGAGACCATCCTGTTGTCTAACCTTTTTGTTTCATTTCAGACTCTGTTTGCTTCATAGATGTTGTCTTCATCGTGGACAGTTCTGAAAGTTCTAAAATTCTCTTGTATGATAAGCAGAAAGATTTTGTGGATCATTTGAGTGACAAAATTTTCCAGTTGATCCCTGGTCGCTCCTTGAAATATGACATCAAATTGGCAGCCCTTCAGTTTAGCAGCTCTGTCCTTATCGTTTCACCTTTTTCTTCTTGGAAAGACTTGCAGACATTTAAGCAGAGGGCCAAATCTATGAATTTAATTGGGCAAGGTACTTTCTCTTATTATGCCATCTCTAATGCCACGAGGCTACTTAAGAGGGAAGGACGTAAAGATGGTGTGAAAGTGGTTTTGCTGATGACAGATGGCATCGATCATCCAAAGAATCCAGATGTTCAAAGCATTTCTGAAGATGCTAGAATTTCAGGAATATCATTCATCACGATCGGACTTTCCACTGTAGTTAACGAAGCTAAACTTCGTTTGATATCTGGGGATTCACCCAGCGAACCCATCCTACTACTGAGTGATTCAACTCTTGTAGATAAAATTCGAGATCGCCTGGTAAGTACCTAATGAAATGGTTTTGTGTTTCTTATCATCATTTTGATATTTTGGTAGTAAATTCTAGAAAAATAGGTATTATGCTAATTGATTAACAAAATAGGATTCTCTTTGGAAACAGGAAAAAAAGAATCTTTCTAAAGTCTGTCTATACTTCCTTGATAATTTATACCAAATAAATTGGGAAAACATGGGCTCATTCCTTGGCAAACCGTTCTGAAGTTTAATGTCAATGCTGAGGATTTTGGAAGCATTACTTTCTAATCATACTCCTGCTTCTGTTTACATATCTAAAGACTATGAACTGCTGATTTGTGGTCAACTTGCAGTCTGATAGTTTTGTAACTAAGTTTGTGTCTTCCCATTCTGCGTTCACAGAAATAACTTTTACTTTCTTGTCTCATGCATTACTGCATTGCACTACTTAGGCAAAATCTACAGACTACTATTTTTAAATTAGCTTTTTTGGGAGGTATATCAGGAATCTAACTCAGGATCTCACACTTGCCAGGCAGGTGCTATACCACTGAGGTAAAACCTGGCCCCAGACTACTATTTTTAAAAGTTACTTCCATGTTTCTCAGAGGTTAAGAAGCCCATCCAATTTAAAATCATCAGTAATCTTCAGTTAACCAACAGTTTCTCCCATCAGATCAACAAATCCCACTCAATTGGTCTGGTTAGCTTTGTCTGTGCTTTTCTACAATGGTTGAATAAGCTATATGTGAGAACCTATCATTGCTGCTTTGAAAACCACAAAGGAAAGTAATAAAAGAAATCCCGTTTCACTACATTTCTCAAGGAGAAAACTGGAGATAAATTGGTTGATTTGTTAAGTATTAAAAGTTGATTTTCTTTAGAATACTGATTTCTTTGATTTCTGAGAAGGCAGGATAAATGTGTCCTGTAGGTATCAGCATTTCATAGTGATATTTCCAATGTTGCAAAGAAAATTTAGGTTTTATTTCAAAGGTTGTTTTGATCTTCTTGTCCCTTCCCACATCTTTTTCTCAACCCTTATGTTTTTAGTATTAGTTGTTTGTAGCATGAAACCAGGATTTTTCCTACCTAAATAATATTATGCATTGAGTGCTTTCCATGTATTAGGTATCACACTGAGCACTTTACATTTTTTATTTCATGAGTGTTTGCCACAATCTTATAACATAGCAATTACTATTATCATTCCATTTGATATGTAAACATTTAAGGCTAGCCAAGACCCCATACCATGCAGGCTCAGCCTAGTGAAACTATATTCAGAGAGGGATAGTAACATTCTTTAAGGTTTTCTCAATCGGAATTGCCCTGAAACAGTTAAACAATATCTCAGATCCAAAGTTACTGTTATTTCTAGACTGTTATCCTCGGTGATAAAGGGTCCGTGGGAAAGTTCTGCCTTTCCTTAGACAGAGATGATGAACCCAGCCCTGTGATATTTGAGGTGAGCACTCATCCCTTGTGTGAAAGGTGTGTGAAAGGTAAGCACACACCCAACACAGTCTGTGCCCTCAGTTCAGAGGTCTTCACCACTCAACTGAAAATGAAATGTTCCAGCATGTATAGAAGAGAGTTTTGGTTTGAACATGAGCCACCTGGTGACCCTGTGTGTGAGAAAAGCTTACTGTAACAGATGCAGGGCAGCCAGCTCCTTGTTTGGCCAGATGTGCAGACTCAGGATGTTCCTACTCCCCTTGGACTCACCCTCCCTGAGAGCTGCTGCCCAACCAAGGAGACAGGCTCTGGGCAGAAGACTGAAGGCAGAACTGTTTGTTTCTGGGGAAATCAGAAAATGACCAGCAATAGTGCTTTTCCTTAGCATCCTGTGTTTGTTCAGATGGGAGCTCAGTGAACAATCCTCTTCTCTGAAGGAAGTTCTGCTTTCAAAACATTCCTCAGGTCCACAATGCTCATTAGGTGCTTCAAGAATGCTACACCAACCATACCTGAAGCAGAACCTGATTCCTGATCAGGTCATTGGAAAAATTCATCCCCTATTTCTATTGTTATATCTTTAGTTGATTTTTTAATCTTTTATTTTGAAGTTATTATGTAATGAGTTTTCAAAAATGTTAGTGAGGTTAACTTAGGTACAAAACTGGATCTTAAAGTGTACAATTCTATGAGTTTTGTCAGCTGTAAATATTCATGATATCAGATACCATCAACACAATTAAGAAACAAAACATTTCCTTCACCCCCACATGTCACCTCGTGCCTCTTGGTACTACACATCTACCTTACTCCTGAGCTACTGATATGACTTTGGCACTCTAGATTGTGCACACTATGTAGAACTTTATATAAGTAAACTTAAAGAGTGTGTATCAGGCTTCTTCTATGCACTGCAAGGATTTGAAATTAATCTGAGTTGCTTATAGATCAGCAATGCATGTATTACTTTTTATTGTAGAGGAGAATCTAGTTGAATTTAATAGGCATGATTGTCCAAAACAATAGACTGTTTAGGAGCCAAAATAAATCACACTATCAATGTATATCCCTTTTACAGTTTTAGTAGGAAGTATCATGTAAAAACCTCATGAAAACATTTCCATTCTGAATTATCCAAGAGACATGAAAATTCTAAATGAAGTGAATGTGTGAAATGTTTTTATTCATTAGTTTACTATGATTTACACAATAGTGTTGGAACATCAGAAGCAAATTCAACCCAATGTGTCAGATGTGTTACTTGATCCTTTAGAAAAGTAAGAGATAAACCCCAGCCCCAGACTACTATTTCAAAAGTTACCTCCTTATTTCTGAGGTTAAGAAGCCCATCCAATTTAAACGTGTGAAAATTAAAAAAAATTTTTTCCTCTGTTACCTTTAATGTAATTATTTAAATAACTTTTATAGGAATAAAGGTTGTGACAAATCTCTTTTTCTGAAGATTTTTTTAAGAAAAATAAAAATTTATAGTATTACTCCCATTACATCAGGAATTAATTTGGTAATTTCTTTATCATCTTTAGAGCCATCTGCTTTACTTATTAATTATACTACCGTTCTCATTTTTTAAGGGTTTCTTTAAAGTCTTATTTCTGTTTCTTTTCCAATTATACATTAGCAGTTTTGCTTTTATATCTAGCTGAAAGGGTTTTGTTTTCTGGTCATGGAATTTGTTATCACGGCCCACTAAGCCCTGTACTTCCATCCTGTTTGCTATGGTGCTTGTCACTTCATCCCTTTCTCACATTTTCTTCAACTTTCTCCTAACATTGACCTTATACTCTTTCACAAATCTAATGGTTTCACTCTATCTTTCTCCTTTGACACATACAACACCATAAAAATATGAATTTTTTGACAAAATGCTCTTTTTGCTCTAAAGATGACATTTCTGTGTCTGTGCTCTGCGCTGAGACTCAGCAATCCAACTAGACCATAAGAGAACAAGCTTCTCCCTCTGACTTGGACCATGGGATCCCAGCCTGACTTACAGCTGCCTACGCAGAGGCCCTCACTACTTCCTAAGGCATCTAGCTCAGTCCCCGTGGGGCCTTCTGTCTCCCTCATTGCTTCCTTTGTCTTATTGCCCATGCTAGTCTTTATGGCATTTCTTCATAAACTCTGACATATAGAGTAGCCTACCAGCAATGAGTTGATCCTTTGCAAATCGTCCAAAAATCCCACCAATTCCAAGAAACCAGCTTGTTACTGACTGCTCCATCTCTAGCCCAGGACCTCCTTCCTACGCTGCTTTGTGTCGTATTCTGTCCCTGGGGCTTAAAGACTATAAGTGACTTTAGGATCGGACTTTGTTCTTTGTGTGAAACAGTCTTAGCCATTGTGTAGTTTTTGGTCCAGTTTTGTTTCCATAGAAATATAAACTGCAGCACACACAGAATCAAATGAGTTCCAAAAATAGTTATTTGAGTTGTGGTTTTAAACTTTATGGCACACATTTTTAAAGAGCAAATGAAACAAAGCAAAAATTTAATTTTTAAGGGTAGAGCTGAAAAGAGCATAAAATTATATAAAAGACAAAACAGAAAAGTAAAGTAATGAATTTAAAAAACTGAAAAGGATATTTGTTATTTTAAATGACAGAACTTGGAATTTTAAAAATTTCAGTAGTTGTTTTCAAATATTATAATATTACTTGAATTATTAAAGCTTTTAAAAATCACTTCTTATGAGCTCCTTTTGAGTTTTTTTTTTACTTTTTCCTTCCTCATGGTAAACAATCTTCTGATGTATGTTTTAAATATTTTTAGAATTCTGATTATATTGCACATGTCCACCTGCAACTTGCTTTTCCACTCAATGTTCTTAAAAATTTGACTATGTTGAATTACATAGATCCATGCTTTTACTTTAGCTGCTGAGTAGTGTTTCATTTTCTGATCCATTCCTCTGTTGATGGATGCTGTAATTATTTTGAATTTTTTACTATTAATCAGTCTTGTACTCTGAGTAACTACTTTGAAGATAATGATATACAGTACACTAATGACTGTTATTCTCTAATTATTTGGTTATGAAGTTATGTTTTATGTTTTCATAAAAAACCATATCATAAACATGGGAACTTGTTTGCAGGGGGGAAAACAATGAATATTAAATGTACAAGTACAAGAATATTTCTAGGGTTTATCTGGAAGGGCTAGATGAATACAAGGTGAAAATGGGAATTGTCCTGGCAGCCTAGAGATAAGGCAAGCACATTGTAAGCATGGCAGGCAACACCGAACATTGTGTAGAAGAGCTGTACAGTTTTATACTGGGACCTCCATGTATCTGAGTTCTTATTTCTCCATAAGACCTACTAGCTCTTAAAGATTCAATTATCTCATCCATTTCCAGCCTGGACTTATTTGTCAAGGAATTTAAAATTATATTGGAGAGGTGATAGATAAGAATTGAGTTTTTATAAATAGCACCTATGGCCAGAGTTTTATAGCTCCTGAGAACATGTGGTCAAAATTTCCCCTTTTAATATAGTATACGGGAAAAACTACCTGGAGTTGCCCAAATACACAGTACTTCTTAATGGCTGAAACGGTGAAAACCCAGGAAGACACTTAATTTCTACTCTAATTTTCCCCCATGAAATTATTAGAATCACTTAAACTTCTTGCTTTTTTCTCTACTTTATTTTTAATTTGCATGTAAATAAAGAGAAAACAAAAAACTAAACTAAAAGGATTACAGATTCTTCGATATAGATGTACACTTTGATTTATCTTTGATTTCCTTGTAATTTTTAATCTTATCACAAGTATTAAAGGGCTTTTCTCCTTCAGATTTCTATTTTACAATATGTTAGCTACTTCTGAGTTCAGTCATTAAATTAACACATAATTTCTGTCTTGGGAAAGGATTAATCCCATCCGTTAGCACTGGTTAATTTCCTTTTCACATTGTCTGCCCATACGGTGTTCATTGCATTTGTCAGGCAATAATGTCACTGAGCTGGAGGCCTATGTGCTGGACAAAAAACAGATCATAATAGTTCGGTAAAACTGTGCATTTAAAAGAATTGTGAGAAATATTCTGGTTAATTCATTCCTGTGTATGTGAGCAGGATGTGGTCCTACAGATTGTCAGGAGATTCTCCCCGAATGTGTGACCTCAATCAAGTCATCACTGTGGCGCCAAATCTGCTGCCTTATCATAAAGTGAGAGATTGTACCTGTTCAACTTCTCAGGCCATGAATATAATAAAATATATTTAGTGTATGTTACATACGTATATATTTCATAGTGACCATTTTTTTTTACTATGAAAGATATTTTACTTTTCCATCATTTAAAATTTCCCCTGAAGTGGCAAGTTATAAATGTATGTCTTCTTTACATAATACAAATTGCTACACACAGTTCAAATTTTCTATAAAATATTTTTAATATTCTTAAAATTTATTTTTTAATTAAAAAAATTTTTTGTACTGGGAATCAAACTCAGCTTTGTGCTCGTCAGGAAGGCACTGTGCTGCTGAGCTACATCTCCAGAAATATTGTTAAAATTTAAAAACTAAGTTTGTTTCTTATGTCAAACTTTTAAAAATAGAATATTATATTTGAGGCTCTTAAAATTTTAAGTAGAACATGCTTCCTCCTAAGAGTCTAGTAACGGCAATCTTTGTCTTCCGTGACTTAGGTCATTTAAAAAATGGCATCAGGCTTTCTAATTTTCACATTTTGAGATGTAATAAAATTATTAAGGCCCACTAATATTTTGTGAGGTTATGATTCTAGAATCAATGTTCTAAAGCTAATTTAAATGGAAAAAATAGAAGATAACTAAATACACAATTATGTATTCTGTCTCAGTCTTTGCAAGAGTGAGAACTTCTCATGACTAGCTAAGCTTGTGGCTAAATTATGGACATTATACAGCTGCTAAAAACACCCAACAAAAGATAAAACATAGAATGTAATAGGATAAGATCCCTAGAAAACAGTGATTTTTAATGTGACCTTTTGGGTCCCCTGTTAATACATGGCTGAGAGCACTCCTTGAGTGGTTGGTAGGCTTTATTGCTTTTACAAGGTTAAAAGACTGAATTGCTTTTCTTCTTGGAAATTGCATATCCCATAGGGAATAATTAAAACTAATAAGAAACTAGAAGCAGAACCATTAATTGAGTTAATGTTTCATTCTTTTTTCTCTTGTAGGATATTCTGTTTGAAAAGAAGGTAAGCACCACCTGTGTTGCCGGCGAAGAATTACTTTAAAAGCTTGTATTATCAAATCAGCATTATAATTCACATTAGAGGATAAAGTGTGACTAAATAAATATGCTTAATTCCTTTGATATGAGCTGCTCTTTTTTAGGCAGACATCTGATTTTTTTTTTAGATGTAACCATACCCACTTCAGGTTGGAAAATTTAGAAAATGTAGGGACTATTTAATGATGCAGGAGGTGATTTTAAAAATCAGTGATAACCAAATGGCATAGTTTTTGCTTATTTTGATATGACTCCCTTTATTCTAAGCATATCTCTGAAACTAGCTTCTTACTGAAGGCTTCTACTTTATGAAACCTTCTTACTTTGGATAAAATATGGTATAAGTCAAATATTTTATTTTACCAAGTAAAGGGGAATTTAATGTCATATTATTGAGCTTTGATATGTTAGAAAAGAAAGAGTAGAAATTTTAAAGTCCACTAAAATTTTTTATTTTTATATCCTAACTGTTCCCTGTCTGTGTGTGTGTGTATATATATATTTTGGTATAAGTATTTCATTTAACTATGGCAAGATCTAATAATACTTTAGTAGCTGGCTATTACTAAGCCAAGTTTGCCTGGGATAATTTAATAGAGACAGCAAAATGTCCATATACTTACAAGGTGAGCTTTACCCAAGCATTCCAGTTAGTTATATGCCAGATAAAATTTGAAATGCTACCTTATACTGTATGTCACTTGGATTAACACTGTTTCCTTATCCATCCAGTGTGAACGCAAGATTTGTGAGTGTGAGAAAGGGGATCCAGGTGACCCAGGGCCTCCTGTGAGTACATCATTGCTCAGAATTTACAGCCAAAGAAGGCAATGATAAAAAAAAAAAATAGTGGAGTTGTTTTCAGGAAGGACTTTTTAGTGTTGTTCTTTAGTTGATAACTGGGGCCAGAATTTCTCAAAACCAAAAAAGAATGTAAAGTCATTGATGCCTTAGGCAAGCGTTATCCCATTAAAAACAAGAGACACAGTTCTCTCTTGCAGTAGCAACACCATGTGGCCATGTGAAGAGGATGCTGATGAAGGTACTGTGAGGTAAGGTGAAATCTGTGACAGTGACAGGATTCACTACAATGGCTCTGTATTTGGTAAAATCATCCCCAAAGGAGTTCTTCCTTTACATTATGGCCTAGTGCCTGGTAGGTGCTATGTTTGAAGTTGGAAGGCATCTGATGATGTCAGGGCTGCTGGAGATTCTGAACACTCCTCTGACAGAATCAGAAAGCACCCTGAGCTATTCATTCAGCATTCATTTATTTGTGTGATTTGAAACCTTTTGTGTAGAGTTCAGAAGCCTGGGAATGATATTTCACAAGTTGTGTAGATAAAATTTGTGAACTAGTGCTTATATTTGGAGACAGGGAGGTGAATGCTTTTAAGTACAACACATTTTATTTTGGGACTTCAGACCAAAGCCTATACTTTTTCAAGCCATTCTACTAAGCAAGGCATTAAAGAGTGGGGAAGATTGGTTTTTTTTTTTTCACCTTGAAATAAAATTTAGGAATATCATATGATACTGTGGCAGCCATAGAGTTGATTTTGATTAAAGCAAAACTTTAACCTTCCCTTCCTGTTAAGTCTTAGTTTATACTTAATACCAAGAGATGCCAGGTAAAGAGACAGCTAATTATTTTTTAAAACAAAGAGTGACAATAAGAAAGATAAAAATTGCTGAACTAAACTGACACTTTCAGTGATTCATTATTGTCATGGCTCTATAACCCATAGAGCTGGTATTGAGCACCCCTGAAAACAGTTCTCAGAAAAGCAAGCTTTTTGGTAACTTGAGAATAGGAGGGCAAAATGATTTTTTCTGGAACAGGATAGGAGGGTTCCCTTCTTCCATCTTCAGACAGTGTCCCCTGGATATCAGAACCTCTTTGACTAAAGGTAGGCAAGTAGGCTTGGTCCTTTTAAAAGTGATGAAGTGTGTAGGGAGGAGTTACCATAAGAGGTTCAAACTGAAGTAAGGATAAGAGCAATTTCCATCTTTCTACCTGTTTGGTCATTCTTTTTGATCTTGGTATAAGTTTGTCTGTTAAGTATGTGAACAGTAACTGTTTGGGGGAAAGAAATAATTGGTGGTAAGAGAGAGGCATCCTCTTTTAGCAAATCTAGTGAATTTATCTATTCAACACAGTGCAGTTTTCTTAGTGCTGTAAACGGGAGAAAAGAGTTTAATATCTGTTTGGTGGGTCAAGGTTTTATAATATTCCTTCAGTTTGTGGGATGTAATCAGAAGTTATTATAAAATATAGAAAACTAATAGAACATTTGCTCAAAATAGTTTTTCTGCCCTTTACCTTCAGGGTACACATGGAAACCCAGGTATCAAAGGAGAACGAGGACCAAAAGGAAACCCGGTAAATGAATAAACAACTTTCTTTTAAATCAGTAAAACTAGATTGCTTTAAATAACAGGTATTAAGAAAATAAAATATAGTGGTATATAGCAAGAATCTGATAATATTTGTGAAGAATATAGCATATTCACTTCCTAAATTATCTATCTTATTTGCACTAATTTGCATTTATAAATTCTGAATAATATGAATATTTCACTCAGGAAATTTAGGAAACTTAGGGACATTGAATAAGTGGAAACTGTTAATTAAATAATAGGGATCCAAATTAATTTAGTACAGTGTTTCACAAACCACTAATTCATGTACCACATCAGATCTATATTGGTACTTGTGCTTTTTTCTTTCTTTATAGTACCGCGGATTGAACTCATGACCTGGTACTTGCCAGACAGGCATTTGTACAGCTGAGTTAGATCCCCAGCCAGAACTTGTGTTTTTTTATGGATCCACTTTATAGATAATTGACCTATAATAATAATAGAAAAACACCAGGTGATTTCCCAGTCTTAGAACATCTTCCCTGATATTTTTATATACATATCAAAAAAATCATAGATTTTTAAAAGTTACCTATTCAGACTATTTTTGGGATAATAACATTACAAATTTAAGAAAGACTGAAGGACTCACAAGGACAGAGATTGTGAGAATTGAGCACAGAATTCTGTACAATAAAAAATAATTAAAATGAAAAAGACATATGGGAGTTGAGTTGTTTGTATCAAATACAGTAGAGATTGTGTTAATTTCTGTAGTATGTAAAAAGCAATCAAAATTGATGAGAAAATATCAAGCTACTAATAATTAAATGGGCAAAGGACACAAATAAATTTCAAAAGAGAAAAATGAAACAAGAAAAAATAGGAAAACATTTAATTTCATTAGGTAATGAAAGACATTTAAATTTAAATAGATATAATAAGATACCCTTTAATACTAAATATTTACATTCTAGAAACTTTGGAATCCAGTGGATTTTTATTTAAAGAAGTTGTTTTCTCATTTAAATAGTTTGTTTTTATGGATTTCAAACTTTTAAAAAGCTTCTTATAGCAATTAACAAAGGAATTTAAATGGGAATAACGAGTGATAGTGATGGTGGTAGTGAAACTGATTTGCTCTTTATTGCAAAAATAACTTGACAAAAAACATTTTGGAAAGCAGTTAGGCGATTCAGTAGAGGCATACAAATGCTTAAGACTTTAATCCAACCCTATTTCTGAGAATATTTTTGGGAAGGTAGTGAAAAATATGTAAATATGTTATAAGCATGAAGCTTTTTTTTTTTTTTTTTGGCTATTGTCTGCCTGGTAAGGAATTGTTTAGTCTTCTTGGGTCACTTTACCACACACAGACAAAGACACACACTCGGCCGTATACTGACTCATTCATCTTTCGTAGCTCTAAATTGATGCCATTATCCTTTCTGTTGTGTTAAATTTTTTTATTAATCAATGTGCACATGTCATTTATTTGGTTTGTAATTTTGTGCCCCATAATTTATTTTCCTAAGTCTTGCTGAACTCTAGCAATCCTCCTTGTGGACATATTGGAAAACATTCCCAAGCCTTTTGGAGACAAGCCAGAGGGTCTGGCTCCAAGCAAATACAATGCTGTGTTTGAGACAAACAACCAGTGTGATTAAGCTGAGATGTGGGCTAAACTGCAAAAATATACCTGGAGGCTTCACCCTGCACATCTGGCCTCACTCCAAAAAGACAGTTTATCTGCTGCTATTTATTTTCTAGATTACATGGAGAAAATGTCAATGCTAAAGGCTTCAGAGGAGTCCCTAAGTGGGTTAACCTATCAATCTGGGACTTCTGAATAACACACTTTATTGAGCGATCAGTCACTCTGCAGGACTGTGGAACTTTGACTGAGTTTGTTGTTTGTTACAGGGTGATGCTCAAAAAGGAGAACCTGGAGAAAGAGGTCTTGGGGTATGTACGCAACTAGAACACCTTCCTGGAAAAGTGGTCCTAGAGTGCTTTGAGGCAGTTATTGACCACTGTAACCCCTGCAGTACAAGTGAAAAATGATTTTTATCTACTTGGCTCTTGATGACTCAAGGAGGCCATCAGACAGATACAGACATGATTTTAGGAATGCAAATATGGGTAGAAAATATTCTGCTCCTTAGGAGTGATGATAGGACCAAAGATGTCCAAACCCATGGGATTCTCTGATGCTTAATTGGGCATTTGCAAAAGACTCAAATGAGAAACGCATTTATTTCTGATTTTTTTCCATAATAAAGAATATGTTAGAATTCAGGCACATAAAAACTACATTGTCTACATCTTGCTTTTGTGATTCTAGGCAAAACAGCATTTATCATCCTAGTTGATTTTTTTGCCCCAAATTAGAAATTAGATATTGCTTGAGAAATAGGTATAGCATATTTCTCACTCTGCATTTTTCTGGACACTAAAGTGTAGCAGATAGAAGTGTACAGTGAGTGAAAAGGAGGCCACGTTGTGTGGTGCCTTTCTGCTCATTCCTTTGGACACAAATGGTGGATTTAGACTCAGAGATTTTTCAACATGTTCTCTTAGTGTTTTCAATTAATTTTGTGGAAGAATGTGCTAGAATTTTTGATAAGGTCAGTAGGAATTTGTTCAGGATTACTTTATTTTTTAGATATTTTCTAGATACAACTCATCCTTGTACTTAAAACTAAAACACTTTTTTTAAAAAAAGTTTAAGTTTCATAGGAGAGATAAGGTAGTCCAGATAGCTACACTTTGAAGCAAGATATTATAGTAATGTAAAAAGGGCAGGCGTAATGTAGAGTGTTGCAGTATGATGGGAGACTAGAGTTATACAGGCAGACTTTATGGGATATTCTCAGAAGAGGTAGGCTCTTGACAGGCAAGGAGGGAGCAGAAAGGGGGAAAGCTGGGTTCTGCAGATGGAGAGAATGTCATGAGCCTCAGCCTGAGGGAAATATAGGTTGAGAAAGAGTAAAACAGGGTATTACTGTTACCTTTGTGAAGGGTAGGTTGGGGCAGAGTGGATGTCCATTGCCAGCTGCAGGGTCTGGATTGTACTAGGTGATGCAAAACCCCTAGAAGTTTAGATGAAGGATTGGAAGACTGCTCTGGGAGACTACTGTGGAAAAGCACTTAGTGTGGGGATAAAGGGAAGGAAAGAGAACTAGCAAAATGTCTATCATGGCTGATGTGGGAGGCAATGAGGACACTAGCTAGACCTGCTCCAGCTAAGATGAAAGCCACTGGCCACTGGGTACTTGGTATGCGGCTACTCTGAATTGAAGTGTGCTGTAGGAATAAAGTACACATCAAATTTTGGAGATTAGTACATACAAAATAAATCATTGCACTAATCATTTTTGTATAGTATAACTTGAAATTATACTATTTTGATCCTACTGGAATAAATAAAATACATTTAAAAATTAATTCACCTACATATTTTGGCCTTTTAAAATGTGACTGTTAGAGCATCTAATATTAACTGTTTGGCTTACATTTGTGTTTCACATTACATTGAATAGCATTGAGCTACATAAGTGACAAAATAAAAAGAAAACATGAGAATGCATGAAGGAGCAGAAATGATGATCTATGGTGACAACCTGGAACTCATAAAATAAAAAATATTCATTGAACACTTGCTATCTGTTAGGCGTGCTTGTGGATATTGAGCCCACAACATGAAGCAAGACAGTCTTTGTCTCAGGAATTACTCAGGGAGCAGAGACAAAAACAGGCAAACATAGAAAGACAATTTCATTCACTGGAAAGTGATGGAAATAGCAAACAAAGTAGTGAAGTGTTCTAGGAAGAAGGAAAAAGTACAAATGGCCTGAAAATGTCACATGGTTCAGGCTCAAGAAATGGAAAGAAGCCAGGTGTGGTGGCAGGCACCTGTGGTCCCAAGTACTCGAGAGGCTGAGGCAGGAGGAGAAGGGCATGGGCAACATAGCAAGACCCTGCCTATGAAAAAGAAAAGCAAGGTTGCTAGAACTTGTTAGTGAAGAGTGATGGGGGACAAAGCCATAGAGATAGGTAGGGACCAAAATAGACAGGGTCTGGCGGGCCAGACTCAAAAGAGTGAATTTCAAGCAAGGTATAATGGGAAGCTGTTGGAGAATTTTTAATAAGTGAGGTTGAAGGGTTACAATGGTAAAGAAAGGAGAGAGAAAACTCAGATGATTACAAAATTTAATGCTGAAAAATTTTATTTATTTATTTTTTATTTTGAGGGTAGTAGAAATATAACAGAACAAGAAAGAACAAAGCCAATTGAGACACTGCAGTGAATTTGGTACAGAGCTTCACAGCAGTTTACTGGGATAAAAGTAATAGGTACCATAGTATATCTCATTATCTTCATAATAGTTGTCTAATCAATTAGGTATAGCAAAGTCAAACCAAAGACAGAACATTATAAAACCAATTGAAAGAGAATATTGAATAAAGCAATTAATCATAATGAAACAAAGTGGAAAACAACATTTTCTTTCAAACAGAAGATAGAGGAGATCTCCCATATTTGCTATATTGCATACAGTCATCCTCCCAAGAGATGCTCAGACCTCTGTCCCCAGTTGCTAACAGGGAAGCAGGGATTTGGGATGTTTGATTCCAAGCCTGCGCACTGGTAGGCTCACAGGAGACACTACTGGGTCTCCTGGCTCACACTGGAAGAAGGTGCTTACCAAGAGGGCAGGTGAATTACTTCTTTGAGTAGCCACCTGGGTTTAATGCTGAAATTTGAAATGTGACATTATCATTACTAGAAATAGGAAAGTCAGAAACAAACTTAAGCAGAAATTAATGGGTGCAATTTTGAATATTTTAAAACTAGTAATTATGATGCCTTGAAAAGAAGAGAGCAGAAGGGAGTCATGAAGAGTGGGTATGACAATCCAACAATGAGACCACCAGGGACTTCAGAGTGAAAGCGGGGAAAAGTACTACTGAAAAGGAAAATTCCGGAGGAGCTAAAGATGGATGATCAGTGAGCAACAAAATACAAAGCCTCCCAGGAGAAACAACTCATATGCCAGAATAAAACATCCTGGAGAGATCCAGACAGAGGGGGATGGATCCTCTTGTCACAGGAAGAAGTTAAAACATAAAAAAGCTTGTCAAACACATTGGGACTACAACTGGAACAGCTAAAAATTATGGGACACAGTGTTTTCACTGTGACCCGCCAAGTTTGCGACAGCCTGAATTTGCACCAGCTTGAATCCGTGCCGGCCGACAGAGCCACCCAAACTCATTCCTGCTGCCACTCACAGGAGCTACAGCCACACTGAAGTTGGGGGTTGGTGAGCCCAAAGGAGAGAAGCCAGTGAAGGGACCTTCATTAATCCATGGTCAGTGCTGGGAATGAGACCCCCCCATAGGAAGGGTGCAACCAAATGGGCGACATGTTGGAATCAGGCAGGAGGAGCCTGAACTGGGAGCAACAGTGACTTCAGTTGGTTGCCCCCTCCCCAGAGCAGATTAGTGGGATTTGCTTGGACTGGGTTGTGGCCCTGGCTGGGACCCAATGAACTGTCCCAAATTGATTCCCTGCACCTAGCACACACTAACTTGGTGAAGGCCCCTGAAGTTTGGCTGGCCTGGTGGGGAGGGGCAGGCATATGCAGTCCCTGCTTACATCTTAGTGACAAGAGCAGGCAGGAGAGGGCAGAGGCCCCTCGCCAGTATGCTTCAGAGGAACCATGGCCAACAGGGAAAGGGGCTGGGACCTGCACTGTAACTTGTGTGGAGGAAGCCGGGGCCATGACAGGAGAGAGAGGCAGGAAGAGGCCCACAGCCCAGAACCCTGAGAGCACTGATCCAGGAGAGGGAAAAACAATGGAGACTGAAGACAGCAAACATGCAACATCAGACATGCTTCAATGGCCATTAAGAGATATCTTTGGGACCTTGTAGACGAGCTCAAAACTGAAATATTAAATCAGGTAAATTAAGATATGAGTAGAGTAATAAAAGAAATGCTAAGCATCTCTCAGGAAGATACAGACAGAAGAAGGGAGGAACAAAAAAAGAAGAGAAACATTCGATGAAAAATATAAAGAAAATATAGAATACATGAAGCAGTTCAAAGAGACTACCAGGAAATTAAAAGCTCCATTGAAAGCTGGCAAAACTCCTTACAAGAAACTAAGGATAGACTATCAAAACTTGAAGACAAGCTTGCAATGTGTGACCATGAAAGGAAAGATCTCTAAAAATATCAAGAAAACAGGAAGTAACAATACAAAGGCTAGAAGATGACAAGAGAATCTACAATTTAAGAATAAGAAATGTGAATGAAGAAGCAGGAATACAAACAGGTGAATTACAAAGGCTATTCATGGAAATAATTAAGGAAAACTTCATAAGCATGGGATAAGAAAATGACATTCAGTTATGTGAGGCATACAGAACTCTAGCCACCTACAACCAAAACAGAGCTACACTCAGACATATAATAATCAAGATACCAGAAATTCAATATAAAAACAGAATATTAAAAGCTGTCAGAGAAAAGAAAAAGATGACCTATAAAGGTAAGCCCATCATGATCATGGCAGACTTCTTGACACAGACTATCAGATCAAGAAGAACTTGGAGCAAAGCCTTCCAAGCCCTGAGAGAAAATAACCTCCAGCCCAGATTGAAGTACCCTGCAAAACTGTCACTAGAAATTAATGGAGAAAGAAGATGCTTCCATGACAAAGAGGAACTGGGGGAATTTGTGACCACAAATCCAACCCTGCAGAGAATACTTTAGGACATTCTAGAGAGAGAGAAAAAAAATACCAGGATTTTAGGAACAGTGGCAGAAAGGCCTCAATGAGTGGGGCAGGCAGTAGAATGAAGGAGAAAACTAGACAAAGGCAGAAAAATAGCATAGCAGAAATGAGGCAGAGAAGAATGGCTAGAATCTCTAACATAGATGGCTTTGATACACTATATTGTTAACCCTAACCCTAACCCTAAGTGGTAGGCATTTCCGTTTTAGCCTTTTGCCATGTTAGATCACTGTCATGACTGTTAAACCACTGCCATGACCATATAGTAATTTATTCTAGAGCAAAAACTCTTTCATGATCTAATTATGTTTTCTTTCTTTTCTTTCTTTCTTTTTTTTTTGTCTTTCTGAGACAGGGTCTCACAATCCAGTTTAGGCAGGCCTTGGGCTCACTTTGTAGCCCAGGGTGGTCTCAAATTTGCAACAATCCTCCTGCCTCAGCCTCCTGAGTGCTGGGATTACAGGAGTGTGCCACCACGCCCAGCTTTCTGTTTCATCCTTGAAGAATCTAATTTTAGGAAAAAGACATGAAAATTCATTTGGAAAAACTTGGTATGGGTTAGAGTTGGTGATTTTCAGTGCATTTGGTATTCAGTATTAGTGAAGGACTTATGGGCAGTGGCACAAGGGAGAAGGCTGTGCAGGGTTCCTAAGACTGACTCAGAAGACACCAGACTTGCTGGCTCCTTATTTAGCATGACACAGAAGACAGTAACTTAAAGGTCACTGTCATTAGAGTTCATAGAGGAACCATTCATTTCCTTGATGTTGTGTATTCTAGATTGAATTTGAAAGGAGGAAGATAAGGGGTAAGAGATATTTATATATATTCTCAAGGCCATTTATCTCAGCTCATTTTCAGAGCCAGTTTATGTAACAAGTTCTGTGAAACATTCACAAGCGTGATAGTTTATAGTTTAAAAGTCAATACAGTCTAACAATTTTGAAACCACCATTATGTTCACTTCTACATTCAGGGTATATTTCCTTCAATTTATAACTAAAAGGTAAGAAGCTCTTGAGAAAAATATTTGGAGCTGAAAACAGAATACCATAGGAAGATGGGTTCTTTTCTTTTTAGTAAAGGCACATTCCCCAAGTATAAAGAGCAATAAAATAATTACCTTTATCTGGTCTTACTTTGTATGGATATTTTTGGTTATACTTTATATATGAAAAATTATATGGATATTTTTGATTATGCCTTATCTGTTAAAAAGTCTAATAATTTCTTTAATTCTATTGAATAACATATTTTAAGTTTTCATTTTTTTTCTTAATTAGGGAATTCCTGGATACAAGGGTGACAAGGTAAGTTGGTCACAACAAATAGACCAAAATTTCAGAAAGAAAAACAGAGAAACATAATGTACTCATGTACTTAATAAATAAATGTTATTATGTCTTATTTTTGCAAGTCTAGATTTCTTTATTCCTAAGTACACTACTTGTGTATAAATGTAAGTTTCTATCATTAAGAGATAGCAAACAAATACTAATACAAGAAAGTTAGAAATTTTATGATTATAAAATTATCCTTTACACAGCTGAAAACATTATAGATGCTTTTCTCCCATCTTGACCTAAAAATGAGGTAATTATGAACAATAGAAACATATATACAGGTTTTTTTTTTTACAAAGCTCATTTAACCTTCTGAAAAAATTGTAGATTTACTGGAAGAATTGTCACTTGGAAAATATAAGCTTTCAGAGCAAAGTGACCCCAAATGTTCGCCATTCAAACTGGCATGTCACCAGAGGGAGCAGCACTGGAGGTCTAAGGCTGGGAACAGAGCTAATCTGTTCATACTTTTGTGAAGCGTTTGCTTTCTAGAACGATATAACTGTGCCATTCCACAGGGATTAATGAGCCACCAAAAAGGGAAAACGCCTTTGCTGAGACAAACAACATGAATACAATATTTTCATTGATAGAAATCTGCCCCCAAAACAAATGCTGTTCCTCAAGACCCTATAGCTAACAAATCTGTCTGGACAAATGGAATGAAAATTCTGGCCAAAAGAATTTTGAGTGTATTTATGGTACTTTTCTGTTTTATATTTTGGTGGTTGACTCATTTTGTTCCCATCCAACATTAATAAATTAATTGCTTTGTAATTGAGGTTTCAAGAGTGTTTTTCACAAATGCTCAACTTGTTCTAAGTGAAAACTCAGTTTTTCCTGGGTCATTTTGACTTACAAAATGGTGTGGGGAGGGAGGGAGAGAGAGAGAACAGATTGCTTTTGAACAGAGGCATAGCTAGCTCGAAGAATTGAAGCACTCTTTCCTGCTTCTGATGTGAAGAAGAGCTTTGGTCTACCCTAGGGAGAAGTGTCAGGTCAATGGAAAGTAACTGACAGCCTGGACGGTGTGGCTAGCTCATTTATGGGTGACTGATGTAGAAACTTGGAAGTCTAAGGAACTTAAATTCATGGTCATGGACAGATAATGTAATCTCTTTGACTTTCAGTATATAGACCTCTCTCTCTTTATCTTGCAAGGTTTCTGAGATTAGCATTATAGTCCCTTTAAGGCTCTGGTACATACTTTGACCTGTAACTGGTGATTACAATTGTTTTCTTCCTTAGAACAGTGCTCTTCAAATGTAGTCTGCATGCTTGCTGTCAGTCTATTCATGGTTCCTATAAAACTTGCATCATAATATACATCCACTTTGTTACTAAATACACTGTTGAACTCAGCTAACATTTATTTTTCACATCACAACTTCCTCGATGAAGGAAGAAATGCGTTGAATTATATTCTGGTACAATTTCCTTGTGTTGTTAGATAGCATCACAGTAAATAACATATCCTAGAGCAGCACATAGATAATAAAACAGCAGCAGAAGCAGCAATTACCAAGGAAGGCCCTGGACTACGAGCCGCTGGCTAGGATGTCAGTAAATCGTTTTACCTCTCCAATGCAGTTTCCTTTATTAACAGTAAGAATGATTTGAGATTCAGAGTAAAATCATATATATGGATGTATTTTGAAAATGCTACAATGTTTTATAAATTAGAGATAATATGACTATAACACTTCAGTCATTTTTCTAACTGGCCACTACTTTTTAGTTCTGATTACCAGAGGTCTTAAAAGTCTGATATAATGAATTCTGCTTGCGTGAACTACTTAACTTTTAAAAAATATTTGTCTATTTAAAAAACTCAATGGTAAATTTGTATAATTTATCATGTACAACATGATAGTTTAAAAATTGTATACATTGTGAGATAGTTAAATTAACATGCGTTATCTCATATAGTGAACATTTTTCTGTGGTGATGACTACTAAAATCTTTTTTAATGATGTTCAAGAATGGAAGACATTGTTATTAAGTATAGTCAGTATTGTGTATAAATCTCTTGAACTTAACTGTTCCTAATTTAAATTTCGTGTTCTTTAACTACATCTCCTCAAACCTCTTTTATTCATAGTAATCACCTTTCCACTCTGCTTCTATGAGCTCAACCTTTTTAGATTTCACTTAAAAATGAAATTATACAATATTTTCTTTCTGCATTTGGCCTGTTTCACTTAAGATATTTGCAAAATTCATCTGGATTGTCACAGTGATAAAATTTTCTTTTTACAGACTGATATTCCATAATGCATACATCAACTTTTTTGAATCACAAATTTTAATTGTGTAAAATTGAGTTGATAATATCTATTTCAGATGCTTAATATCAAACAGTGTTTTTAAAGTATTATTCATAAGCTCTGAAGCATAATTCTAATGTTAGTTTTCAGTGATAATTGAGGGAAGACAGCGCCGTAGAGCGTGATCAATAATGTGTAACAAGTTCACCTCTCACTCACTCAGGCCTTGCCGGACTGGCGCAGCGCCCTTTCCTGGCTGTTACAACTTGATCTCAGAAACATTCTCCTATGGTTCTCTAGGAAACTCCACTAACTCATTATGATTGGAACTTCAGCTGGAGCATGGTGCAGTGTTAATGTAGAGCTGAGTGTAGCTCTTGATCCTGCTAATTATTAGCCGTATTATTGCGGGGAGTTCATGCAGTGAGCTTCAGTATTCTCAACTATAAGGATTGTAAACCGACTTCATTGGGTCATAATATGAATTCAATTAGGTATGCAAAACTACCATTTAATATGTGGCAAATGCTCAGTTTTTCTTCTAATTTCACCCATCTCTTGAAAATATCACACCTCATTAGGTGGCATCACGGACTTGATCCTGTCAAGTGAAGGATGAGTCATGAACAAAGCTTTTCAGCGTTCAGTGCCCATCCAACTACAGTACTGAGCATAAACTGTGTAGAAACTGTGTAATGTGCTTGTGTCATAAGATTCTGCTGGGAATCTTTAAACTAAATCCTAATATGGAATGACTGGAAATTCCCTCTTATTTATTTTGTTTTGTTTTATTTTTTTAGGGTGAACGAGGAGAATGTGGTAAACCAGGAATAAAAGGTGACAAAGTAAGGAATGAACATGATTTTTAAGTGCTAGCAGCTGTGCTTCTTTCGGGCTGTGTTTGTTTCCTTAGTAGGAAATTCCCCAGGAGAATTAGGCAGTGCTTATCACTAGAATTGCAGCATCAGTGGTTCAATTTTCACATCTGTAAAACATGAAACAAAGAAAAGGCTACCTAATCTAGTTTAGGGAGCCTCCAAGTACCTTTCTGATAGTCCTTATGGTGAAAAAAAATAATTTAACCAACATAGTCTATTTAAGCTGGTCCTAAGAGAATTACTTGCTAGATTTAACACTGAAATCAAGCATTTTCCAAAGAAAAGCAAAAGAGTTCTGAAAGTTAGTAAAATAGAAACATTGTGGCAGAACTAGAGATAGGGAGGGGCTTAAAATTTAGAAAATACTATTAAAATTTTTTGAAAATTCAACTAGATACAGACAATGGATAGGTATTTAACTTTAGTAAAAGTATAAATAAGGAAGACAGATGCAGTGGTTCATGCATATAATTTCAGCACTGAGGGAGGCTGAGGCAGGAGGATCTCAAATTCCTGTCCAGCTGGGTTAACTTAGTGAAACCTTGTGACAAAATAAAAAATAAAAAGGGGTGGGAATGTTTTGATTCCCAATATTGAATATATATACATATATATATATATGTATATATATATATATATAGAGAGAGAGAGAGAGATAGAGAGAATTTAAACAGGAGACAATATCAGTATGTTACAATTCTGTAACAGACTAAAAAAGTATATAGTAAGTACATCTAAAAACATAATGATAAGAGGTCCAAGATAGTACAGACTAAACATCAATAATTCTCATTATAGTTAAGAACTGTTAATGGCAGGCCGCCAAGATACTAAACTTTTAAAATATCTATATTATAATTATGGGAGGAAGCCAAGGAGAGAAAATGAGGCATAAGATTAAAAGGAAAGGACAAGATAATGATACTGGCCCATGGAACTAAACACTTTAAATACCTTGAGATTTCCTGGAAGTTTTTACCTGCTGTTGAGTTAAAAGTCAGGTAAATCTGTCAAAGGTAGGCTTGGTAATTACCTCTGGGCAGAATGAAAATGTGATAACCAATGGGTTCTTTCTAGAGGATGGGAGATGGACATGGGAACTCGGAGATACAGAAGGGATATAGAACAGAAACGAAATGCAAATAGTACTTGGGAAAATGTGAAATTAAAGTACTTGACAAAAATATATCTCCTTAACTAGATGCCAGATATTATTACATGTCCCATTATTTTCTATGCCAAAAAGAAAATAATTCCAGTTATAAATATAAAATATGATTGATTCTAAGACATATTCTAATGCTAGAGATATAAAAATATGAAAAAGTCTTTCTTTGCATCAATGAAATGTAGTGTCCTTGATATGAAGAGCTCACACAAATTCATGAGAAATACATATACAGAGTATGAAGAGACATAGCAGAGGAAATATAAATGGCTAATAAATTAGAAAAATATCCAAACATTCTAACAATCAGAAGACTGAATTTAAAACAGAAAAATACTACTTTGTATATTAGATTAGCAGCCACAGCTGCAGTTATTTGATCCTTAGTCTTGATGCTGAAGATGCAGTCTTCCCTGTTCACGTAGGACATATTCAGAAGACAGATGACAAATCCTGTGGAGGAAGATTCTCTTGCCATGTATTCTATGAAAAGCAAAGTAGATGGATAAGGAACTGTGAATGTGCTTGTGGTCTCTGCCTCAGTCTAAGAAGCTGTCCTCAGAAATGAATCAGAAGTTGGAGAGACTTATATACAAAGGATATTTGTTACAATGTTAATTAAAATAGATACCAGTGGAAATACCGTGATATTAAAAACTAGGAAAGTGAAAAATTATGGAAGGTACCTATTCTTGAATATCATCTTGAAAAAAGTGGAAATTTGAAAAAAAGAGAAATTGGGCTAAATGGTAGTCCCATAAAATGAAGGGTTTCTGAATTGTGGGATACAATGAACTATTTTCTGTTAGAAGAGTGTTGAGTTTAAACAGTGTTTTGTCAAGTTTCATGTCTTGAGGATGGGCAAAAGAAGTACGTATAGATACAGAAGCTCACTTTATTGTTAATGTAAAGACATTCCCTTATGGAAACAAATAGTATTTTGCCAAATTTACAGTCTTCTAAGGAATCCTATGGAGTAACTTCTTTACTCTGGTCACAATGTTATAATGACCCCATCACATGTAAAACTGGATGTTCATTGAGTTTATCAAAGTAAAGTTTGAATTTGAGGTTAGGTTTTTTGTTAATTAGGATAATTTCAGTTTGTTGGCTTTGATACTTGGATAACAGGAAAAACTGGCCATTATATGGGACGTGTTCCCTTTCCACCCACCTAAACTCCTTGTAATTGGGAGATGGCTATTGAGGAAGACTCACCACTCCTTTTATTCCATAGGGAGCTCCAGGGCCATATGGGCCAAAGGGACCCAGAGGACTTCAGGTAAGTAGGCTAAAACCAATCCTAAGTCTGGATTAGAATCACTTGGAAAACTTTTTTAAAATCCCTTTCCCCACTTACATCCTTTAACAATTAAATCAGGATGTCTGGGAATTGGAGCTGGGCACTGATATTGTGTAAGGTGCTCAAAGATTTTCAATGTGCAGTATGGTTTGGAAACTTCTTACATAATGTTTTGATTAACTCCGGCTCCCTGAAGATGGATACCAGCAGGCAAACCAAATTATAAAGTAGCTAAGGGAATAAAAGATTAGTTTAGGTAGATGGAGAAAGTGAAAATAGTTTTGTTGGGTGTAATTAGTTTTGCATTACCACCTGTAATATAATTAGAAGAGTTCTGTATTTATCTCAGTTAGAATATTTAGGTTCCTCCACTAAATGTAGTTAACACTCTGTAATATGGGACAATTCTTTAAAGGCACTTATTTAACTTAAATCTATACCACATATTTCAGAAAATAATTTGTATGTGTGCTGTCAAAGTGAGCACAAGATTCAGAATATGATTTTGGCCACTTTTTTCCAGGTCAGGGCCTTATCTTTTCTAAAGTTAGAGTGGATATGTATGTATGGAAAGAGCGACGTTTTGCGTTTCAATGACCAGCTGAAAACTTTACCCATACTTTTTCTAGGCAACACTTAGTTAATATCAACCTTTAGGCTTTGGTCTGGAATTGTCAGAGTGAGGTCTTCTCGTTGGTGTGACAGGATTGTTGGAAGCCGTAACTTTAAGTATATGCCTGAGATGCAAAAAGGAAAAAGAATTGTTTAACAGGAGAAATGTTTGTAAAAAGAGCCCAACCCAGGGATAAGTGTTGGAAATACAAGTTTAGAAAACAAACATCTCATTAATAAAATGTTTGTTGTTAATATAATTGCTATTTTATTTATTTTTAGGTTAATTTTATTGATACATTTTACACACACATGATGATCACATTCATCAGAGGGACTTTGTACCTATACATGCTGTATATTGATTCTTCATTTTTTCCCTTTAACACCTCTTCCTCTCCTTATTTACAGAAACTTTATTTCCATTTTTTTCTTCTATTTTTTAATTTTCCTTTTCCCTTCCTTTCTTTACCCTTCTCCCCTCCCTAGTTCCCCTTCCTATTGGAACATTTCCTTTTCTATTTCACAGTATCTACTCCAAATTTTGATCCTTATTTACACTTTTGATTTCTCACACCAAAGAAACCATGCAATATTTGAAAACATGTGTCTGATTTATTTCACTGAAGAGTATGGTTTCAAGTGCATCCATTTACCTAGAAATATCTCAAGTTTATCCTTACTCCTTTTTTTGTATTAAAAAAAATCTTCTTTATTCATTCATCCACTGATGGTCATTTGGGTTGTTTACAAGATTTAGCTATTACAAACTGTGATGCTACAAACATGGGTGTGCATATACTGCTGTGATATGATGGCTTTAATTTTTTGGGAAAGACATGAAGAAGGGGAATGGCTGAGTCAAATGGAACCTCTGGTGTTAGGTTTTTAAAGAATCCTCACACTGATTTCCACAGTGGTTGTACCAGTCTGCACTCTCACCAACAGTGGAGTAGATTCTTTTTTTGCCCACAGCCCTACCTTTCTTAGGAATTGATGTAACAAAGGAAGTGAAAGACCTTTCCACTGAAAACTACACAGTACTCTGAAAGAAGAGATCAAAGAAGATATCAGAAAATGGAAAGATATCCCTTGCTCTTGGGTAGGAAAAACCCACATAGTGAAAGTGGTCATACTTTCAAAATGGCATACAGATTTAAAGCAATCTTGATCAAATACCATAAGCATACCTCACAGAATTACAGAAAATAATCCTAAAATTTATTTGGAATCAGAAGAGATTTAGAACAGCAAAAACAACTCTGGGTGACAAAGCCTAGGCAGGGTATATCACAATCCCTGACTTGAAATTATACTACAAAGCTACTGTGATAAAAATAGCATGGTACTGGTGAGAAAACAGATCCAAGGATCAATAAAACAGACTGCAAAAAGCAGAAACAACTCCAGACACGCTCAGTTGCCTTATCTTTGACAAAGGGGCCAAACACCTTCAATAGAAAAGAGATAGCTTCTTTAATAAATGGTGCTGGAAAAACTGGCTTTTCACATATCAAAGGCTAAAACTAGATACATGTCTCTGACCATGCACTAATCTAAAATATTAAAAGAGAAACATTAAATCTGCTGGAAGAAGAATGAGTAGAACCCTTGGAGACATAGGTGTAGATAATTGTTATTATAGATGTTGTTTATTTAACTCAAGAAATTTTGTCATCAACTTTCTCACTGATCACAATAGAGCTCTGAGCCATGGAGCCTGATTTCTAACTGCAGCATTTTAGGAACCCTAAAGAACAATTCATTATTGGTTGGCCTTTTGTGCACAAAACTAATTTTTGTTTTCATTTTGAAATAGGGCATTAGTGGACCTCCAGGGGATCCAGGCCCAAAGGGATTTCAAGGCAATAAGGTAAACTTACCCATTGGTTAAATATAAGGAAGAGTGATTTCCTCTAGTGCATTATGTTAATGCATATTTTTATTAGGCAGAAATCAATGAACTCTATGAGGAAATAACTTTGGAAATACTGGATAACCTGCAGGTGAATACACAGAACCCAGTTCAAATATATGCAGGAAGTCATTGACATAACTTTATCATTTATTAGCTTATTGTTCAAGAGGGCATCATTAAAGATAAATGATTATCTAGAATTGTAACTGTTTTTTTTTTTTTTGCTTATGACTTTTAGTCACTTTATGGCTTACCAGAAACTGAAAAATTGTATCAAGTAACAATTCAAATCACCCTGTGTCTCACATGTAATACCATTTCATTATACAGTTTTGGGGAATGAAATTTGTAATTGTTATACCAACAGAAATCAAGAAATTTTGACCATGAGTAGCACGCTCATAATGTCATTTCACAGATAATCCGACAAAAAAGATAGGGAGGGTGGAATAAAAAGTTAAATAGAGTGAACTGCAAATATGTCCTAATAAAAACAGAAATTTGATTAAAAATAGACCTGCTTATAAGAATTCCTTTCCCAAGAGAAGAGATATTGATTTTCTAGGAGCAATCTTTTTAACTCTTCTTATTGTTTAGTAAATTTCATGGGCGTAGTAAATATCCAATAAATAGTGTTGATACAGAGACTGCTTTTGTGAGCAATGTGAGGCAATTATTAACTGCAGAAGCTGCTGTCCTCAACTGATCCTGCATAAAGCCAATCTTTTAAGAGTGGTATTAAATTTAAATGGCAGGGAGCAATTGGGTTACTTGAGTGTTAATTTTCCAGAGAGAGGAAAGGGAGTGACACATATGTATTTTTAATGAGATAATGAAAGTTTGAGATTTCCCAGGCCATTTTTAATTGGCAAATTAAAATAGAATGGGCTTCTTGGTGGGAGCAGGCTTAAAAGCCTCATCTGCAGGAAACTGCCTTTTCCAGCCTTTGCCTATGATTAATTCTCTCTGGGAGAGAGAAACGGTCCTGTTGAATACTGAGTAGAGGTTTTCATAAAATCACACTAGCTATAGGTAAAATCCCGAAGCAAGAAAAAAGTTATTTGCAGAGCACAGGTACATTTCCAGAATTCATTTCTTACTAAGATGATAATTTTAGGCTTACAATTAGGGTCAGAGCAGGAGATGGTATTAGTGAAAAAGTTATGGAATGTTTGAATAATAAAATATAGTATTTTAAAAGTCATACTGGCCCAACATTTTCATTTTGGAAATGAGAACCAAAGCCTGGCAATATGGCTGGCCTGAGTCAGAAACCTGGGCAGGCTCCTGGGGTTCTGGAGGGGAATGTGGGGGTAGGTGGGGTGTAGAAGGTGGGCTGCAGCAGTGTACAGGGCCTTATGATCCCGCAGGAGCAGCGGGCTCCCTGGAGACAGGTCCATGAAAAGCTGCCCTCAGGTGATCACTTCTTTTTATGTCTGATAGACTTACAGCTTAGATTAAAAAACAAATCTGTTTCAATGAAATTTAGTTTTTAATTCCAACAATGTATTAATTCTTGGTAAATATGAGTCCAGTGACTTTGTGGGAGGTAGTAATAATTTTTCTAACATAATAGTGCTTTGTGTTTTGACTTTCACAATATAGTCATAAAAGGAGTTATTTTTCCAAAAATATTTGAGGTTTTCATAAATTTCCCAAGGCATCTCTTTACATTTTTAATGAAAAAATTTTAAATTAAAAATTTAATAGTGGTAAAATATATATGATATAAGGTAATCATTTAGCTTTTAATCAAAAAGTTTGCCATTTAATCAAAATGAACTAAGTGAATATATAAAGTTCATTGCCAATTAAAAGAAGCCAAACAAGTGATGTCTTGAGTCTTTTTGAAAGACTATTACTGCTTTTTATATGATTTTTATTATTCTTTTGATTGTTAGCCAGAGATGCATGACACATTGATTAATTGTTAATTATGTTTCATCTTATATATTTATGAGTAATTGTCTTAAAAATCAGATTTCAGGCAATGATTTCATTTCATCTCCTAGAAAATATTCCTACTTTTTGAAGATATCAATTACTTTGTTCCTCAGTCTGGAAGTAATGTTATATTGGATAGTGACTTTCTTTTTTTTTAACTTTAAACAGAAAAAGCAAGAGATAACAATAAAGCAGAGTTTCAAGACAGACTAGTAGAAGAGTACCAATAATCAACATGTATTCACAGCAGTTGATCACAGTGTAAGACACAGGCATGAAACATTGTCCAGAAAATTATTAGCACAAAACTTTCTCCCAACAAACCAAGGGCAACCAGCTGGATAACAATCTTAATTGTCGTGCGTGCATGTGTGTGTGTGTGTGTGTGAATTTTTCCTTTTCCTTCGTTTTCCCTTTCTTCCATCACAGCTTTTTTTTTCTTTTTAAACAGTTTCTTCCCTAAGTCACAATATCTACTGTACATTTTGGATTTTGTTTAGTCTTTCAGACTTTCACACTAATGAGACAATACATTTATACATGTGAGTCTGGTTTATTTCACTTATAAGTATGGTTTTGAGTTGCAAAAATTTACCTACAAAAGTCTCAAGTTTATCCTTCTTTATGACTGAGTAGTACTCCATTATGAAAAAAATCCACATATTTTTATCCATTCCTCAGTTGATAGGCATCTGAGTTGTTTCCAAGATTTAGCTATTACAAATTGTGCTGCTATCAACATAGAAGTGCATACATCGCTATGGTTTGATGCTTTTGATTCTTCTGGCAAGAAACACAGAAAAAGAATAATTGGATCAAATGGGACCTGCAATCCTAGTTTTTAAAATCTAGATTTTAAAGAAATCTACACACTAATTTCCAGAGGGGTTGCACCAGTCTACACTCCCACCAACAGTGGAGGAATGTTCCTTTTTCTCCACAGTCCCCCAGCATTTGTTATTGGTTGTTTTCTTGAAAATAGTCATTCTCTCTGAAGTGAGATGATATGTCAGTGTTGTTTTAACTTGCATCTTTTGAAGGACCAATGATGTTGAACATTTTTTCATGTGTTTATTTGTTGTGCATTTATTCATCTGAGAAGTGTGTATTCATCTCAGATGCCCATTTTTGGATTGGGTCTTTGAATTTTGGGGACCTGATTTTTTAAAATTGTCTATATGTTCTAGATATAACTTCTTTGTCTGAGGGACAAAGAAGTTATACTTTTCTTCCACACCATGGGTTGTCTTTTCACTCTGTTGGTGATTTCTTTTGTTGTGCAAAACTTTTTGATAAGATAAGATCCCATTTGTTGATTCTTTGTTTTATTTCACATGTGCTCTGGGTTTGGTTCATGAACTCTCTGCTTATACCTATGTCTTCAAGATTTCTATCTGCTTTGTCTTCCAGTAGATTTAGTATTTCTGTTTTAATATTTAGATCTTTGATACATTTTGTCTTTAGTTTAGTACATAGGGATAGATATGAGTCTAGTTTTAGTCTTTGACAAAACCAGTCTTTGAAAAACCAGTTTTTCCAGCACCATTTATTAAAGAGACTATCTTTCTTTCAGTGAATATTCTGGCTCCTTTGTTGAAGATAAGGTGGAACCAGTTTTTCCAGCACCATTTATTAAAGAGACTATCTTTCTTCCAGTGAATATTCTGGCTCCTTTGTTGAAGATAAGGTGGTTTAGTGTGTTTGTAGTTGTGTTAGCAACTTCTATTCTGTTCCAGTGATCCTAGGTCTGGTTTTTTTTGTTTTTTTTTGCCAGTACAATGCTGGTTTTATCACAGCAGCTTTGTAGTATCATTTCAGGTTAGGGATTGTGATATCTCCTGACTTGCCTTTGTTATCCAGAGTTACTTTTGCTATTCTAGGTCTCTTCTGGTTCCAAATGAATTTTTGGAATATTTTCTCTAGTTCTATGAGGTATGCTAATGGTCTTCTGATTGGAATTGCATTAAATCTGTATAATAGTTTTGGGAGTATGGCCATTTTCACTATGTGGGTTATTTCTATGTATGAACAAGGGATATTGTCCCATTTTCTGATATCTTCTCTGACTTCCTTTCTCAGAGTATTGTAGTTTTCAATGTATAGATCTTTTACTTCTTGTGTTGCAAGAATTTTTATGTATTTATTTTTTTTGAAAGCTATTGTAAAGGGTGTAGTTTCCCTAGTTTTTTTTTTCTGTAAGCTTGTTACTTGTGCACAGGAATGCTATTGATTTTTGTGTTTTGACCTTGTATCCAGCTATATTACTGAATTTGATTATTAAATCTATAAGTCTTTTGGTTGAGCTTTTGGGGTCTTCTATGAAAAACATCATGTCATCTGTAAATAATGATAGTTTATCCTATTCCTTTTTATCTTTATTTTAAAATTTTTTTTCTCCTAATTGTTCTGGTTTCCAGAACAAGATTTGAATAGGAGAGGTAATAGTGGACATCCTTGTCTTGTTCCTAATTTTAGAATGAAAGCATTTGGTTTTTGACCATTTAGTATGATGTTAGCTGTTGGTTTGTCATAGATAGATTTTATCAGATTAGTGACCTATTTCTTTTAATCTGCTATCATTTTATTAAAAATATTTTTAAGGAACTAATGTTATACATTATGCCACAACATCTTAAAAATCTAGTTATTCTGTATTTCCTGTGGGCATAGAGAGGATCATCTGTTTTGACACTTCTAAAATAAGTTAACATTTATTAAATATTTTCAGTTTTCAATACAGTTCCAGATACTCATGTAATGCCAATACCACATTCTGAGGCATGAGCTAATCTTACTGCCCATTGTACAAATCAGGCTACTAAGGCACAAAGATTTGAAATATTGGGTCTGAATCTACAGAATAAGGATTGAAATCCAGAAGTCTGCTCTTAACAATCATATGCTATTGATTCCTTTGAGAAAAATCAGTGAATTTGCTGAATATTTGACCTGAGATAAATGCATTTATTTTGCACAGTATGGAAATGACATCTGTCTCCCCTTCTAGTGTCTTCTGGTTGAAACAACAATCTGTTGAAGAGTACATTTTGACTTGATTAGAATGTTCACGTGAGAGTTCAGGAAAAGGAGGAAGAGAACCAGTTGGGAATAAGGAAACAGTAATGCTAATTGTGCAGTTCAAGTACTGTATTTCTTAGGAGACTTAAAAGTAGAAATCTTAGACCCATAAAATTTGCAGAGATTCCATGAGCATTTCTCGATGGGGCTTGCTTATGTTTTTGGATTCATGAATGGTCTGCCTCATGAACTACAATCAATTTCTTTGGCTCTGGAGGCTGGATTTTCTTCATCCAGGGGTTTTTCAGAGAAGGTGGTGGAAGAACAAAAGGAAAAAAATAGCATGTGTTAAAATCAAAGAAAAAATGTGCTTCTGGCCCAGTTTCACAATCATTTTAGTCATTAATACTTTCCACATGGAAAGTAGCTCTTATTCTGCCTGGAATGCCTTTGTTACCTTAGCAACAAAAAATAAATGTTTCTCACAATGTTTCTGACGAGTGACCTTAGCCTGTTCCTCACATGTGACACGTCGAAAGAGACTTCTCACCTGTCTCTGAAATCAGTTAGAACTGTAATCACATATGCTCCGAGAAGCCTGGTGACTAGAACCAAACTGAAAGTGCGACTCAGGAGGGCGTGCTCCCTGGGCTCCGAGTGTAGATGTGAGCCCCTATGAACCCATCTTCCCTGGAGCTGTGGTGATACAGCAAACTGCAGTTACATGTGGCTGTGAAAGGGGCTTCTGATAACTAGAAAGAGTGACTCAACATCGGTAGCCTTTCAAATCATAAAGAACAAGTTAACCAAAATTAGTTCTGAACAAATAAGCAGTGGAACACAGGGTGGGTCAGAGCCATATTAGGTCATCTTTGCCATTTGCTGATGTCTTTCTGAAGTTATTTCCAAGGATATTTTATTCTCCAATGTTATGCACATCTGCTTTCTTGAGGCTTGTCTTTCTGTTTCTGAGAAGAGGGACTGTACTGTCTCAAGTTCAGGAGTAGCTTGTGACACTTAAGTGTCCTTGGGTCACATCTCCAGAGGTAGGGCCAGGAGAGCACTAGGAGACATCCCTGAGGTCTTTTCCCAAGGTGAAGTCCCATATGCCAATCCTTCAACAATCACAAAAGAACTGTGACGTTATGTCACACGATAATTTATCTTCATAGATGAATTGTACCCCTGCCCCGCCTCTACCTTGCATTGTTCCATTCCAGGATGTGCACAATATTCCGTGCAGGTTTCTTTCCCTTAAGTATTTTCCTTTTGCTCTAAGTTCAAGCACTAGAAACTCAAAGTCCTCTTACACACTAGGTCTTACTTTTTGTTCAGTTGAGCTTTTGAAATGTTAAGAAAACCCATAAAATATTGAGAGGAATCAGAGGGAAGCATGTAGGAGTCAGGAATACTGACCATTCTTATAAAGAGTGCTGATATTAGAAGTTTCTTGTGTGCTAAATAATCTAGTGTGTTATGTATACCTGTTCTTTCTTCTAAAAATGGCACTTGAAACTTTTTCTAGTTGTATATGTACAACCTAGAATGTCATATTTTTATAATGTTAGTATTTTCACTAGAACAGAAGAATCATGACTAAAATTTTAATAGTTTTTTTATTTTTAAAAATTTTATTAAAAGGAAAAAAAACAGAAAGGATAGAAATAACACATAATTTCAAAAAAAAATAAACAGTAAGAAATCACTAGTTGATAATTACATATTTTCCTCTTAGAAATAGTTGTTCAAGTTATAAAAGTAAAGCATAAAAAGTGGACATTCAAACAATGAGACTGAAAACAGTTTTGTTCACCTATCCAAGAAAAACGTAGTAATATGGTTACCAATCCTACACACTTAAACATACATGCAGTTTTATCCTTTAGAATATTTTCTTTTCCTCTCTTTTTTACAATAGCAATTACATACTTTGGGTCTTATTACTCCTACATTTTTTATTACATTTTACACTAAAGACACAATGTAATATTTATAAATATGATTCTTATTTATTTCACTAATGAGGATAGACTCAAGTTGTCTCCATTTGCCTAAGAAGGCCTCAAGATCATCTCTTTTATAGCTGAGTAATATTCCATTGTATAAAGATACCACATCTTTTTCACCCACTCTACTGCTCATATTTTTAATAGCATCTTTCTTTATCTTGGATTCCTGTTTGCATGTTTTCACGATTTCTAAATCTTTACTAAAATGATTACTTAGTGTTGTGTCATTGTGATTCGTTCACCTAACTTCTTGTGGCTTCTTTAAGCTCACTGACCATTTTATCCATTAGGCCCATTATCTGTTTGGTTACATTCTCTTGGAACTGGCTGAACATTTACTAGTCTAGATACTTTTCTTGTTTCTTCTTTTATCTCTTCATGTATTTCGATCATTTGTTGTTTTACTTTTTCTCTATCAGTACCCATGGTTTGGCTTTTAGAAGGTTAAGAATTTTTGGAGGCATCTTTTTGCTTTGTTTTCTGTTATATATTTGAGGTTTGAAGATCAATTAGAGTGGAAAGGCTCTGTTGCTAGTATGGAGAGCTCTTTAGTGTCTGTTTCCTAATGATGTAATTTTAGCTTTTTTGTATCTTGGTATCCATGTATCTCTTGGATACACTCAGCATAATAGGATCAGTCCTGGCTACTCTTCTGTTGCAAACAGAAAACCCTTTCCAATTGTATCACCATCTACTGGGCCAACCTTATATCAATTATATATATTAAAAATTGTTTTAACAATTTCACTATTAGTGACCAGAAAACTGTGATATATTACTACTGTCTGGTATGCTAAAATGTGGAGAATAACGGAAAGAGAAGGAGAAAACAGAAGGTAGTGGATTAAAAAAAAGAAAATGAGACAAAAAAAGCTAACAAAAGAAAGAAAGATCAAACTTTGTTAGTACTAATCTTATAGTTGGAGTGCAAGGTAGTGGAGAGGAAATAAAAATAGAAAGCATGTTTAGAAAGAGATTGGATAAGAGACAGGACACAAAGACAGGAAAGGGTACTTGGAGGCTGAGGACAGCCTGTGAGAAAGTTGGAGCCTTTTTTAATATGCTGACAGCGAGTCTGAATTCTCTATATGTAACTTTCCTGAGGGCTACCTTAACTCGCCCGTGAAAGATAGTATTTAGGCTAAAGCATCCGTTGATTCCCTTCCTCCTTTTCACATACATAGACGCCCCATATATATACTGTGTTTCTTAAACATTTCCTCGAAGCTTCCCAGGGCACCTCTGTCTCTAGTTGTCCTGAGGGACACCCAAGATTTTCAGTTTGTATTGGTGGCATTAGACTGCAGGGCAGCTATAGAAGTGATGGAGACCTACCCAAAAAGTCCCAGGCTTTGAGGCTCCTAATTTTCTTCTATGCATTGTGAGGTTATGACCTCATGAGGCACAAGTATCTCACTAAAAATCAGTAAGTTTTGTGGCCACTGAAGAGGTGTCTTACAGAGACTTCACTCTTTGACCATTCTGCAGATTTACTTATGAATATTTTCAAATTGTTGAAAATCTCCAAAAAACAAGAGAGAAGGAAAAACAAAGTCACAAAGCAGAGAGAGGTGAGAGGACCCAGGGAACCAGGAGACAGATGGAGATACACCTTACAGGTCACACATTCACCTCTTTTAGCCAGGCCCCAACTTCTGATATCACATTCAACTAGACCACCTCCAGTCATCTTCCAAAAGCCTTACTTTTGAACAGATGAGACTTTTTTGCTTTTGAAGGTAGTAAAATACAATAAAACAAGACAGAACAAATCCAATCAAAACAATGCAGTGAAATTGGTACAGAATTTCAGGACAGGATACTGGGATAACAGTAATAGGTACCATAGTATACCTTATTATCTTCATAATTGTTGTTTATTCAATCAGGTATAGCAAAATCAAACCAAAAACAGAACATTATAAAACCTATCAAAACAGAATATTGAATAAAGTAAGACAATCAGAACAAAGCAAAACAGCAAAAAAACATATTGGCCTTCAAGGACAAGATAGAAAGAAATATCCCATATTTTCTAGATTGCATACAGCCATCTTCCCAAGAGATGCTTAGACCTCTGGCCCCAGGTCAGCATAATCAACCCAACAATACAAGCATTTAGTTGCTTTATGTGCCTTAGTTGCTATTAACTTGGGCTGTCCTCTGCCTGCTGCTCATTCCCGCTACTGCTTACCGGGAGGGAGGACTTACTGTTTTCTTCTACAGCCCCCTAGGTCCCAACATGGTTAGATCTCTGGAGATGCTGACTTGTTCTTTTCCTGGCGTGCCCACTGCTCATATGAGACCTTTGGCGGCCATTCATATTCACAGGCTTTTCTCCTGTTTGCTTCCATCTTGCTTCTCAGGATGTAGATTTCCTGGGTGACGTTGTAAAGCCACATCTGCGGTCCGAGGCGCAAACTGCAGCGGCAGCCGCAAGGGCAGCTCAGCCAGAAGCAGGAGGTGTAGAGGCATTACTGGGCCCCCACTCGGCCGCCGTCTGCGGCCAGGCAGCCAGCGAGGGCAGGGGCGGCGGCGACAGCCGCAGCGCTCGCCTCTACCCCGCGCGCCTCAGCCGCTCCCGGCCGCAGGTTCGGGCCCCACCCGGCCGCCCGGCCCTCAGGGTTCCCCAGGCAGAAGTCAAATTTTAATAGTTTTTAAATACATTTTTGTTTTCATCATTATTTAAATACTTGGTTTGGCTTAAAGTTAGGTTAGTAGCTTTCATAGACAAACTTATTAAACAAATTCAATATTTCCAATTGTGGCTTGAAAATAGTTCAAAACCACCTCCAAATATGAAAATCTATAAAGAATTTAAAGCTTTCTCTTCAAATAAGCATCTTATGTAGATTTATTTGGGCTCTCACACAACTCGAAAATCTAAAAGTCTCAATATCATGATGGTTCTTTCAACCACTTAAAAAGATCACAATTTATATAATTTCTTATAACTTTATGTGGAGTAAATGAGAAAAACCATATATGGTATCTGCTATTCTTCAAAGAATAATTGATCAAACAAAAAATTTTTAAATTTAGAGCTCTAAGCAGAATGGTTATATTTTTGACTATATATAAAGAAGTAAAAGAAAAACAGGAAACTCGACCAGACTTTCCACTTGTCAAGAAACAGTAATATGCTTTGTGTTTCTCCTAGCAGGATGACATAGTTGAACAAGGCTGTGAGTACTCAGTGTTGAGGAAAAGTCCCTATGTAATTTCACTTATGATTATGTAAAGACTCATGGCCAAACTATGTGAAGATGTTTTCTTCAAACATGTCAGTCTAAATGCTATTCTTCATGGTCCTAATTAAAAGGAAAAATCATTAGCAATCCAGTAATTCTCACTGTGGAAAGTGCTTTGACCTACATGCACATCTGTCCAGCAGGACTCCAGATAAACTTATGAATTCATTTGACATGAGACAACTGATAATGACAACCTGAAGTGGCTGCCAGAACATGTGGGATGTCAGCCAGCAACTTCAAGGTAGATGATTTTGATCCCAAATCTCTGATACATATGGTTCTTAGTGGATGGGAAATGCCATATGTGCATATGTATAGACAGTGCTGAGGTAAAAATTCTGATGCATCAAGGAAACCAAAATGATGCCAACATTTCCCAGAGTTGCTCAGTGTAATCCACATACCAGTTGAACAGGGCACTAATGTGGAATAGAATTAGCTACTGCATTGTCTTTAGAGGGATGCTGTTTTAAAAATTAAGTATACCCATTTTGTTAACTATTTCAAGAAAGTTACAATAACACTTCACAATGGGAAACATTTATTACAAATGTAAGGCTTTATTATGGCTTGTGTTTAGGTATCTCCCCAAAGCCTCAAGCAGTCCTAGATGTGGCTTTTCAGAGGTGGTTTAATCTAGATTGTGTGATTCTGGGATTGATTCATGATTCAATGCTAAGATCAAGGGCTCTAGGATTAAGGGTATGAATGCTACCTGAACTAAGCAGCCTGAATAAGATATAAGATATAGAAAGAGCTGTGGTCATCCATTGCTTTTCTTTACTACCTTCTACCCACCATGAACTGTTTCTCCTCTGCAATATCTGTCATGCCACTCTACCTTGGAGCCAGCTGACTATGGACTGAAATCTCTACAAATTGTGAGCTAAATAAACATTTTCTCCTTTAACTTTGAGTATTGGGTATTTTGTTTTGCAACAAGAAAGGTAACTAAGACAAGAATTTTGAAAAATTGTTAATTTTTAAAATCATTTGAACCATTGATGTGAAGATACAAGTGATTGGTATTAAAACATTTACATTGTATAACCATCATCATTATCTACACTCAAAACTTTGACATTATCCCAACATAAATTATTTATGAAATAAACAATGTCTCTTCATTTCCTCTTCCTCCCAGCCTCCAAGACTAAAGATTTAAGAAACATATCACACTGTTTATGGATCCACCTCCTCTTGTAAATCAGTGTTTCTGTTGTCAGATTAGTGGACAGTGTCCAACTGAAGTATTTTCCAGTAACTTACTTTGTACTTGGAGAAATAAGAACTGTGTGCTCCAGAATCAGGGTTCTCAGTTCTTTTTAGGCTGCTCACTGGTCCTTTTTTTTTTTTCTTTTTAGGGAAAATAACACACAATTCTTTGGATTTTGTTATATAAGATGCAGTAAAACTTTCTTATTAGATTAATCATATAAATTGTTATTCTACAGGTCAAACATGATCAAATTTTTATATGGCTTGACCTAACAGCTACCTTGAATGTGAGTTCAACACTAAAATCTAGTATAACACTACAATTTTATTTGTAATCCTCATAACTTTTTGTTTGTATGAAGTATATTCTTCAGCAAGCACAAGTAGGTATAGTACATGGGCGGTGGTCATTAGATAGGATTTCAAAAAAGATTTTAATTGGAGATTTGAGACAATGGTGGTTCCAAACTGAGTGTAATTTATAGTTTATATGTAAAGTTACGTTGTATGATCGCAATATTTCAAATTATTTTACATTAACTTTACCACTGCTTCAGGTAAGCTTTATGATTCTGAAATAGCCTATGTATCAGTTTGTAGAAATTATATTTTCTGTTGGCTTATATTTTATTTCAGAGAATCATTTTCTTTTCATGATGGATTTTCAATTATGGATAGATTGGAACTACCTGAATTTTATATTCTTCATCCTGTAACAAAGATATAAATTTAGTCTTCAGTCAAATGATTTTTGAAATTCATTAAGAAAAGAATTGAAAATTTTCAAGATGCTGTTTGGCGTGGTAGTTGGGAATACTGGTTATAAAGCTAGATTGCTGGGGTTGAAACCAGCCATAGATTTCATTAGCTGTGTGCTTCTGGCAAGTTACTTTACCTCCTTATGAGTCAGTTTTTCTCTTCCATGTAGTGGATTAATAATACCCACCTCTTAGAGTTGTGAGGATTGCATGAATTGATATATTCAAAACAGAGGGTAGTACTTGTCCATTCTAAGTGCCTCATATGTTATATTTATTTATTTTATTTTAAATGTAGTAGAAATACAACAGAACAAGACAGAACAAAGCCAATTGAGACACTGCAGTGAATTTGGTACAGAACTTCACAGCAGGTTACCGGGATAGCAGTAATAGGTACCATAGTATATCTCTTTATCTTCACAATAGTTGTCTAGTCAACTAGGTATAGCAAAATCAAACCAAAGACAGAACATTATAAAATCAATCAAAAGAGAACATTGAATAGAGTAAAGCAATTAATTCTAATGAAAGAAAACTGAAAACAACACTTGCTTTCAAAAAGAAGATAGAGGAGACCCCCACATTTGCTATATTGCATACAGTCATCCTCCCAAGAGATGCTCAGACCTCTGTCTCTAGTTGCTAAGTCGGGGGAGGATGTTTGGGATGTTTGATTCCAAGCCTGTGCACTGGTAGGCTCACAGGAGCCCCTACTGGATCTCTTCCTGGCTCATGCCCGAGAGGTGCTTACCAAGGGCAGGCGAATTGCTTCTTTGTGCGGCCTCCTGGTTCCACCATGGCCATGGCCGGATCTCGAGGGTTCTTTGGTTCTGGGCTCATGCCAGAGGAAGGCGCTTACCAAGAGGGCGGTGGGTGAATTGCTTCTTTGTGCAGCCTCCTGGGTTCCAGCATGGTCGTGACCAGATCTCCTTTATTTTTATTAAGCACTTAAATGCTTTGATAACTTTCTTCATACTAATTCAGACCAAGTCTATCCTGATATGTTTTCTAAAAGCAAGCCTTTTGTTGCACAATGCTTCCTCTGAAACAAGAGAAATTGCATGCAAAAATGGAGTGTGCTTTAATAAGTATTTGCTAAATATCAATTTCCTAGTTCTTTCTCCTTTCCTGCCATCCAAAAAAGGATCTTTCTTGACATTGTATATTTATGATTTAACTGTGTTTAGCTAAGAATGTAACCTGGGCACTTGTGAGCCATTCTGCAACTACAGGGCCCTCATTCATCATGTTTCTTCCATTTGTAAAGCGTGAGAATGTTTGCCACAAGATTTACCATATTAACGCTAGTGTCATCCTTATCTGAGAAATAAATAGAAGTTGCTGAGCTATCTTCTGTTTTTAAGAAAAGCCTAAATGATGAATAAATTGTCATAATCATATTATACAAGAAAAAGTAAAAGTTCTTTTCTTAAGCAATTCAGAGTTTCAGTGAATTGGAAAAATATTTATTATTTTAGTGAAAGTAAGATCCACTTTTGGTTTGGCCTACAGCCAGTGCCAGAAATAGGGAGTGCTGAGTTTTCTTTAGCTGAACTTTTCTTACATGTAACCTTGGGCTATTCAGTGTGATTTTGTTATACTTTCCCTGAAACAAAGATTAATTGTGTCTTAGAAGAGCTGGTAGAAGAAGTTGTGCAACAGGCATTTAGTATCCTTATGTAATTTAAACATGAATGCTTTCTGAAAAGTCAAGAGGAGGATTTCTAAATCCACAACTTCCCTCAGTTTAGACCATGTTTTCTTTTTGTTCATCTCTCACAGATAGCACAGTTTCTGCTCAGGACATATTTTAAAAATGAGGGTCTGAGCGAATGACGAGCTGAGTAATTAGTTAAACATTGAGAATGCAAAGATAAACAAAACCACATGTATCCTTCCCATAGTCTGGGGCAGGGGAGACATATTACAGTTAGAAATGCAAAGTTGCAAATGTAGTGAATGCTCAGAAAAAGAGGAAAATGGTGCTGTCAGTACTGTAGTGCCTATAGTAGAGATTACACCTGATCAGGGAAGTCCTCCTTGAAGTCATGTTGTTTAAAAAAAAGACTTGAAGGATGAGTGAGAGAGAGAGAGACAGATGAAGGTAAGAATATCCCAGACAGAGAAAATACCATGTACAAAACTCCTGTAACTGGATGGAGCATAAAGCACTGTACAATGCACAATGCTGTTAGAATGGAGAATGAGGAGGTGTCTGATGACACGCTAAACTGGAGAGACTTCAGAACCACATTATAAGAGGCTTTGTAAAGAGCACTGTATTTATCCTGTGAGCAGAGGAAAAGGCCTAACAAGTTTTACTTAACAAGTTTTTAACAAGATTAAAATTAAAATTAAGAGTTTGTTCTGATAGCAATGGAGGGAACAAGTTGAGTATGGATAAGCAGGTAGAGTAGGAAGGACTTTGTTTTAATTTGAACAAAAGATTATGTTAGCTTGACTCTACACTATAGATGTGTAGACAGAAAGGCAGATGAATTTGAGAAGCATTTACGAGTCATATGGGTAAGTGTTGGGATATATGGCATATGGTGGAAGGAGTGGGGAGAGATGACCAGGTCTGGGAGGGAAAGATAATGAGCTGGCTTTAGAAATGACTGGCTCCTTTTGGGATTTTATTTGCACAGCTTCTTGCGCTGTCATGTTGATTTCCACTCTCACTCGCATAATATTGGTACTGTCCATGGTTCTGACCTAAGGCTCCAGACTCTAATTTGAGGCAGAGCTGTGAAATACAGTCTCCACGTGTTACTACTGAGCACAGGATATGTAGCTCATCCAAACTGAAATTGCTGTAAATTCAAGACATTTACTGGCTTCCAAAGACTTGGCATAAAAAAAGAGTAAAAATATGATCATTAGTACTTAAAAATATTGATTACATGTTGAAATGATAGTATTTTGGTTATATCAATAAATACATGTTACCTTTTTATTTTTTATCTTCTTAATGTGGTTAGAAAATATAAAACTGTATGTGTGGCTCATTGTGTATTTCCACTGAGCATTGCTGCTCCAGTGATTGAGTCTACTGTCTCTTCATTCCCAGCTCCTTGGGCCCAGCAGTTTGCTCACTGTCACCAGAATATTTCATATCACTTTATGTCTCATATTCTTTTCTCTCCTTGAAAGTTTGTTTCTTTTTTCCCTCTCAGATTAGGTGTGATTCTTACTTTTTGGTTCAGCGCAAATTCTCCTCGTACTATAATGAAATTTTTCCAATTCCTTGAGGCAGAATTAAACATATCTGCCTCAGAGTCTTACATGTTCTGTTAATATTTTTATTATTAAATAATTCACAGGCTTGTATTTTGTTTCATATTCATTTGTCTTTCTAGACAGAGTGTAGGCTTATGCAAGTACTGGTACAATCTGATTTATAACTCTAATTGTAGAAAACTGATAATCAATTATATGCATGGATTCTTCTTTGCTAGACCTGAGGTTAGTCAGTAATGACCCGGTGAACAACAACCAAGTCTATACATATTAAATAGCTACTGTGTGACTGGTTATGACTCAGATATTTTATAGATAGTATCTTGAACCTTATCAACCCTGCAAGATAGATTGATTACCCTGAATTTTGGAATCTTGTAAAAGCTCAAATTATTCATGTGTAATAGAACCAAGACTCCACTAGACTGTAAAACTCTGTGGCCAGGTTTATTGCCTCTGTAATTCCATGCATGCCGAAAAGTGGATTTAAAAATGGAGATTATATAGCCACAATATAAAGTATAACAAAATCCTTCCTAGACTTGTTATAAGGTTAAATGAGACAATATATGAACATATTTTATGTTTCTGGCATATAACATGTATGTATAGTGTATAATATATTACATATATTATATATAAATGTATAGTATGTAACATATATATGTATTGTGTAAAATATCTATTAGCTCATATATGTCTGCATGAATAGTATCCAGATAATGCTTGTAAATAGCATATTTCATTAAACATTAACTTCCTTTGCTCTTGCGGTGCATGCAAGCTGGGTGTTCTTAATTTCTGAGGAGGAGCAAGGTGGTCTTTGTAAGCTTCTCATTGTCCTCACACATGCTCATTCTCATATATATCCATGCTCACATGGAAGTCACAAGGGAAACTTTCTCTGGAATAATGCGTTTTACCAATCTTTTTCTGTTATTCTCACCTGTTGGTTAAAGGCTCTCATAGTCAAAGAAAGTAATTCAGGAATGCAGTCTCTCTCTCTCTCTCTCTCTCTCTCTCTCTCTCTCTCTCTCTCTGTATCTCTCTCTCTCTTCCTCTGTGTGTGTTGGTAAGGGAGTTGGGAGTTGGGGCAAGGATAATAACAGGAAAGCTATCAAGCATTACTTCGGTTGTGTTGCCTTGATGCATTCCTTTCCCTGCTTTCTATTACTGAAATTCACCACTTCAGGAATACTTGTGAGAAACTACAATGGAATAAATATGAACTATAGTCTGATATTGGTGTGCAGGTCACATGTCAAGGTGCCAGGCTTTTGAGAAATAAATTTAAGCAAGTGAAATGTGAAGATATATTGTAAAGGAACTGTGGTCAGATAAGGAAAATAAATCACTCTACAATCTTCAGATCCCTGTAATCTTGAAATATTAATACTAAGACATTACTCAGTTGCTACTGGCACTTGACTAAGGTTAGAGGGGCTTATGAATGCAAGTGTAGTATGGTTGCCTCTCCTCTTGATTCTCCTGATTCAAATATTTCAAGGTATCAACTAAACCAATTCCCTGTCAGATTGAAAAAACCCTACTACCAGTATGTGCTGTTGGTTCCTGTCCAAACATATAGATAAGTGGTTAAGCAGAGCAGAACTTTTGCTTAAAAAAACCCTCGAATTGCCTGTCAAATATATTTAAATGTCTTCTTACCTATTGCAGAACAAAACTGTCCATCTGCTGAAACTTCTATTTAGGGCATTATTATGATGATTATTATTTTGGCAGTACTGGAGATTTAACTCAGGGCCCTTGTGCTGACCTACATCTCCAGCCCTTTTGAAAAGTCTTTTATTTTGAGACATAGCATCACTAAGTTACTCGCCCTGGCTGGGCTCCAATTTATAGTCCTCCTGACTCAACTCAAGAGTTCTGGGATTATAGGCATACACCACCATGCTCCAGTAAGAATTTGTCTTAGTTACTTTCCTGGTCAACTACAAAAAAGCAAGAGGCTTTTCCTGTATGTGCAATAAGGTCCCTGTCATCTCATTTGTTGAACTGTCACATGACCAACCTAGACTAATTAGTGGCAACGGGAAAGGAGATCTCAATCTTGCATTAGCATAATTGCTATTTATCTTATACTTCTGAGAGTAAAGATATCTGTCATTGATCTTAACAGGATTCTACCAACAAGGCAGCTGAGGGGGAAAAGATAGCCACTGTGGAAGAAATAAAATTCATCAGGCAGGGAATATAGCTCAGCAGCACAGCATGTGCCTGGCAAGTATGGGATTGTGAGTTTAATTTCCAGTACAAAAAACAAACAAACAAAAAATGAAATAAAATGATCTGCCAGGATATCAACAAAGAAGATTTGTTGGATGAATGAATGTGGGTTGCATTATAACTTTCAGAGTTCCTAAAGTGTTTGCATTTGTGGGTGTTTTCCTCCGTATAAATTGTCAGGAAACATTATATAACTGAATTGATATAAAAAAGAATACAATCAAGGCTAGACTTGTTATTAATATATTCATTATTTTTTTCTGGTTTTAAAAATTAAAATGAAAGTATTTTCATGGACTCCTTAAAGTTTGTGGATTCCAGACTCTGCACTTGTTATGCCTAGCAGGTAGTCTGACCCTGAGTCTATGCTGTCTTTCCAGCTGGATTGCAGAAAATTGAGATCAGGGACTGTGAATTAAGTTTTCTGTCAACCTTAAAGCCCCTATTGCAACACTATACATAGAAGAGCAGCTCAACAATTACTATTTTTTTAAATTTATTTATTATTTAAATTTTTTATTTTATGGAAAAAAGTAAAACAAAATTTCACAACAGAATTACAGAAGAATAAGTCAATACATCAAGCACTTTCTTTCCCTTTCATTATTACAATATCTATTATACATTTTGGATCTTAATACTCTTGCAGTTTCTTATTATTTTTTTATACTAGAGAGACAATACGATGTTTACAAATGTGAGTGTGATTTGTTTCACTTATAAGGATAGTCTCATGTTGCCTCCATTAACCTATAAAAGCCTCAAGATCATTCTTTTTTATAGGTGAGTAATATTCCATTGCCTAAAAATATGACATCTTTTTCATCTGTTCTGTTGTTGATGGGCATTTTGGTTGTTTCCAAGATTTAACTATTACAAATTGCGCTGCTATAAACATGGGTGCACATAAAAAACTGAAAGAGTAATAAGATACAAAATATATAATAGATATTGTAATAATGAAAGGGAAAGAAAATGCTCTAAAGGATATAACTGTATGTATGTTTAAGTGTGCAAGATAGATAACCATACTACTAAGTTTTTGTTAGTTCATCAAACAGAATGGTTTGTGTTGTCATTGATTGTCTACTTTTTATGCATTGATTTTGTGGCTTGAGCAACCAATTCTATGATAACAATATGTAATTTATCAACTAGTGATTTTTTACTATTTTTTGAAATTCTGTATTATTTCTAAACTTTTTCTGTTTTGCTTTTTTTTCTCTAAACAAAAATTTCCTTGCAAAAATACACTGAGTATTTTTTAAAGTAATCAGTGTACAAAATATGGGCATATAAAATTCTCTAAATTATATTAGCACAAACCTTTCTTTTCAACGAAATAAGAATGTTAGTACACCTGTCTCCTATTTTTCCCCCTTTCCCTTCCTTCCTTTCCCCTTTCCCTCATCCTAGTTCCTTTTTCCTTTTGAATAGTCTTTTTCCCAATTTCACAATATCTATTGTATGTTTTGGACCTTATGTACTTTTACGGTTCCTCATACCAGGAAGACAGTATGATACTTACACATGAGTCTGATTTATTGCACTTCAGAGTATGGTCTCTAGTTGCATTCATTTACCTACCAACAGGTGCTATTGTCTTGACCAAACTTATCTCTATTTCTCCCTTTAGGGTGATCCAGGTCCTCCTGGTCCTTATGGTCCTCCAGGAACCCCTGGTATTGGACAGCAAGGTATTAAGGTAAAAATGCTTGTGTCTCTATCCACTGACAACTGTTGAATCTACGTTAGAAGCTGGGAACTGTAACTTGAACTCTGTTCAACCTAACTGTAATAGAAACAGGGAACTTTCCAGCAGAAATTACTTACATTTAGGATGCTCAGACACTGTAATACTCTACTCAGGGATAGTTACCATAAGGATAATCAAACTGTTGTTTTTTATTTGGTTGGAATGGAAAAATTTGGTTGTCTCTGAATATCTACACTTTCAAAATATACATGTAGTCTTGTTGAGATTCATGGGCTCTAAATATTAACATGCAAACACGTTTCTGGGAAGTGAAACACCTTAACACATCAACTCTCACTTGCTTGCCTTAAATAAGCATGGAAGGCTAGAAACCAGAGGGACAATGGCACAGAATAGGTGAATGTTGACAGAATGGGTTGTGTGGAGCTACAAAGTTAGGCAAAATCCCTAGTGGGGTACCCTGCATCATGCACTATATGAAAGAGTAGAAGTGCTCATTTTAAATGACTCTTCTCTGTGGTTGGGACAGTAAAACTTTGATGCAGAACAAAAAATAGAGAAGTGTACAGAACAGTGCCTTGAACAAATGGCATTTCTATGATGACAGCATTGAGAGAATCTATGTAAGGTGGAGTTCACTGGAAAAGGGTTTGAAGGAGATCGAGTATAAGAGTTTAAAACAGAGGTGAGATGTGACAGGAAGTGGGGAGGAAGGAGTGGCACTCTAGGGTGTGGCAGGGAACAGCACAAATGCTGTTAACCTGCTGTTAACCTGCCTGTCTCAGGACATAAACAAACTGCTATACAGTGCATGACCAAATCCTGTGAAGGCTGAAATTTCTGTGCTGCACTTAGACAAGTAGGGATGATGAGTATTTTATGGTTATTTGTTCAAGTAATGCCTCCTCCTCTCAAATTATTTTAATGCATATGAATATGAAAAGTTTTGTGAATTACCCTTGTTGAACTCTCCAGAATATTTTGTGGTGTTTATTCTTCATTTAAAAACTCACACTCTATTATTTCTTTCTCAGGGAGAACGAGGCCAAGAAGGACGAACAGGTGCACCAGGACCCACTGGAGTTGGGGAGCCTGGACAGCCGGTGAGTGGCAAAACTCGCAGATAGAATAAAAAGGAGAAATGTAATTTCTTCGTGTTCTTTCTGGTCAGAATAAATGGTAAAGTCAATCAAGCTTGTATCTTTTTGGATAGAAGAGAAAGTGGACTACAAGGATCAGATCCAAGTGTTATTTTTCACTACACTGGCAATAGGGATATAGAATGTGTATGTATGATGGTTTTGACTGGCTCTCTATTACTGTCATCTCCTAATGTTATTTAGTTAGTCTGAGGAGTTTGTCTGTGTTGAAATTTCCTAGGAGACAGTTAAAACTACACTAAAGCCTGATTTCTCCAACTGTCTTACAACCATGAGAGGAATAACTGAAAGTAAGGATCTTACTCGTTATCTAATCCATAAGCATGCCCTAAAATTGGGAAGGTTGTGTGTGATGGTACTGAGCTAAAACCTGTTTTATTCACAACTTTACCTTATGTAGTTTGAAGTTTGCTATTGTTGGGGAAGAAAAACATCTCTATTGGGAGAGATCTGAAGGGAAAGTGAATAAAATATGGCTACTCTTGTATAAGAAGCTTCTTCTCAAGTAATCATTAATCTCCTAGGAAAAGAACTATAGTCGACTTATTGAGCTACAAGTTAAAACAACTGATTGCATATAGCTGGTCTTCCCATTTGGCTTTGTATTACATCATTCCTCATACATAAATGTAAATAGGAATATATATGTGTTTGCTATTTTCTCTGATTGCAGCAACAGTATATATATATATATATATATATATATATATATATATATATAGTCTTTTAAGACAAGGTCTTGCTATGTAGTTATGTAGTTAAGGCTAACTTTGAACTCACTATGTACTCCAATCTTCCCTTGAACTCTTAGCAACCCTCCTATCTCAGCCTCCCAAGTGCTGGGATTTCAGGCATGTACCACCACACCCAGCTGTGGAAGTATATTTTTTTGAGGACTGGGATTCTAGTATCTGTGTGCACTAATTTAAAAAGAAATACAGCATCTTATGGAGGAAAAAAATGCCATTGGACTAGTAATCTAAAGCTTAGTGATTTATTCTTAATTTCCACTAAATAGATAGTGATCTTAAAATTGGACCACAAACTTTTCTGAGCCTGCATTTTAGTCGTGTGTTGCTGTATATAACCTGCCTCAAGGTTTAGTACTTTAAAATAGTAAGTTATCATTATTCTGTAGGTTGACTGGGGAGTTCCACATACAGTGAAGTTGGAATATTAAAATAGCAAGAAGGTTAAAAGAGGCCTCACTAACATGGCTGGAAGTTTGCTGCTGGTTGAGCTGGGACTCAGCTACAGTTGCCCAGAGACCTCTGTTCTCTTCCATTTAGGCCTTACATGTGGTTGCCTTGGCTTCCTCACAAAATGGCAGCTAGAATCCAAGTAGGCGGGTTCCAACAGGAAGAAACCACTTGTTTAGTAAAGCTCAGTGTCAGAAATTGCATGGCATCATTTGTGTGATACAGTTGGCTAAAACAAACAGAAGTCCAGCTCAGATTTGAGCAGAAAAGCAAAAGACTCCACCTCCCAATGGAGACTGTCAAAGAATTTGGAGATATGTTTAATTTACCACAGTCACAAATTATAACTTTTGTAAAATTAAAGTATTGTTAACTTCCCTATCTTTGTTATTTTTAGAGTTGGAAACACTAAAGCATTCTAAAAATATCAGGGAAAGAAGTGCAAGTTTTTATTCTTTAATATAAATTGATGGATATTTTTTCAAATAACTGTGCTTTGCTATTATTTGCACTTTCTAGTTTTTAATATATTTTTATTTTTAAGTAATGGAATACTTTAAGTATGTTGATAAATATAGAGAATGATTTAACAAAATTCCACAAGCTTACCTAGGAAATTTTCTCACCTTGATTTATATTTTATTTAGAAAACATAAAACATGGATAGTTGGACGTGATGGCATACACCTATAATCCAGCACTTGGGGGGCTGAGGCAGGAGGTTAGCAATGAGTTTGTGGCTAGCTGGAGATACATAGTGAGACCCTTCCTCAAAAAAAGAAAAAACAAAAAACCAGTATGGATGAAAATAAAATCTCCATAAACTCTTTCAGACAGCGGAAGAGACAAGAACACTTATCAACTTATGAGACTGGCTTCTCTTAATAAAAAAACAAAATAATAACCATAATAAGAGGAAAACTGCAGATTATGAATAAACATACAAAAAAAACCTTAACAAAGGATTAATAAATAAAATCAAGCAATATCAGAAGATAATTAGATAACATGACCATATAGATTATGTTCCATGGATATAAAACTCGTTTAATAATTAAAAATTGGTGTAATATATCATAGTAAATGATATCATATCCAAAGATGTGGAAAAACATTTCACAAGGTTCAAATCCTCATAAGTCCTAATAAAATGTAATAAACCTCTTAGAAATGAGAAGAGAGTGCAGCTTCCTTAGCTTCCACACAAATTCCAAGCTAACATTATATTTAATGGTGAGAGACTTTCCACTAAGATCAGAACTAAGACAAGGACGTCTGCTTACACCAATTGTATTCAGCATAGTAATAGTTTAAGCCAACTCAAAGGAGAAAAAATAAATAAAATGCATTGAGTTAAGAAAGACAAAAATAAAATGGCTGCTTTTTGTAGACAACATAATTGCTTCAAAGAAAATCTCAAGAAATCTAGAAAAACTTACTGTAATCAACAAGTGAGTTCAGCACAGTCACAGATTAGATGATTTTTTTTTGTAGTAGTAATGACCACATAGAAAGTAAACTTAGAAAATACAATACACAATTGCTAAAAAATACTTAGATATAACTCTAATAAAACTTAAAAAATACAATTCACAATTGCTAAAAAAATAAATACTTAGATATAACTCTAATAAAACATATATAGAATGTGTATAAAACTCCAAAATGCTGATGAAAGAAACTGAAGAATATTTAGTAAGTTGAAAGACTATACCATTTATATGGTGGAAAGATTCAACATCATAAACTTGTCAAACCTCAATAAATTATTATGAAGGTTTAGTATAAGTCTTTAGTGTGCCAGGAAGATATTTTTGTAGATCTGTACAAGATAATTTTTCTTTTTAAACATTTTTTAAAAAAATTTATTTAAAGAGACAAACAAGCAAAATAGAAAAAGGGGTAGAAACAATACAGAATTTCAGAAAAAAATAAACAGTAAAAAATCACTAGTTGATAAATCACATATTGTCTTCTTAGACATAGTTGTTCAAGTTACAAAATTAAGGCATACAAAGTTGACATTCAAACAGTGGAACTGCAAACAGTTCTGTTCAATGATCCAATAAAAACTTAGCAACATGGTTATCAATGCTACACTCTTAAACATAAATGCAGTTATATCCTTTAGAGTACTTTCTTTTCCTCCTCTTGATTTTTTTTAGCTTTTTTTTTATTTAAAGAGAAACAAAAGCATGTAAAGGGTAGAGATAATACAGAATTTCAAAAAAAAGATAATAAGAAATCACTAGTTGATAAATTACATATTGATCTCTTAGAAATAGTTGTTCAAGTTACAAAATTAAAGCATACAAGTAGATATTCAAACAGTGAGAGTGTAAACAGCTATGCATGCATGAGTCTACATGTATTTCTATCCTTTCTGTATTAAAGGGAAAAACAAAACTTAGCAAGACAAAACAAAACAAATTCCTATAAAAACATAAAACCAAAAAGTCATATAAAACCACAGTACTAAGTGATCTACAATGATTACTGTGTTGTTTCTTATTATCTTCAATAGAATTGTCTATATCATCAGGCATAATTGAATATAGCAATATAATTGAGTATAGCAGTACATAACAATATTAGTAAAAATAAAACATTGTAGACAGCATAAAACTTCAAAGGCAGGTAATAATCAAACCAGAGTGGATATTCTAGTGAATCTTGTCATCTTAAGTGCAGTTGCCTATACTCTCAGACTTGATACTATCAATTGTAACAGCTTTGAATAAAATCTATCAGTACAAAACAGCGATCGATTACCATCAATCATGGTAAAACAGTGTAGGTTTTACAAAACTTTAGATTAAGTTAATAGGAAATTAAGGATGATTACCGTACTACATCCTGTTATTTTTGGGATAACTGTCTGTGCCCTCAAATCTAGTACAGGTAGAATGACTGGAACAGAATATACTACATCTAAGCAGAGTAGTGTGAGTAATATGGGTTTTAAATCCTGGTGCACTAATTAACAATATAGTGTATCAAGGCCATCTATGTTAGAGATTCTAGCCATCCTTCTCTGCCTCATTTCTGCTATGCTATTTTTCTGCCTTTGTTTGTCTAGTTTTCTCTTTCATTCTACTGCCTGCCCCACTCACTGAGGCCTTTCTACCACTGTTCCTAAAATCCTGGTATTTTTTTTCTATCCCTCTAGAATGTCCTTCAGTATTCTCTGTAGTGTTGGATTGGTGGTGACAAACTCCCCCAGTTCCTCTTTGTCATGAAAGCATCCTGTTTCTCCATTAATTTCTAGTAACAGTTTTGCAGAGTACATCAATCTGGGCTGGTGGTTATTTTCTTTTAGGGCTTGGAAGACTTCACTCCAAGCTCTTTTTGATCTGATGGTCTGTGTGGAAAAGTCAGTCATGATCCTGATGGGCTTACCTTTATAGGTCATCTGTTTCTTTTCTCTGACAGATTTTAATATTCTGTTTTTATATTGAATTTCTGGTATCTTGATTATTATATGTTGGGTATAGATCTGTTTTGGTTGTAGCTAAATGGAGTTCTGTATGCCTCACATAACTGAATGTCATTTTCTTTTCCCATGCTTGGGAAGTTTTCCTTGATTATTTCCGTGAATAGCCTTTGTAATTCGCCTGTATGTATTCCTGCTACTTTGTTCACATTTCTTATTCTTAAATTGTAGATTCTCTTGTCATCTTCTAGCCTTTGTATTGTTACTGCCTATTTCCTTGTTGTTTTAAATAGATCTTTCCTTTCATGATCACACATTGCAAACTTGTCTTCAAGTTTTGATAGTCTATCCTTAGTTTCTTTTAAGGTATTTTGCCAGCTTTCAATGGAGTTTTTAATTTCCTGATAGTCTCTTTGAATCTGTTTCATGTATTCTATATTTTCTTTATATTCTTTATCGAATGTTTCTCTTCTTTTTTTGTGTTCCTCCCATCTTCCATCTGTATCATCCTGAGAGATACTTCCTGAGAGCATTTCTTTTATTACTCTACTCATATCTTGCTTTACCTGATTTAATATTTCAGTTTTGAGCTGGTCTATAAGGTCCCGAAGATATCTCTTAATGTCCACTGAAGTCATGTCTGATGTTGTGTGTTTGCCGCCCTCAGTCTCCCTTGATTTTCCTTCTCCTGGATCAGTGCTCTCAGGGTTCTGGGCTGGGGACCTCCTCTTGCCTTTCTCTCCTGTCATGGTCCCAGCTTCCTCCACACATGTTACAGTACAGGTCCCAGCCCCCTTCCCTGTTGGCCACAGTTCCTCCGAAGCACGCTGGCGAGGGACCTCCATTCTCTCCTGCCTGACCCTCCCCACCGGGCCAGCCAAACTTCATGGGCCTTCAACTGGTTTGTGCATGCTAGGTGCAGGGAATGGATTTGGGACAGCTTATTGGGTCCTGGCCAGGGCCACGACCCAGTCCAAGCAAATCCCAGGAATCTGCTCTGGGGAGGAGCAACCAACTGAAGTTATTATCACTCCCAGTTCACGTTTCTCCTGCCTGATTCCAACATGTTGCCCATTTGGTTGTGCCCTTCCCATGGTGGGGACCTCATTCCCAGCACTGACCATGGATTAATGAAAGTCCCTTTGCTGACTCCGCTCTCTGTTGGGCTCACCAACCCCCAACTTCAGTGTGGCTGTGGCTCCTGTGAGTGGCAACAGGAATGGGCCACTCTGCTGGCCAGTGCAGTTTCAAGCTGGTGCAAATTCAGTCTGGCGCAAACTTGGCGGGTAGCAGTGAAAACACTGTATCTGTAATTTTTAGCTGTTCCAGTTGTAGTCCCAATGTGTTTGATGAGTTTTTAATGTTTTAATTTATTCCTGTGTCAAGAGGATCCATCTCCCTCTGTCTGGGTCTCTCCAGGGTGTTTTATTCTGGCAAATGCGTTGTTTCTCCCAGGAGGCTTTGTATTTTGTTGCTCACTGATTGGCCATCTTGACTTCTGACTGGACAGGATAATTTTTAAAGATAAGACAAAGAAGCTAGAATAATTAAAACAATTTAGAAAAAGAACACATTTTGGATAAATCATACTATCTGGCCTTGATTAATTAGCTATAGTAATTAAGACTGTATGGTACTGGCAGATCATAGCTACATGATCAAAGGAACAGAATAGGGAGCAGATACAGACTGGCATAAGTATAGCCAACTGATCTTTGATAAAGCTACAAAAGCAATAAAGAAGGAAGTGAAATCTTTAAGAACTGGTGCTGGAGTATTCGGATCCATGAACAACAACAAAATGAACTTTAACCTAAGTCTCCCACATTATACAAAAACTAACTCACAATGGACCACAGTTATTTAAATGTAAAAGTTAAAAACAATGAAACTTTAAAAGCAAAACACAGGTAAAAAATCTTTGTGACCTAGAGATTGATGAGTGTTTCTTAGATGTGTTGTCAAAACTGATTTAGAAACTAGATTATCTGAATTTCATCAGAATGGAAAAGGTTTGCTCTATTAAAGATTTTTTTGTTTTTGTCTTTGTTTTGTTTTGTTTTGTTTTGGGGGGAGCAGGGGATCACAGTTGTGCTTCACCACACCCTACATTGTTAAGACTGTTAAAAGGCCAAAAAGATAAGCTACTGACTGGGAGAAAACATTAGCAAACCATAAGTCTGACAAAATATTTGTATCTGAAACATAAAATGCTCTCAAAACTCATTATCAAAAGATGTTTACATACAATATACAGGTATATGTGTGCCTATACACAGAGTTATATGTATATCTAGTCATGCTTTTGTTTTCAGTACTACAGATTGAACCCATTGTCTTTGCACTGAACGTCACCCCTTTCAAAATTTCTTATTCTGAGACAGGATCTTGTTAAATTACCAAGGTGCTGAGACTGGGCTTGAATTTATATTCCTCAGATCTCAGCCTCTCAGTGTTGGAGTTATAGGAGTGAACCGCTATGCCTGACTTTAGTGATTATTGAACATTTTTTAAAAATTAAGGTTTTTATTAGTTCATGTTTGTTATACACAATGAAAACACTCATCTTGGAGCACTGGTACATGTACATATCACATCTTAATCCTTTTTGTTCCTTTCCCCTCTTCTTCCTTCCCCTCTCTCCATCTCCAGTACCCTGTCCATCTGCAAAAGGTTTAGCTCTTTGTTTCGTAGTATCTATATTTTGTTGTCCTCTTTGAGATCTGTAATTTGAATTTCTCATATAAGAAGCACTAGCTTCTGTCTCTGATCAATTTCACTAAGCATTATGGTCTGAAGATACATCTAATCATTATCTCTTCCTGTTGAAGTGTGCTCTATACCAGTATGTAGTAACCATCTTTGTTTCTTATCAGTTTTGGGTTGAAATCTACTTTGTTTGAAAATAGTATAGCTACTATTGCTTGCTTTTGGTCTCCTGAGCATGAAAATAGTTTCCCTCCTTTGAATTTTTTTGTATGGTTTTCTTTAAATATAAACATGTTTTTTGAATATAGCACACTGTTGGGTTTTGTGGGGTTTTTTGTACCAGGACTGGAACTCATGACCTTGTGCTTGCCAGGCAGGCGCTTATGCTGCTGAGCTCAATCCCTAGCCCTGGGTTTTGGTTTTTGATGCATTCTGCTGATCTATGTCTCTTGATTGGATAGTTGAAACTACTTACCTTGAGAGAATTTAGTGAAAGGTATCAGTTTATTCCTGTCATTGGATTATTTCTCTGTTGCTAATTCCTTTATTTCTCTTTTTATTTAACTGCTCACCCTGCTTGTTATTGGATGACACTGATGTCTTTTTTGTTTGTATCTGTGATATGTGTATATATATTTTTTTTTGTAGTGCTGATTTGGTGGTCTTAATTTCTTAAGTTTCTGTTTGTTGTGAAAAGTATTAATTTCTCTCTTAGTTTGGAAGATACTTTTGCAGGATATATTAATCTGGGTTGAAAGTTACTTTTTAAAGGGCTTGAAGATCTTTCTTCCATGTTCTCCTGACCTTTGTGTAGAGAAACCTGCAGCAATTCTGATTGATTTAGCTTCAGAAATGATTTGTTGTTTTTCTCAGATTTCAACATTCTGTCCTTGTTTTGGACTTCTAGGATTTTGAGTCTGATCTCTGTGGGAAGTTCTTTTTTTTTTTTCTTTTAATTAGTGGTGTTTGCAGTACCTAATGATTATAAGCATTGTGGGGAACCAGTGTGTGTATATAACACACCACACTCTTTTTCTGTTTGTTTTTTATCCCCTAGCCCTCCTCTCTCTCCTTGCTTCCTCCAACTTGTGGTCCCTTTCCCATTTATACAAAAGCTTTTCCCTTCAGTTCTTTTTTCAACTTCTCCTCTCTTCCCTCCTTTCCCTTCCTTTTATTTCTTGTTCTCCCATCCATTTGAAAAAAAGAGTTCCCTACTTCCTATTTGTATATCTTCTGTTTTGTTTGTATAAATGTATTTATATATTTTTTGAGTGTTCATTGTAAGAAAAATAGTGTAATATTTAAGCTTGTGTGTCTGACTTATTTCACTTAATATTTTGGTCTCAATTTGTATCCATTTACTTATGAATACCTCAAGATTAAACTATGGCAAAATAGTGTTCCATCATGCATAAATGCCACATTTTCTTTATCCATCATCTTTTGATGGGCATATAGGTCATTTCCAAGATTTAGCTACTATAAATTCTGCCACTTTGGGTGTGGGTATGCATGTATCATAGTGATATGATGTCTTCAATTTCTTTAGGAAGAAACCAAGAAGAAGAATAGCTAAGTCAAATGGAATTTCTATTTTTAGTTTTTTGAGGAATCTCCATTATGATTTCCCTTGTGGTTGTATTAGTTCACATTCTCACCAACAGTGTAGAAGTATATTTTTCTTCCTTGTATTCTTATCAGCATTTGTTTTATTTGATTTCTTGATAGCCATTCTTTCTGGAAAAAGATGGTATCACAATGTTGTTTTTATTTTCACTGCTATAATGGCCAGCAATGGTGAACATTTTTTTTATATGTTTATTGGGCATTTGTACTTCAGAGAAATGTTCATTTCAGTTGCCCATTTTTGCTTGGTTCTTTTATTTTTTGGGCGTGTTATATTTTTAGTTCCATATATACATTTCAGATATTAGTTCACTAACTGAAAAATAGCTGGCTATTTCCAACCCCCCTCCCATTTTGTAGATTGTCTGTTCATTCTGCTGGTTGGTTGCTGTGCTGGGCAAGTCTGGTGCTATTTTTTTCCCCAATGCCATGGTGTGTAAATCTGATAGATTAAATGAATATTCTAGCTCCAGTACCTAACTCTGAACTGTCAACAATCATCTTTATGTGATTACTACTAGTTTTGTGCTGATACGGCAAGGATAACTAATTCATGAAAAGTAAATGAGCTGAGACTGTCAAGGTAATCTGCTTTTTGTGCAAGGTTATTCAAAATACTCTCACTAAAAAAATCCTCTGAAATAGAACTCTAATTACTTTGAGGTTAGGAATAAAATAGATGACACTGTTTTAAAATAATGGCCAATTTTTAAAATTATTATTTAGCACATTTATTTTTAATGCTTGCAGAGTATATTGAAGTCACTTATTAGCACTACTGATTTTTATTAAGGAAAGTTTAAAAATGTAATGAGCAATCTTATTTTATCTTATTGTTAATGTCTCAGTAAAGCATTTCAGTGATTAGACTATGTTAACTGAGTTTCCTCCACTAGATTTTTTTTTATTAGGGGCATTTGTTAGTAGCCACATAAGTATATCATATATACTTATGACCTTGAAAAGGACATTGAGATTTTTATAGAAGCATTTCTGTCTTTTCAAAATGATGTACAATTATTATCTGTCAATTAAAATGTTTAAAAAATGATCCTTTGGTACTCCTTAGCAAATTAAATGTATGTCTCATCTAACCCAAGTGCCTGCCATTTCACTTCTCTAGTTAATAATCATCTTCTATCTTGATGTATGACTGACAGCCTGAACACACAGTAATGTGTGGAGTATTGCTTTGGAGGTTTAGAGTAATTAACCTTGGATCACTGATTTATAAAATCTCCTAAGTGTTTGGCCATGAGCGTTAACTGTTCTCAGCAGCTTTGAACATGTAACTTCTTACACCTCCGATCTTTGTGCTTTGCCCTGGCCCAGGGACACTAAATGCTGAGCAGGAAGGTTCCCAGTTTGTGCAAGTTTGTGCGGCTGGCACTCTCCACACAGTTTAATGGAAACTCCTTCAGAGATCCCCTTGTTTGTAAACACTGCCACAAAAGGACTTCAGCAGCAATTGGGGGACTCTGTAAAAATAGTTTTGATAATCACAGCAGCTTTTAATGGGTGCTTAATATATAAGAGTGTTAAATCTCTCTGGATCCTCACATTGACACTTGTGGTTGAGGTAGATATTAGTAGTATTATCATTTTGAGGTCTAGGCTGAGTTTTAGAGAGAAGGAATTACTTCTGTAAAGTCACACTGTCAATACTTAGCACACCTGGGATTTGAACTTCAGTCTAAAAGCTTGCTTATAACTATGATGCTGGACTAAGAACAGGTTTATTTGCTAGCAGAGTTCCTTCTACCTATTAGGTGTTTGATAAATGTTGAATGAATGAAAAAATATAAAAAACTTCCTTATGCTTTTTGTTTGTTTGTTGATGCTGGGGAGCAAACCCAGGACTATTTCCTGGGCAAGTGCTTTACCACTAAGCTACACTGCAGCCCTTTTCCTCATATTTAATGTAAACTGTGTTCCTTTATTTGTCATGTCATTCAGGAAGAAGCATTAGTTGCTAATATTCTCTTTGTCAAAGGGTGTGATATTAACTTGGCACTTTTCAGTTCAGTTTGCAATCTAATTTTCACATTCATTTTTGTTTTTCTTTAGCTAATTGTTCTGCCATTCTAGTAAGCTGTCAGGTATATTAGTGCTTTGATTAAGACTTTAGAGTGTTAAAAGTTGCGTTTCCCATTGCAGCATTGCAATTTAAATCCAATTATATGTCATATTTTCCTTTTAATTAAAGTCTTCACAAAGTAGTGTATGCATAGATTTTAGAAATGACTGTGTTTTTAAATATACAATATGGGGGGTGAGGAAGATGGTGGATCAATAAGCAGCAAGTAAAGAGCCTCTCTGAGAGTAACAGCCCAGATGCTGGAATAAAATATCCTGGAGAAGACCAGATGGCAGGATATGGACCTGCTTGACTCAGGAAGAAACTAAAGGAAAAAAAAAAAAAAGAAAGAAAGAAAAAAAGAAAAGAAAAATGTGGATGGAAGGCTGTAACCAGATGAACTCTCACCAACACTGGTCCCACTGTGTACAAAATGCTACTGGAATCCGAAGATGTGCAACTGTGGTGAAGTTGGGGGTTGGCGAGCCCAAGGGCCTTGGTGGGAGGACGTGGTCGTGGAGAGGAGTGGCGGAACAGATAACAGCATCTGCTTGGAGATCGCACCAGGTTGGCTCACAGTGAGTGCAGGGAACTCAGTCCTCCCACAGGAGTAGGAGATTGTCCAGGTGACATTTTGGAGTCAGGCAGGATAAGCCCAGAACCAGAAGTGCAATGGCTTCAGTCAGTCATTCCTAGTGCACAGCAGATTGGTGAGAGTTGCTTGGACTGAATCCCACCCCTCTGTGAGCTCTAATAGCTAAAGACGAGGTCTCCCTGAAGTTATCCCTAACTGGCCCTATCCACGGGGCACACACTAACGTGGTGAAGACTCCCAGTGGTTGTCCAGCCCAGAAGGGAGGGGCCAGCCTGCCCCACCCCTGCTTGTACTTCAGTGGGCAACAACAGACTGGGGAGGGCAGCAATCTCTAGCCAGCATGCTTCAGACTAATGGTAGCCAACTCAGGAAGTGCCAGGGACCCCCATTATCCACTTGTCTGGAAGAAACCAGAAACATGACAAGAGGAAGAAACAAAAGGAAGTCTCCAGCCTCCAACCCAAACATTACTGGCCCAAGAGAGGTAAACAGAAGAGATCGAGGGTTACACATCTGCAGTTTTGGAAAAAGCAGCATCTGATATAAAGAATTGTCTTCATAGATTATAAAAGAACTCAAAACAGAAATACTAATACATGTAAAGGAAGATATAAGAAAAATAATAAAAGAAATGCTAATTACCTCTGAAGAAGGCACAGATGGAAGAATGGAGGAGTATAGAAAAAGGAGAGAAACCTTAAATGAAGAATATAAAAAAAAAAATCTAGAATACATGAAACAGATTCAGAGAGATTACCAGGAAATTAAAAACTCCATGGAAGGCTGGCAAATCTGCTAGAAAGAAACTAAAGATAGACTATCAACCTTGAAGACAGGTTTGCAATGTGTGATCACAAAAGGAAAGATCTCTTAAAAATAACAAGGAACCAGGAAGTAACAATACAAAGGCTAGAAGATGAGAAGAGGATCTATAACTTAAGAATAAAAAAGTGTAAGTGTAGAAGCAGGGATAAACACAAATGAAATACAAAGGCTATTTACAGAAATAATTTTTAAAAACTTCCCAAACATAGGAAAAGGAAATGATATTCAGATATATGAGGCATACAGAACTCTAGCCAACTATAACCAAAATAGATCTACACTCAGACATATAATAATCAAGATCCCAGAAATTCAACACAAGAACAGAATGTTAACAGCTGTCAGAGAAAAGAAACAGATCCCTATAAAGGAAAACCCATCAGAATCCTGACAGACTTCTCAACACAAAACATTAAATCAAGAAGAGCTTGGAGTGAACTATCCCAAGCCCTGAAAGAAAATAATCTCCAACCCAGATTGATGTACCCTGCAAAACTATCTCTCAAAATTAAGAGAAACAAGATGCTTCCATGACAAAGAGAAACTGAGGGAATTTGTGACCACTAATCTAACCCTACAAAAAATACTGAAGTACATTCTAGATAGAGAGAAAAAAAAGACCATGGTTTCAAGAACAGTAGCAGAGGGGGCTCACTGAATGGGGCAGACAGTGGAATGAAGGAGAAAAGTAGATGACCAACAGCAGAAAAATAGCATGGCAGAGATGAGGCAGAGAAGGTTGGCCATAATCGTTAACATGGATGGTCTTGATACGCTAATAATAGGAAACACAGGCAGAGTGGATTAGGAGATAGGGTCCATCAAGATGCTCTATATAAGAAATACATTTAACCTGAAAGAGGGTTTATGGACTGAAAGTCAAAGATGAGAAAATAATGCTCTATGTGACAGGGAACCAGAAAAAGTGGGGGTAGCTTGCCCATTAGCTTCAGATTGGTTGGAAAGAAATAACACTTTTATACAATGGAGAACTCAGTTATAAGGAAGGAAAACCTTGAGACTCTTGTAGGTAAATAGATACAAGTTGAGACCAAGCTCAGGGGTAAAAAGGTTCAGAACCACTTAGGTCAATAGTGGGTTGACTCCCTAATCTAAAAACTAAAGGAGTTAGTGGGATACAAAATGTACAGTGTACCCTGGGAAAGTGAAAGGGGAGGAATTGTGTAAATAGAGAAATCAGAGGACATTGTTAATCTGGTATCATGATTTGAAACCCATATTGCTTTCATCACTCTGTTTAGTTTGGTTATATCCTGTTCCAGTTTGTCTACTTGTACTAGATTTGAGGGCATAGACAGCTATTTCAAAGACAGAAGGATGTACTATGGTAACCATTTTTAATTTCTTATTAACTGAAACCCTGTATTGCTTTCACTGCCTTGTTTTGACTGATTTTATTTGAACCTGTTTTGTTTGATGGATGTTTTGTCTTGACTGATTTTATTCGAATCTGTTATGTTTGATAGTATCAAGTCTGAGAGTATAGGCAACTAACTACTCTGAAGACAATAAGATTCACTATGATACCCATTCTGGTTTGACTATTACCCTCTTTTGAGGTCCTATAATGTCTCCAATACTTTGTTTTTATTGATTTCATTCTGTACTGCTATGTTCACTGCTATGTTTATTGTACCTGGTTATATGGGCAATTCTATTGAAGATAACAAGAGACATCATGGTAACCATTGTAAGTCACCTTGTGTTGTGGGTTTAAATTATGTACTATATCCATCCTTTTGTTTTGAATGACCCCATTTTTGTTTTTTTCTCATCTGGTTTTATTCTTTTCAAAAAAAAATTAAAAAGGTGCAATATTAGGGAAAGACAAAAATCAACACTAGGATATAGTTAATTTTCTTTCTTATGTACAAATCTATAGATGACCAATGAGCATAGTGCTGTATCCCACTTCTGCTGCTGGGCTCTTGAGAGGACCTCTCTTAAGTAACCCTAGATTGCTCACTTCAGACCCAAAGATCAACAGCATCTGAAAGGTGCTGGCCTCAGGAACTGTAAGGGATCCAGCTGTGTTCTGTCACAACTTGGTTTCCCTGACCAGTGAACCTTAATTATTCTTCAGGTTTAACAGAGCAAAAGCTCAAGTTTGTGCTTTTAGGACTCTTGTTGTCTTTCTGACCTTATTTTGGCTTCTGGGCAAGAAGAAAAGGAGAAAATTTGCAGCGTAAAGTTTCTGGTTTAAATGAAAACCTCACTGTTGTATTTATTTTTCAGCTAGTGTGTTTCCTGTCAGGCTGCTGCGAAACCTAGGACAGTGTTGTTTTGCTTTGCTGTGTCAGAAACCCTTTCCTCTTCTGGTGTCTTTCCATGCAATAGTTACATGGGTTTCTTAATTTTAGTCACTGATGCAACACACTCAGCCACTTTAGCTTTATCAAAGGGATCAAACACATTCACTGGGAGAAAGGTAACTTCTTTAACAAATGGTGCTGGAAAAACTGGCTTTCAACATGCTGAGGACTAAAACTAGACCAATACCTATCACCATGTACAAAACTGAAGTAAAAATGGATCAAAGATCTAAATATTAAAACAGAAACACTAAATCTGCTGAAAGACAAAGTAGGTAGAAATCTTGAAGACATAGTATAGGCAGAGAGTTCATAAACAAAATACAAACTGCACAGGAAGTACTTCAAAGAATCACCAACTGGGATCTCATCTTATTAAAAAGGTTTCACACATCAAAAGAAATCACCAACAGAGTGAAAAGAATGAGAAAAAATTTTAGCCAACTGTCCTTAGACAAAGGACTTCTATATGGAATACATAATGAATTGAAAAATATCAGGCCCACAAAATTCAAAGGCGCAATCCAAAAATAGGCATCTCAGATGAATATGCACTTCTCAGATGCAGACATACAAATGGAAAATAAATATATGAAAAAATGTTCAACATCATTGACCATTTGAGAGATGTAAATTAAAACAACACTGAGATTCCATCTCACTCCAGAAAGAATGGTAGCACCAAGAAATTAACCAATAACAAATTCTAGTGAGCTGTGGGGTAAAAGGAACCACTGTTGGTGGGAGTGCAGACTGGTACAACCACACTGGAAATCAATGTGGAGATTCCTCAAAAAACTAGGATTGGAGGTTCCATTCTACTCAGCTATTCCTAGAAGAACTGAAAACATCCACAGTGATACATATTAACCCATGTTCATAGCAGCACAATTTGTAATAGCTAAATCTTGGAAATGACCCAAATGCCTATCAGTTGAGGAATGGATAAAAAATATATGGTATTTTTATATAATGGAGTACTACTTAACTGTAAAGACAGATAAACTCGAGGCTCTTATAAGTAAATCGATGCAACTTGAGACCATACTCATAAATGAAATAAATTAGACAAGCATGTGTTAATATTGTATTGTCTCCCTAGTATAAAAAAACTGAAAGAGTAAATAAGATCCAAAATGTACACTAGATACTGTGGAAGTGAAAGGGGAAGAAATACTCAAAATAAAAGAACAACTGTGATGGGAGAAAGGAGAAAAGAACACAGGGAAAATTATATATATATATATATATATATATATATATATATATATATGCATTCTATTAGTTCACTGAAAAGAAAGGTTTGTGCTTTCATTGATCAATTTTTCATACCTATGTCTTGTAATCTGAACAACTAATTTGAAGATACTGCACAATATATTAGCCACTGTTAATCTCCTATTTTGTTTTGAAATTCCGTATCATTTTTATTCTTTTTTCTTTTTAAAATAAAAAGACATTTAGTCACTGAGATTGAAAGCCCATTTCCTTTTAATAATCCTATCAAGATAGGATTATTAATTTACATTAGTGGTTTCAATCACTTCTTAAAGTAATTCAAATTTTAATTTACATTTATCAGGACAGAAATTAAAACACATGAAAACAGTGTTCAATGTTTAGCAACAGTTGTGAGTGATTTCTTCACCAGGCTTCCCTGATACTTAGTCCAGTTATTAAATCATTCTATATCTTTCTGCAGATCTCACAGCAATAGATTTTTAGCCTTTTCTCCTAGGGTTTATTTCCTATTCCTTATTCTGAAGCATCACTCAATTTACATTTTCTTCTAATTTGAAGACACTGGAATAGAAACTTTTATGCCAATCAAATGGAACAAATCTTTAATCATTGGGAATATTTTTCACCACTCTCTCATTCTACTGATCTGAGTGAACCTTACTAGAAGAGTTCACTAAAAACTTAATGGGACTATTCATCACCATGTCCATGTGAACTCAAGCATAACCATTTTTCTTCTCTCTCCCATCTTCCATTTCTCCCTTTTCTATTCTTTTTTCTTTGTTCTCTGCTCCTTACTCCCTCCTTCTATAACCAGGGTCCCCGTGGTCCTGAGGGAGCACCAGGAGAGAGGGGCATACCTGGAGAAGGAGTTCCAGGCCCAAAGGTGAGAATAGCTTCTTAACTAGGAAAATGTGCTTTGCCTTGCGTTGCCATGAATTGCAAAAGTTTTAAAATCCCAATTATCATATGTCAAGTATTTACACCCTATGAAGTGAAGTAATATGTAAATTTCCCCTTATTATAATTATAAAATAAGAAATCAGCAGATTTCCATTTCATGTATCTATCATATATAAAATCACATAGAAAAAGCTCTTAAGGTAGTTTAATTTCTTAAAGCCACAATTGTAAGTAGCATCTTTATAACCAGAAATTGTTAATAGGCATACTGATGGCCACACCTTGCTCACAGTTTTTTTTTTTAAATAATACATAGATAAGAAAAAGAGTTTAGTAGAGCAACTTGTAAAAAGAGTTTAGTAGAGCAACTTGTAATAATATTTCCATAAATACAATAAGAAAAGTAATTTTACTGTATGAACAAAATGTTAAGAAAGACCTTTGACCTTGAGTCAAAATGTCTTGATGCTTCTCACACATAACTCTGAAAACTCAAGTCTCTCTACACCAAGGGTTGGCCTATTTTTTTGGCAAAGGGCCAGACAGCAAATATTTGAGGTGTTATAAGCCATATGATATCTGTTATCATATGATATTAACTGGTACAGCTTGAAAGCAGCCATAAACAGGGTACAAACGGACGAATGTGGCTCCTCCAATGAAACTGTTTACAGCAGGTGGGTTGTAGATTCTTGTCCCTGGTCTATGTAGTTTAACCAAAACCTACAACATATTTGGCAAGAAATACATGGGAAATGGACTCCCAGAATACTTTGGGTAAGATCACCAAAATTTCAGAGTAAGTAAAGATGTATTTTGGAATCCTTTTTTTTTTCTAAAGACTTTCTCATAAACACACAGGTACATGAATAGTACACATTTCCCAGAGAATCACAGGCTGCTTTCTGATTGTCTAAGATCTTCCCTATCAGTCATTCTGTCATCTTCTCAGTGTGGCCTCATGCTCTGAAATTGCATCTCAATCTCAGACTCTTCCATTATGGTCAATATTCACTCACCTCTGAGAAATTTTAACATTACTAGAAGGACAACAATTAACCAGATCAAAAGATTTGTACCAACTTGGTTTGAATTTTAAAAGATGTCTTTGCACATTAAAATCTATCACAATAATGGAAAAATATGTTGGATAAATGTAACTAATATAACTAATGCCCTTGACTGCTTTTAGAAAACAAAGGTCAGCAGTTTTGTATTACAATTCAGAAAGTTTTTAGTTTCTTGAACTTTTGTGGTACATAGAAAATTGTGTTTTTATGCGTTGTTCAAACAAACTAGATCAGCACTGCTGAAAGTTCAAAGTCAAAAATCTCTGAGACTCAAGGAAGACTTAACTGTGAGACACTGTAAAAATCAAATAGCCACGATTATTTCCCTTATAATCTGTGCATATGGTGTGTTTTGAAGATAAAGAGAAATAAAGATGTGAAACATTACAAAATATATTCAGACATTACTTAGTGGCATGTTCAACAAACCTTTTTATAACATAAAATATGATCTAATGAAATGCTCCAGTATGTAATAACTCAATGGTTATTATCAAAGAGAAATCATATTATGTTCAGTGTGATTTTAGGATCAAGGTTATTGTATGTGATTAAATTCTGTGGTGATGATCAGAAAACCCTATTGTTCAGCATACTTCATTCCCCAGCCAATCAGACCAGTGGGAGTTTTCTATATGTGGCTAACTTATAATGATGTGGGAAGTGAGTAACTAAAACTTTAGATATAATAAGACACATTACTATATTTATTAGGTTTCTTGAAAATATTATTTGATTTTAGTCTTTATCATAATAAATTCATTAAATGAATGCCATTTCTGTTTGACTAATATGTTTTTTTCATAGAAAGGCACAGAATGTTAAGACTTCATAAACATTATTTGAGAATGATTAGGTTATGAACATAGGTCATAGGATTAAAGAAGCATATATAAGATTTTTGCATGTATCCTTCTAAACACAAATTTTCAATGAATGTTTATAACTTTAGATACAAAAATTTAGAAAATAATTCAGTGCTAGCAAATATTAGTTCACATGTAATATAAAAGACAAATTTTATGTGCTAGATTTCAGCAATATTTAGGAAAAGGAGCCTTGATCCAGTTATTTTCACTGCATGATTAATATATTATAATATATTATGACCCTAATTTCAGATATTTCTGTTGAAATTGGGAATTGAGCTCTTTTCCAAATTCAGTTATGCTATGAATATGTTATGCTTAGATAGGCTCTCTCTATTTAAATATTATGATTACTTATTTTTTGCAAGTTATGAACATTAGAATAGAAATTATTCATTTGTAGTGAGCAATGAATTTGGATGATTTATTTAAAATAATTTTGAAGCACAATTCATAGTAATCATAATCTAAACTTTTAAAAAATCATTGTATTTATTAGTACACTGATATTTTGCCCATGCACTTTCAGGGTGAGAAGGGTTCTGAAGGACCAATTGGCCCACAAGGACTACAAGGCCTATCAATAAAAGGGGACAAGGTACTGTACATAAAGTGTGTAATAAAAACTGTGTTAGTTGCTTTCCTATTGTTGGCAGAAATTACCTGAGAAGAAGTTTATTGTGGCGCATGATTTCAGAAGTGTCAGTCTGTGGTCAGCAGGTTCCAACACTTAAACAGCATGCTGGAAAGGCCTGGCAGAGGAAAGCTGTTCACATGACAGTCAGAAAAAGGAAGAGCCAGGAATTAGAATGCATCCTTCCAGGTCACATCCCCAGTGACCCACCTTTTCTAACCAGGTCCTACTCCTAAGTGCACATTCAGCCACGAATTTATCCATGGATGACTCCATTGATTACTACAGCACTCACATAATTTAATCCACTTCCAAATACATGAGGCTTTTGGAAGACTTTTTAAATTTAAACTATAACGTTCCAGACTTGGTCCCCAAAAGGTCATGTCTATCTCATTATACAAAAGGAGCTTAGTTCATATTTAAGAATTGTCCAAGTCTTAACAGTTTTAGCATTGCTAAAAAGTCCAAATCCAAAGTCCTCTCTGAGACTCAAGGCAGATTCTTATCTGTGAACCCTTATAAAAATCAAAAAGAAAGGTTTTGATACATGCAATGATACAGGTTAAATATTCCACTTGCAAGAAAGGAAATATGAGGATAGAAAAGAATGGGACCACAACATGAGTTAATCTCACAAGCCAAACATTAAATCTTCCAGTTCCACTTCTAGCACTCAGAGCAGATTGTGGCAAGATATAAACTTCAAAGGGTTTGAAAGGCCCCACTCCTACAGAATTGCTGGTTGTAGCCCACATGGCCTCTTGAACTGGCTTTGCTCACTGCCTTTGACTTTCTTCAGCAGATGATTCTTGTTCCTGGCACCTCAAACTTCCTCAGTCTCTACTGCACATATGGCTTTACTGTCACATCTTCATGCATCAATCTCTCAGGGGTGCACTGCCTGGCTTCCAGGCCTTCCTTTAAAATCTGGGTAGAAGCCTCCATGACTCTATGACTCTTGCATTCTACTTGCCTATAGACCAGCACCATGTGGATGCCAAGGTCTATTGCCACCTCAAGCAGCAGCCAGACCCCCATGGACCATGGCTGTAGCAGCCTCTGACTGCATGCTTGGCTAAATTTGGGAATACAATTTTCTCTATGGCTCTGAATGAGCAAGATACCCTGGGGTTCTCTTTTCAAACAAAATGTTTATACTTTGTACCTTTAAGCCTGCAATGGGTGGGGCCTTGCTGACTTCTGTGATATTCTCAAGGCTTGTTTCTTCTTGACCTTATACAAAGCACTTGTCCCCTTTTTAACATTAACATTTTCAGTAACAGTGTTCTCCTTTGTCCCACCTTTGCAGGTGTTTCCTTTCTGGTAAAATTTCCAATATTTCAAAGCATTCAGCTCTGACATTTGCTCCTGATTCTCACTTAGATCTGGCTAAAAGCAGCCAGCTGTAGCCATGTTACAGCCTGAGTGTTTGGCTGTCTTTGAATTTCCTCTGTTAGATTAATTAGTCTGCCACCTCAAAGTCTTAGGGAAAAATGAAGAAAAATTTCTGGCCAAGTGTAATACACATGGCCTGTAATCTAACTACCAGTGGAGTTTTTGTTCCCAGCTGAAACCTGTTGATTATAGTTATTACTGTCTACATTCCTAACAGCATTCTTATCTTCTGAGTTCTGAGCAGTATCACTCATGACACATTGCTCACAACATTCTATGGCTTCTTTAACTCACACCTCTAATCTTTTTCAAATCTTTTGTAAACAAGTTCCAAAAGCTTGTGAACTACATGGTCAGGTACACATAGCAGAGGCCCTACTATCTGTCCAATTTTCTCAAAATACCTTATACCTGGAATTTAAAATACTTTATACCTGCAATTTAAAGAGGAAGAGGTTTATTTTGGCTTACAGTTTCAGAGGTTTTATCCATAGTTAGCAGGCTCCAAAGCAGGAGTGGCATGGTGGAAGGGCCTTGAGCAGTGAATCTGTTCACATTGTGACAGCGAGGAAACAAAGAAAGAAGGAAAGAGCCAGGGTCAAGAATTCACCCAGGTCACACCACCACTGACCCACATCTTCCAGCAGGTCCCTCCTCCCCATGGCACATTCAGCCACAATCTCTTCAGTGGATGTATCTACTGCAGAGTATAGCAGAGTGCCCACAATTTAACCATGTAAAGACTTTTGGAGACCATTACAGATCTAAACTATAACATAAATAATGCCAATAAAATTATTTTGTCATTGGTCTTTATGTAGGTACATTTTTGAGCTGTATAAAATATAACAACCATTTTACCAGGTACCAGGTAATTATGAATCTAATATACAGAAATTATACTTCGATGTGGGATGAATCATAGTTTGGGAGTTCCCATTATTTATATTTAGAATAATGCCTTTCATATTTGTATTCTAACTAGCGGTGACTTTTATGATCTGCAAATAACTTTGAAGGCAGATATTTGTGAAAGATTTCTCTTCTTTAGAACAGAAAACAGACGTTAAAGTTATTGACTTGACCTCATTATGGGACAGCATATCTATCTTCAAATCCTCATTCAAAGATATTACTTTCAAATAGGAGTAAATTAAGGGAACTCATGTAAGAAAACTACTGTTGATGCCCTCAACAAGGATCCACAAGAGTTCACCTACGGTTGGGCAAAGTTCATGATGGAAGCTGTGAACTTAGGGTAACTGACAGAGACTCCAGATGAAGATAAAGAACTAGGAATTTCCATAGGATTTGGGCTTATGTTAGGAAATTAGGGGGAGTAGCCAAGAAATGCAGGTTGGGTCTGGATTAAGTGCCACTAGGAAGTTTAGTTTTAAGATCCAGACTTATCTAGGAGCTGCTAAAATGGACTGAATTGTAACTGGTTAAAGGAGAATCAGCAATTCATTTCAGCCAGTGTAAGGGGCTATTTGGGTGCTTTTTAGGGATTTAGACAGTGTTTGTTGTTTGGTCTGTTCTCAGATGTGACTACAGAATGGCCTTGCTTTTGTCTTGGCCAGTCACTTTGATGTTAACAATGTGTGAACTTGTTTATATTCAGCATCACATCTAGAGTAAGGTCAGCTCCTGGGTGTCAAACAGTTGCTTTATTCTTTTTTTTCTGTCTTCTTTTCCCCCTTTAAGACAGAGTCTCACTTTGTAATTCAGGCTGGTCTTCAACTCACTATGTAGCCCAAGCTGGCTTTGAACTTGAAGTGGTCCTCCTGCCTCAGTCACTTGAGTGCTGGGATTACAGGCATGTGCCACCATGCCCATCTTTATTCTATCCTATTGGTAACTTGTTTTATTTAAAATATCTGTACATTACAGTTTCCCCTAAATATAAAACATAGCTGGAAAATAATTAGCTTTGAAAACTAGAGAACAAAATGCCAGCCCCAATCAGTTTATCCTTGCCTTACCTACCTTAGCAAGAGACTAGTGATACAGGTAAGACTGTGTGTGTTTAAATAGCAGAGATAATGATGAATAATGAATGATACAAATTTTAGATATAATATAATTTTAAGTTCAAAAGGATCAGTTCTGTTTGCAATTTCAGCTACAAAATAGGTTATGAAGATCTTTCTTCTTTTAAAGCAATGAGAACTGAATACAACAAAATTGCTGTTTTATGATTTCAGTAAATTAAATTTTCCAAGGGTTGTTGTGATGTGGCATCTGTGTTTTTACATCTGGAGCGGATGCAAAGAAAACACATTACAATATCAGGATATTACCACACATACCAAAGTTTTCATTTACTCTTTCCTTAGCAAATCAGTAAAATCACCTCTCTTATTTCTCTATTTGTTTCTTATTCATTTACATATACCTTCAGATTTAGATAAGGTAAACATACTTATTTTAAGAGCACACCCATATATATGTATATATGTATTATACATACAATAAAATATAACAGATATTTAATTATAAATAACCGCACAAAAAGATATCTTTCTTATGTTTGTTGACTATTTGGAAAATATTTACTCAGTGGACTTGGATCTTACCTCTGTCATCTAACAGTTATAAGAACTATATGGAGTAGATTATTTAATGTCATCTGAAACATGGGAACAGCCGTCGCAGAGGGCACTGGGGGGGGGCTGCGTGATATAAAGTGTGGGAAGTGTTTAGTTTAGTGAAACCTACATTGTGTGTAGTGAAGTTCTGAGTCAAATAATTCAATTCTGAATCAAGTAATTCGGTTCTGAATCAAACTTGATTCCATAGTATTTTCTTACTCTCTCTCTCTCTCTCTCTCTCTCTCCCCCTCCCTCAATTAGTACTGGAGATTGAACCCAAGGCCATTGCACTGAGCAATATGCCCTGCACTTTAAATTATTTTTAAAAGATTATCTTGAGAAACATCTCACTAAGTCACTAAACTGCTTAGGCTGGGGTCAAAGTCATAGTCATCTTGCCTTGGCCTATCAGAGTGCTGGGGTTAAAGGTGTGTATCACTGTGCCTGGCCCTTGATATGTATTGAGACCAAGTGTTGATGCAAAGCAAAGCACTAGGAAGTATAATCCAGGGTATCTCTCAGTGCAAGTTTAACATACTTTAATATTATATGAAATTAGTACTTCTGTTCATAGAAATATTTATTTAACCCCAGCTGCTTACCTGTCTTTTAAAATAATATATCATTGCAACACAGACATACTTGTTCATTTAAGCATTATCTGTGCTTCCTTTTGCTACTGATCAGTAACAAATGAGACTTTATTTTGATCCTGAGGCCAAAAATCAACAGTTTAAGAAAATATTTGTGAACCTTGATGTAGTCTAGAGATCATTGCCATTGAAATAAGCATGCTTGTTCCTGCTGCTCAATAGAATAGTCAATTCTTAGTAGTTAACTTGCTTGACCTATCGGGGAGCACGTACTGACCCCTAGTCTTAAAACCTTCTCTTTGCTTCTTCAAACCCTCTCTCTGGTTGCTCCCTGCCAGTCTCCTCTGTTGCTCTTTCCTCATTTCTTTGGCCGCCTGTGATTGTCACTTATAAAGAACTCAGTCCTTAGACTTTCTTTTTTCTATCTCTTGGTTATAGTTACCCAGTCATGGCATTAAATTTTGCTTTTATGCCACCGGATCCCAATTTATATCTGCAGTCTAGACCTCTTGCACTCATGTAATCTCTTCTCTTAGATGTTTGTCTTAAGCATCTCAGACTTAACACATCCAAAACAAAGCTCCTGGTTTCACCTCTGGCCCCAGCCTCATCCCTCAGGCTTTTCCTTTTCAGTGAATGACAGTCTCAGAGACATCCTGGTGTCTGTTGTATCTGCAGCATGTTCTGCTAGTGCCACCTTCCACATGAACCCAGAACGCGAGTGCTCTTCACCTGCTGGGCTGCTGACACCTGGGTCTGTGCTCCCCACACCTCTCATGCAGCCTCTACTTCAGCCTCTCCTCAATATGCTTCCATGCTGAGCCTTCAAAGCTAACTCAGGGGATTCTCACTTCTGCGGAAATCCTGCACCTCACTTGTAGAACAGCCTCGTCCTTACCACTGTCTCACAGGCCCTGCTGATTCTCCTGCCTGGCGCACTGCCATACTTCTCTGCCTTCATCATCTACTGCTCTCCCTCGTGGTCACCAGCCTCAGCCACACGGTCTCCCTGCTGTTCCTGAAATGTGCCAGGCATTATCCTTGCACTGGCAGTTTCCTCTGCCTGAAATACTTTTCTCCCGATTTCTTTTGGCTCATTCTCTCCATTCTGACCACGGTATCCAAAATTGTCACTACCTTCCCACTTCCCTAATCAATTTTCCTGCTTAGCACTTATCATTATTCAGTATGCTATTTATTTTATCTATTTGTCTTTCATTCTACCTTCTGTTTCTCCGACTAAACTGCAAGCTCTATGGAGGACATTTTGGACTGCATTAGTCACTGGTGTTTCCCAATGTTTGGAACAGCTCCTGGCACAAAATGGTCACTTAACAAATATGTGTAGAGTGAATGAGTGACATTGTCCTCAATGAGAATTCTCACGTGATTTTCTCAATCTATTTCATGGAAAAGATGGTGAGGCTTTTTAATTTTGTTACCTTCTCTTAGATCGTTTCTTAATTTTCAGAATATAAGATTTGGAAAGAGGAATTATTTAAAAATATTAAAATAGCTTTCTTCATTTTTCTCTCAAATTCTAATTTTCTTTTACTCTGTGAATTCTAGAGTTGAAATATTTCTGTTACCAGTCAACAGGAAGTATTTATAATATCTAGTCAAAAATTTTGAGTTGTGAGAAAAATGGTTGCTAAATATAAACTGATGCAAACACTAATCATTTTGTGCTATTTAGTGTAAAGGTCATTACTGTTTGGGCAAATTTGAACTATAAACTTCTCAAAAGGAATGATTTATGATTTATGATTTTTCCATGTTGGTCAATTTTGTAGTGTGGATAGATTTAAATCTAGATTTAATTTTGTAGATAGATTTAAATCTAGTCTAGTTTCCAGAGTATGAAGGAAGGTTTTGTTTATTGTTAAATTTCTGACATTTTCTCTGCAGGGGGATTTGGGACCTGTGGGACCCCAAGGGCCAATAGGCATCCCAGGCATTGGTAGTCAAGGAGAACAGGTAATTTAAGGTTTTTTCCTTTCCTTTGATATAGAATATTCTAGTCCCCTTCTGGCATTCATTGAAGGCTAGCATTGCAGATATTTATGAGTCTATTTGATAGTTAAATTGCAATGGGGTATCAGACTAAAAATGAAAAGGGGAAGTATAAGGCAGTTTCATGAGATCTTATTTTTAGAATTTTTAGACATTAAAAATAAATTGTGTGTTTCTTGGTTTGGTGCTGTGACTGTTAACATTAAAACCTAACTGACAAGGTAAGAGTTCTGGAGTAATATTTATACTGTAGATTTTTCCTGAAAGAATAATGGTAGTTTATTTACCTGTTGGTTTGTGTTTTTCTCTTGAAGCTTTGTGAATGATAAAGTCTTATTATTTTCAATGCCAGTGGAGTAGTATTTCCTACCTCCTAGCCACATACCAGTGTAAAAATGGTCTTAAACTTAAAGCAAGAATCAGGATAGGGGTAAACATTTATTATAGGGATATCTTTCCTAAATAGAAACAAATTATAGATAATGTTTATAAATGATACCTGGCCTCTCTCGGTCAAAAAAAAGGATCTTTTGGAATGCTTCTCAATTTATGGCTGAAATTGCCTTCTAATAACTTTTGGAAAGGTTGGAAAAATCTAAATCTAATGTGCTAAATCTAAATGTAAAGATAGTATAATAGCACTATATACTGTGTTGTTTCTATATACTTTTATTTACACAGTCTCATTTAGTCAAAATCACAAAGAAATACAGATTTATTCTCCCGGTTAGAAAATTCTCCTGGTTTCTGTCGTCCAGAAAATGAATAGTTCTTCCTTTATGTAGGATAATGAGAAAAAAAATTCAGAAAATGGTATAATTCCAAATCTCATTGTTGGCATTCAGCTTTGAGTTTATTTCTAACTATCTGCCAATTTATTATTATTATTTGCTACATATTTAGAAAGCCCAAGTCACAGGAAAGTTGGATATTGCTCCTTTTCCCATTTCCTTGCCCTCAGCAAAATTCTTAGAAAAATATGTTTTATTGGCAGAAGAAGCCAATAAACACCTGAAAGTAAATGTTTAGCTAATAATTAAGAACTGGATATTTTGACTATGCAAGGACACCGGTTTGACAACTACCAGCGTTCTCAAGTTCTTTGGCATATTGCTGGGTTTAGCAGGGGCTGTATTCTGGTCCTGGAAGCCCTGGACAGGCCTGCTGCATGTGGAGTCTTGCAGTTCCTGGTGCCGTTGTGGGGCTGAGAACGAAGCTGAGAGGAAGTGGCTCTGTCCAGAAGGCCTGTGGATTCTGGACCTCCCACTTGTAACTTCCTGCTGCCTGTAATGCTGGTCCTTGATGGAGGTTGTTGTTCTGCAGCTTAAACAACAACAACAACAACACAAAACAAAACACAGAGACAAACAAAATCCAAACTGAAACAAAGCAAAAATCCCCCAAACCCAACCCAATCTAACCTAACCTAACCCAACCCAAACCAAACCAAACCAAACTAAAAAAACTTATTTGACCTTTATCTTTTTTAAAATTTTCTTATCCCCTTTTCTTCTTTAACAAAAAAAAATTTTTTTGAGGCAAAGGTGGTCTAGAGAACTGCCCCTTTCTGGATAAGAGGGTAAATGGAATATATTCTTTGTAAACTGCTCTGCACAAGAAAAGAATTTATCTATTCCTTTAGTACAACTGATATAAAATCTACTTAACTATGTTTATATATTCAGTTTTATTCTCATTCTTAATTTAAAATGTTTATCTATTTAATTCTTATGCTTGTTATTTCTATTTCTCTCATAGAAGTAAAGTTTTCCACTCATCTGCTTATGAGGGAACTGTGGTTTCCAGCATCATGTTTACAAAATCTTTCTAGCAGCCTTCAGATTTTCATTTAATATTTGGAGGTTGATCACCTCAGATGTTTTATAAAGTGGACTATCAGTGACCAAAATGCACATACACTCACACAGATATCCCCATCCTGTGAATTTCTTCCTCTGTCACATTGTATGCTACCTACAGACTATTGTAAAAGTCAGAGAGTGTTCCTTCTTGCAACTGTTCAATAATTATAGTGTAACAATATACATTATATAAATAATGAACAATATTTATAGTGTATTTTCCCAAGTGGTTTTGTCCACTCACTTTTATTAACCAGAGAAAAGGATAATAATATGTGCATTTTAAAATGTAATAGAGCTGTACTATCCAACTGACGAAAAGGGGTGGTATTTGTTGCATAGTAATACACCAAAGGTGTAAAAATGACAATGTATCTGTAAACATGTTTGCACAATTATAGTTTGTGGGAGGTAAGTATACCAGAATTTTAGTTTTTTCTCTTGTCACTCTTTAACAGTTCGTTTTCAGTGGGGATGTTTCCTCTTTGCCTGCCAGGGAAAAATTGATGAGTTGCTATAAACTGCAAATCTTAGATTTAATTCTGTAACAAAAAGTATGCGGTCCATTTATTAATCCTTCCTTCAGTCTTTAGTATCTGGTACAAGCGGCAGGGAGAGCCTATAGATCTCCCTTGACTGCCTTTCCTGGGATGTGGATAGAGGCCTCCCTTTCTCCAGCTTCTGCTTTTCTTGGGGCTGAGTTTCTTTCAGTCAGGGCTATTATACAACCAGGGATCTGGAGCAAGATTCAAAACAGTTTGAGGCCAACTCCGTCTCATACGTAGCGGGCTATTGTTCTACAGGACAGTGTCCTGTGGCTCTTGTCTTGATAGTTCTGGATGCGGAGGGTGATTCTGCTCCAGTTCCTTTGGCCACCACAGGCCAGTTAAACTTGCTCAGTCATAAGTCAGACATGTGTGTTCTCAGAACGAAAACCAAAGGGTATAAGTCCTCTGTCTAGGCTGTAGCAAGGTGAAAAGGAATTCAAACTCTTTCCATTTTCTGCTAAGAAAACTCCTCTCTAATCCAGATCACTTTGTCCAGAGAGGGGCTTTACAAATCCTGTCTCTTTGCCTTTCACATCCACAATGTGAGGGAGGGAGCCAAGTGTTGGCATATTCACCGGTTGACACCTGCTGGCTGTGGCTTCTTAGAGCCCATGTCAGACTTTCAACTTTACAGCTCAGCACATCTCAGTCAGCCTAAGCTAGGACATAGTGAGTGCCTCTTCTTTTAGCGCGAACCTGAAACTGCACACATACTTCTGTTCACATCCCATTGTTGGAGTTCAGTTCACACGGCCACACCTGGCCGTACTAGGAGCTTGGGAACATAGTCTTTCTCGTGGGCATCCACGTGGGCCAGCTAAAATTCTCCTAGTATAGGAGAAGGCATATTAGGGCTTGACTAAAAGCTTCTGCCTTTCCAGTTAAAAGACTATGTATCTTTAAGAATATATATAGTTCCCAAGAGGAAACTTGAAAATGAATTGTTAAAGAGTGACTATCTTTAAGAAAGTTCTGCTATGTATTATTTAAGTAGCTACTTTTATGTAGTATGAATGACTTTTGATAAGTATGATAAACTTTCACTTTGGAGGACGTGAAACTACTGTTAACCAAATATTTCCTTAACTAATAATCAGTTTTGCAAAATTTTGTTTTAAAGGGAATCCAAGGTCCTGTAGGTCCACCTGGTCCACAGGGACCTCCAGGACAAGGTTTACCTGGTCCCAAGGTAACTGTCTAAATGAGAGCGGAGTTTGCTAACAGTGCCTTTGCTGTTCCCTTGTCTGTGTCTGTGCATTTGGAAGAGAATAGGTAGAATGAACTTAGGAATCAGAACTCTCTTGCTTCATGCCAAATGCCACTGATAGTCCTAATAATTTAGAAAATTACTATTTTATGCTTTAAGAAGATTTTACTTACACAACTTTTGTTTAATTAGTTCCTTTATTATTTTTGTTTCTGAGACCCTGTTCTAGCAACTCAGGCAACTATTGGCAGCTGCCCATGGTTCCCTGCCTCCCCGGAATAGCTGATTTGCATGTATTCTCGCCAGTATTTGCACGGGCCCTTAGTGGGTTCTTAATAGAATCTTAAAGAGAGGCAATTAGAAATGACCCATATAGATTTTTTTCCCCATGAACTTGGGATTTAAATTATCCTTTAACTGGAACTGTTAGTTGTATCTTTAAGAAAGTTCTTCTATGTATTATTTAAGTAGCTACCTTTAATCTAGCTCGAAGAAGCCACTAATCATTGTTAAGTACAGTGCTTCTCCTAGATGGCTCACCTCAGAACAGACTGCTTATTTTTGCCCAAATGAGAGCAGCTCAGTAGGTGTCCACTAGACTTTGAGGCTTTCATTTGGGGCCCATCACTGAAAGCTCAGGTCGTTCTTTTGGGTTATGATGTTGTCCTTGATCAATCATCACCTTGGCTTCATGTGTCCATTTCAGTTGTTCTAGAATGTAACTGCTTAACTTTTCTAGGGGTCTCCACTCAAATACTCTTTTCTTATTAGGGAGAAGTGGGGCAGATGGGACCTACAGGCCCTAGAGGACCAGTGGGAATTGGAATACAGGGTCCAAAGGTGAGTTGATCATGCTGCCTATGTGTGATTAGACAATTTACAAATGTTATGCAACGTTTCTCTTATATCCAAATATAATACACATTATGTATGTGTCATCCAATTATATATAACTTGTTCATCTTGACTTTTTAAATGTGGCTACTAAAAAATTCTAATTATATGCATATCTTGCTTGATATTTTTGTTGGATAGGGCTGCTCTAAAATATATGCTTCTCTGGCACAGAAGCTTTATCTTGTTTATTACTGAATGCTCATTTGTGAGGACAGGATGGGTACTCCACACACACTGCTGAAGAAGCAAATGAATTCTGCCCCGTAACTATAACTCCTGTAGGTACATGGGATCTGACAAGCCACACTGAGTGCTGAATTTTATCATTGTTCCACTGTTCTTGTCAATATTGGTCATTGAAAGAAGATGTAAGATGTAGGTCTAAGAATACACATGTGACACAAATATAAAGTTACAAAGGATAAAAATGTGTTAATATAGTAATAATATGTTGAGAGTTGTTGAAACTAGAAATTGAACGTACAGGGCTGCAGCATGGCTCAGCTGACCTGAGAACAAAGAGATACCTCAAAAAGCAAGATAATGTCACAACTGAGCAGACCTGGCCCCAACTCCAGTTAACTAAATAAAGACTGGAGCTGCAGGCATTTCACTCCTGTACTGAAATGAAACATGGAGATCTTCTTATAAGATAGTTCTCCTAAATTAGACATAATCTGTTATTTGGCAAAGTCCTTAAACCACTCCCAAGGTCTGTTCAGTTTCCTGTGGTTTTCACTCTAACCCCTTCCTTAAATACTAAATAGACATGGGCTACCCAGAGACATTTCTGGTCTTAGCCACTAGAGTCAAGAACTCTTCAGAGGGTTTTGATCCTCTTGGAGCCCTAAAATCATACCACTTATCTCATTTATTTTAAGCCTTTAACATACACTCATTTGGGAGATTGAGGATCTAGGCCATGTCCCCAAGAATAATAGATACTATTTTGCATGTTTTGATATGCTACATAACATACCAAATGCTTAGTGTGAGACAGGTATGTGGATGTGGTACGTACATATGTGCGTATGTAGCACACATATTATGTCATTCACATATTAGTTTCAGAAAGGTAATGTACAATACACCGAGGCTCACTCACTTTACGAATTCAAATCCCTGTTTTGCCACTTATCAGATGTGCAAACTTAAGATTCTTTCACTTTAAAAAATAAAATATTTCAAATGTACTCACCAGTATAGATAATAATACAAAGAATTCCCATGTATTCCATGTCCCACTTTACCAAATGCTCACATTTTGGCATATTGAGTCAGACTTCTGAAATAAGCATTGTAGATTTAGCTAAGAGGAGGAAGAGGAAGAGGAGGAAGTGGAGAAGGAAGAGGAGGAGGAGGAGAAGAAGGAGGAAGAGGAGGAGGGGGAGGAGGAGGAGAAGAAGGAGGAAGAGGAGGAGGAGGAGGAGAAGAAGGAGGAAGAGGAGGAGGAGGAGGAGGAGGAGGAGGCCCCTGCTTATCTTGAATCACGTTGCTGTCCCTTCCCTCCCCAGACACATTTTCACTACTTTATCATTCATTCAAAATTTTTGTAATTTCCCACATATGGTTTTGCTTAGAAACCATATATTGCTTTTTTGTGTTCTTAAATTATACCTAATGTATCATTCTGAAATATATTTATACTTAGCCTAATGTTTTGTTTATATGCCTCTAATTCATTCAATTGCTCTGTAGTATTGTGTTGCATGATAATATAACACTTTATATTTGTCCATTTTCCCATTGATGGATATATAAATCACTCCTCAGTTTTTACTTTTTCCAACAGTGATGCCATAAGCATCCTGCGTTTCCTTTTGTGTGAGTCAGAGCACTCCTATCTGATTGGTAGAAAACAGAACTAGAATATCATAGAATACACTGGTCTTCACTTTCCATGCTGTAAAAATCCTGTCCAACATGGCTGTGTCACTTAATCTTTTTTGCCAGCGATAGGTGATGATGTCCTTTCTGTACATCCTTCCAAATATGAAATGTGTGAAAGCATATCTCATTTCAGTTTTTATTCCCTGATAATTAAATGGGCAGTTTTTCACATGACTAATGTACCTCAGCTTTTTCTCTGTGTAAATTCCTATGGTTATTTATTTATTTGTTGTTTGAGGTCATGTTGTTTTCTTGTTCATTAAAATTTTTATATTCTAATTGTTAATCCTTTGTTGTATAGGTCACAAATATCTTTTCCTAGGCCATGACTTGTATTTATGATTTGCTATGCTTTAAAAATATTACTTAAATATATTTCTGGACCTGAAAATCATAAAGATATTCTCATGCAGTTTCCTGAAAATTTCTATTTTTTTCTTTTTAAATTTAGCTTGTTAAACAAAATGCACGTGCAGTTAATTTTCACTCGTAGTCAATGTAAAGAATTGTTCCTGTGTTTATAATCAGGCATCCGATCATCGTGCCATCCCTGTCTGCTGCACTGGTTTACAGCAGCACCTGCGTTCTACACCAAGTTTCTGTATTTGTGAGAACCAGAGCTCGAGCTCTCTCTTTATTCTGCTCTTTTTGTCTATTTATATCTCCAAGTGCTGTTGCCTCCCTACCTCGGTTATGACAGGCTTAAAATCAGTTTTGTCAAGTGATGGGGAAATACTCCTCTCATCATCTTCTTTCCTGGTTATTATTGATTCTAACATATATGTTTTAAGATTGGATTGTCAGACTTAACAAGTTAGCCATTGGGATTACCTTGAGCTACACAGAACAAATATTGAGTCTTTCCAAATCCAGGGTAAAACTCTCATTTTTTAGGAAAATATTTGCTATTTCCTCTATAAAGATTTTGTACTCTACTTCTTTTGCTAAAATTATTCCCAAGTGTTCTGAAGAAAACTTCATACTGTGTATTTTTCTTTCTTTTTTTTTTACATCTTTTAATTAACTACTATAGGGCTATAAAAAGTATTTTTATTTGTTTTTAGTTTTGTTATGTTGACTTTTATATCTAGTCATCGTATTAAATCAATTTTTATTTTTAATTATAGTCTCTTTCCTCTTTATTTTCAGACACTATGTACATATCATAGTGTCTGAAAATAAAAACAACTTTGTCTATTCTCTTTTAGTTCTCCCTTTTCTAATTTTTATCATGTTGCACTTTTAGGATCTTCAATAAAATGATGAAAAGAAGTGACTTTAAAAATTGCTTCTAGGGGTCAGGGGTTTAGTTCAGTGGCACAAGTGCCTATCTGGCAAGCACTGGGTTGTGAGTTTGATCCCTGGCCCCCCCCCCACTCCGCAAATTGCTTCTAAAATTACATTCTAAACTGTGATGTTTGCTCTATGTTTGAGCAATATCCTTTATTAGGCCAAGGAATTCTTTTCCATTTCATTTGCATGAAACACTGCTTAATAATGATAAATGAGCATTGGATTTTTATCAAACTGTACATTTACTGAAATAATTGCTTCATTTTTCTTTTAACCTGTTAACATGTGATGCTAATAAAGTATCCAGATGTTCAACCATCATTGTATCTTTGAGATAAATCCAATGACCATGAATTATACTTTTTATGATAATTCAGTCACCTAATCTTTTTGGGACTTTTACATGGATTTAAAATGACTGTTTATTGTATGATTGACATACAAAAATATACATATTTACGCTGTACAATCTGATAAATGTTGGCATTTGTATGCTTTTGAAACTCTCCTACAATTAAGATAACAAAAGCATCCACAAAGGTTACCATGTACCCTTCTGTAAAACCCTCCTGCCCCTCCCCAATTCTCCTGTTTCTGTGCTTTCCAATGATCTGCTTGCTCTTGATCTGTTTTTTATAGATACACAATAACAATAGTTCATAATTTCTAGAACTGCATGTAAGTGCAGTCGTATGGTTTGTATTTTTTTCTGGCTTATTTTCTCTCAGCAAAGTAACTTTGAGGTGTACTTGGTAGCATGTATGAGTAGTTTGCATTTTTTATGTTCCTGAACAGTATTCCATTGTGTGGAATCTGTAATTTACTTACCCATTTGCCTGTTGGTAGACTGTTGGTTGTTTTCAGGAGTTGCAGATGACAAACACAGTTATTTTGAATATTTATTTGTTTTTTTTATGGACATGTGTTTTCATTTTTCTTGGGTGAGCACCTAAGAGTGAAATGGTTGGATCATATCAAGTAGCATAGATTTATGTTCTTTGATTTTTCAAAAATCTTTGCATAAAATAGTGAATATTCTTCGAAGGTTTAAAAGGTGGTAAGACTTGACTATAAAACCAACCTAAGCCATTGTCTTGAAAGGAGAGGAAGACACTTTAAATCACTGTTTGAATTTATTAATTATATTGGTTTACTCAGCTTGTTCATTTCTTATGTCATTTGAATAGTTTATATTTTTGAAGATTATAGATTTATTAATGTTTTTCAGTTTACTTGAAACAGTTACAGAAATTTTCTATGGTTTTTAAAAATTTTACTGTATACAAATCGTTACGACAGCTTTCCTAATGTTGATTGGTATCTTTTTTTAAAAATATTAATTGGGGCCAGGGATTTAGCTCAGTGGTGTAAGCAACTGCCTGGCAAGTGTAAGGTTGTGAGTTCGATCCCTGGTACAAAAAAAAAAAAAAATCATTCCTAAAAGATTTATTATTATTAGATTTTTAAAAATATTACTTTTGTTTTATGAATCTTTTTAGTTTTATTTTTTCTTCTTTCATTTTTATACTAAGCTTCTATTTTTTAGGTTTGTTGTGCTTTTTTTCCCTCCATTAACTTTTTTAGTTTAGTTGAAATGGCTTTTAATTCATTCAATATTCTGTGCTCTTAATATATACGGTGATAACACTTAGATACTACTTGAAAGTAGTATTTTTTCTGATTATGTTAAGGGATTTATTTTTGATCTCCGACTAAATTTCAAGTAAGTAGAATTATTGAATATTAGGACTGGAAAAGCATCAGGGCTCCTAGTTTTCGTTTCACTCATGTTATTTCCCAAAGGATGTAATGAGGGACAAGCTGAGTGGCTTAAAGAAACAGAAACGGACGCCTCGTAATTCTGAGGGTTAGCAGTTCTCCTCGGGCTGCCATCTCCAGGCCCTGTAGGATCCACTCTTCCGTCTCCTTTCAACTCCTCACAGGCCCCTCAGTCCTTGGCCGCCCTCGGCCTCCAGCTGCGTCGCTTTCCTCTTCGCTCCCGGGTGTTTCTCCTGTGCAGGTCGTAGCGTGGCATCTTCCTCTGATGTCACTATACCAGGCTCACTGAATTAGGGCTCCTTCCGATGACTCATTTTATCTTGCTCATATCTACAATGACCCTCCTTCTAAGTTCACTTTTGGGGGATCACGTCAACGCATAGCAGCAGAATGCAAATCTGAAGCTCGTAGAAGTTAGGCAATTTGCCCAAGGTCCATTCATTTCATTAATATTGATTATCAATCAGATTTCTCATGCCAGAGGCGTTGATCAAACGGTAAGATAAATTTCTTACAGCAGAGTTGTGAGGTATGAACTTCAGGAAAATAAAATCTTGGTTTGTCCACCAGGGGGAGCCAGGCTCCATAGGGCTTCCAGGACAACCAGGAGTACCGGGAGAAGATGGAGCCGCAGGGAAGAAGGTACTGAGTACTGACTTTCATGTTGTTCCAGTCCAAACTATTGGATCAAACTGATATTTTGGTCCTAAATGAGCTCCAGTGAAGTCCAGGGCAAATAATCCCTTTGAGAAAAACAGTTTCCACAATTTTTATTTTCCCTTTTCACTTACCCCATATAGAAAGATCACCAATTCAAGAACTCTAGTGTCTCACATTCTCTCTGGTAATTTGGCCATAGCAGTTTCCATTAATCTGGTTGCTTCGGGATTTCTAGAAAGCGCCTTAGTTTGCTTCTTGGTTTTTCTGTTTTTTCGCTCTTTTAAATAAATAAGTAAATTTAAAGAAAAAAGAAGAAAGCCACTTTCCCCCAACCGGTTTCCAAAAGGAGAGTCTGCAAATGCATTCAGGAAGTAAGGCCATTGTAACGATTTCCTGAATTATTTTGAGGCAGCGCTTGAAATACTCATTTTTCAATACATGTACTGAAAAACAGCAGATGGAAAGGCTGAAGGTCATTCTTGTTTAAAAAAAAAAACTGCCAAATGTGAATAAAGAGCCAAAGAAAGTGAGTTTATTGCTTTGGAAATTGGCTGAGAAATTGGACTTTCTCATGATATTTCAGCTGCTCTAGTTAAACTGCAGTTTAATGTTAATTTATTCGTTGATGAGCTTCCAGATTAATTCTGAGACTAGAGTGAAGGTCTTGTCTATTTTGGAGGCTTTCAGCTGAATCCGCTGGCAGGACCAGGGAACAGCGGGGAATCAAGCTTCCTGTCTGAGGAAGGTCAGCTAGGACATTAGTGTCATTTCCTCTAGGGAGAAGCGGGGCTTCCAGGAACAAGAGGCCCAGAGGGACCACCTGGGAGAGGACAGCCTGGCCCCAAGGTATGCAGATGACAGAATGTGGGGGCTGCAGCCTGTGTTTGTTTCTGATCCTAAGGACCTACTTAGGAGAAAACTGATTGATATCTTTGCTCTGTCAACTGTGTTTACATCTGGCTTAAAACTGGGGATGCTGTCATGTGAGCCTTTGGAAGACATCAAGTATGTATTATTCATTTTTATTTTCCTAACATCTATCATGAGACCCAGGACAAAGAAGAGTTCAACACATGTTTTCTCAATAAATGGAAAGACTGACATTTAAAAAACCCATAGGAAGAAAAAGCCCCAAGACACATCACTGAAACTTGAAAGTCCATAAATTTTCTTCAAATATTCATAAAGTTTTAGACAATAAGAAATATTACTGGCAATTTTGGGGGCTGGACATGTAGTTTAATGATAGAACATGTACTTAGCATGTGCAAGGTCCTGAGTTCAGTCCTTAGTACCAAAAATGTAATAAAATAAAGTAAAATGCAAATTCAGTTAATGACTGGCATAAATTTATTTTATGCCCTATAAAATACTAGTTAAATAGCATCTTTATATGTCTAGATAAGAATAGAATGAATAGTGACATAACCAAACCTTCCAAAGTTTCTATAATTTTTATATACAGTTGCCAATGCCATAGAATGGTTTGAATGAATTAAATGAGTAAAGAAAAAATAAAATCTGCATGCTTACTGGTGTTCTATTTATAATTCTATTAAAATAATAATTGATAGCTTAATACTATGTCTTATAAAAATGTTAACTGAAATTGAGCCTTAGTCTTAAATCTGAGATACTGAAATTTAATTATATACGTAGAATTTTAAACATTTTAATTTATTAATTTACTCCATTGCAAGATCCTTTTTGTTACAGGAAACGGAGAGAGAAGAAACACCTTTTTTTTTTTTTTTTTTTTTAAACATCACGATGTATTTTTAGGGATACTGAGCTCTTAACACTCAGGGGAACTAATGCTTTTTAGAATATATTTTTGGGAAATAAAATCTTGGAGTTAATAGTCTGAAGCTGTGCGAGTGAATTGTATCTTTGAGAAAGAGTCAAAGGTTGGATCCCAGGTTGTGAGGTGGCTGGAGAAAGGATACCCAGAACAGCACGAGCACAGTAATTTGGTAGTGTGTGAGAGAAAACTAGGGAGAAAGGATTCAACATGAAACCGTGGAGCAACAGTAGATGCTACCAATAAAGAGAATTTGCACTATAAAAAGAGGCTACTAGATTTGCAACTTTGCAGTAGTTTTTGGCTTAGGGGAGGCTACTGGAGAAGAGTGGTAGGAACATGTCACCCATTTGAGGCAGGCCAAGATGCCCTGTCAGTGCTGTGTTAGTTGTTTTATTATTGTCTTCCAGGGAGATTTCGGTCAATAAGTTGGAGGGAGAAAAAAAAAATACTTGTGGCTGTGCTTTGTTTCTGCAGACAATAATGATATAAGTGATACTCAGATACTCAACTGTTCCATTGCCAATGTCCCTGGTCTTTCTTAGAGTAGACTTTCATGTGATGTAATGTCAATGTTAATTACATCTCTGTGGATTCTTCAGGAGTCCACCTCTTCTTCCTGAAGTGTCTGTTTTGCTGATGACCTCAGTATGGTACCCTGGTTATCCAGGTGTGGTCCCTGGACTGGCCTGGGCACCAGCATGACCTGGAAATGTTACATCTGCACATTGTTGGGCAAAGGGGAGGGGCTTATAAATCAGAAAGTCTGGGTGGGGAGGCTAGACGTTTGTCTTTTAACAAGTCCTTCAGGTGACTCTGAAGCTCAAGTTTGAAAGCCACAGTTTAGTCATTTGTATCGTGAATGCTTAATGGACCTCAGCTGCAATCCTAGAGACACGATTCTTTTGTTGAACTGGGCCCGCTCTTGGATACAGTGCCTTGCAGTGGAGGCCTAGTTGGAAGAAAGTGTAGTGATGCTGTGGGGCTTCCGGTTGGAGGTCACAGAACCTTTCTGGGGAGCACTACAGGTTATACCCTCCCCAGGGAACAGCCAGGAGGCAGTTCCTGGCTCTGCTCTCAGTTCCTCTCAGTTCCTTCCTACCGAGATTACTGGTATCCTTTGAGAGAATGAACTAGACTTCCCACTGAAGGAAGAAATGGGGCTCTGGTTTGGAAAACATCTTTTTTTTTTAATGTTTTAAAACTGAAATAGCATGAAAAATGAAAAACAAAATGAAGAGCCTAGACAGATCTCTAGTCTGAAACTGTGGATGTCTTAGAACCATCTGTTAATAGACTAAGGATATAAAAGAACTGTAAGTTCAAGTACGATCTCAATGAGAGATCCAGAATTTAGATTAAAAATTAAATCATGTTGAATAAATGATGTACCCAAAACAATTTTGAAGCCATTGGTTTTTAAAAGAACATTGGCAAACCTACACAACTGTATTTGGGCATTTAATTTTAAAATCTGGCTTTGGTGCAGTGATTATTATGTTCGGAGAAAGTTTGTTAACCCAAAATTCATATTTTTATAATTATTTTGTCAGGGTGATGAAGGAAAGAAAGGGAGCAAAGGAAATCAGGGACAGAGGGGATTTCCAGGGCCTGAAGGGCCAAAGGTATGTTTCTTATATTCTCATTTATGCTTTGGGGAGATTATAAATTGTGTCTGGTTTTAATAAAATGTTAGATTTCCATGGCAAATTTGATTACTTGTTTCCTTCCCAAAAAATACAAAACAACCCCCCCTCAAATAAAAACAATACTTTAGGAACCCTTTTATCCCCATACCATACTAGGATGGAATGAAGAGACTGTATAAAGTCTGTAACCTTTATAGGACTGTTTATGCTTCTGAAATGGAGCCTGCATGTCACTCAGACTTAATGAATAATATCCAGAATTTGGGATAAGCTGGAACCATAGCATGCATCATTTCTTCATCATCTCATTTGGCTGAACAATGGCAGATGTCCAAGTTTAAGAGGCTGCGCAGTGAGAATGCAGAGCAGGCTTGGGGTGCCCTGCTCACCCGGTTCTGCTCCCAGCCTTTCAGAGCCCGCTGATGCAACTATAGAAAAACAATAAAAAAATGATCAATTTCACAAGGTCATAAAGATAAGGAGTTAATGAAGAACTTAGTAAGGTCCCCGGTGTCTAGGAAGTGTTCAACAGGTGGAGTTATTCAGAGGGAAAAATCAGTCATGGATGGAAAATATGATTTTGATAAACTGTCCAAGCCAGAGAGCCAAGGAAGAAGTGAAAGAGATTGCAAGAGGCAAGCAAGGTTGTGTGTCCTCAGATGAAAACATTGAAATCACCGGGTTTGTCATGAAACAGAAACTGCGAATCTAAGAAGACTTATGCCTCTAGAAAGACGTTAACTGTAAGAAAAAACAGGAGTGTGTGTAAGGATGACTAAAAAGCAAAATTTAAAAAGAAAAATGGTACTGAACAGATAAGAGCAGTTACAAACCAAGCACAACGCATAGACTAGTGATTCTGTAGTTTGAGTGTCACTCAGTGGCATTTGGGAAGCTTGTTACAAATCTGGGTTTGCTGGTCCCTGGGAAATTGCATGTCTACCATGTGTGTTCTCTGCCTCAGGTATTTCAAGAAGCACAAATGAGAAATGCCATCATACACGAAACGTGTTATTTTAGACTTAATACTAGGGCTGATTGTTTGTGTACTAGTCTTTTTTACCCTGCACGTAATCAGACTTCATTTAAAATTTTTTTTGTAAGAATTTTTTGGTTTGTGTCTTGTCCTAGTTATTGAGAGTGAATATTTTTCTGTTTTGAAATAAAGCTTCTTTTTTAAGATGAAGAATTGCCATATTGTAAAACATAATTGCCCCTTAATTCAGGGGTCTGGTGTACAAGAAAACTGTCCACTTTCTATACTTTTCACATTTTAAAAATAAATTAGCCTTTTAAAAAATAGAACACATTCAGTATAGGCACATAATTTTTCTTTATCCTTGGTTTTAGTGAAAAATTTTAAAAATTTATTATTATTATTTATTTAGAGAGAGGGTCTTGCCCAGGCTGAACTTGTGACCCTCCTGCCTTAGCTTCCAGACTGCTGAGATTATAGAAGTGTGCCACCGTGTACAGTTTAATGAAGAATTTTAATCAATGAAACTTTTGTTTCTGTGCCAAAGGGCTGGATGAGGGGTGGGTATGCTGTCTGTCGCCATTGCCCTGCAGGATTGGATTAGGATTGGAACCATCTGTGCTGGGGTAGGGACTGGGACCCAGAGACTGGTGTGCTCAGCTGTGTCACATCATCTGACTGCAAAGGCCACAGTGGGGAGGACGCATATGGGCCATCATCAGTAAATGCCACTGGTGTGTCCCTGCTAGAGCAGGCTGTGGGATCTTGTGGACAGATCATGTCACTGAGTGCTCAGAGAAATCAGTCATGGGGAGAGGGAATAGTTAGCAATCTGAGACCCCAGAGGCACAAATGTACTTCAGTCTCTAAACAGGTTTTCCTATCTTTTTGTGTATTTTTATGGAAGAGGGCCAGATAGTAAATATTTTGGCCTTGTAGGCAAAGAAACAAAATCAATACTATTGTATAAATATATTAATGGGACACATTCATAGCTAAGAGTAGCTAAAGCCTAGGAGCAACCTCATTTGGTCTGTCCATGCCTACTGGAAAGTTCTATTTCCCAGCTGGTTTTTCTTCTTTTAGGTCTTATGTTTTAGTGAACAGTTATTATCAAACAATCACTATCTTTTATTTCCAACTATACATATACTTATTTTATTTTGTTTTGTACCAGCAATCAAACTCAGGACCTTGTGCTTGCCAGGCAGGCACTGTGCCACTGAGCTATATCCCTGGAATTTTTTATTTTAAAAAGAAAAAAAAAATACAAACAATGATACAGAATTTCAAAACAAGATAATAGGAGATTAACAATGGTTAATATATTGCATATTGTTATCTTCAAAGTATTTGCTTGTTTTGATGGAGACATGCCTATAAATTTTGATCACACGGCAATGTAAATTTAATTTTAAATTATAATTTTTATTCACAAAATGTCATATTAATATGTGATGAAATTCACATTAATTATGGGAAATTTAAAAGATGAGATAAGTATTATGTAAAGAGGTTCTAATGTTTTCTTCTTATGTCCCAATGGTTATTTTGAGTGGCTTGCAGTATAAGATGGCAATTGCTTCGGAATGATGTTTTCCAAAGTGTGGTAATGGGACTTGTATCAAAATCACCACGTGCTTTGTGAAATGCACATTCCTGGGCTCAACCTTTAAACGGCTGAATCAAATCTGTATGGCTTAGAACCTTTGTGTATCTATCAAATGCTTTGATAATTCCTGTACTTACTAAAATCTCAGGGTCACTGTCCAGATTAAGATGGGACAGGGGAGTTGTCATTGCTCCAGAGTGAGCCTTTGAGACTCAATATTAGGTACCAAAGTGGAAGGGAGGGAAGAAAAGGTAGGTGCAGTAGAGAAGGAGAGAGAGAAACAGTTTAATGTTTCCATTTGAAACTTCTTTTTTAATTTATAAACTCTACTTCTGGAAAAGAAAGTGAGATAAAGTATAATATAAATAGATATGGCATGATGCATGGGTCCTTAAAGCAATGAAGGGGAAAGGCTTAGAAACCAGAAATGTACCTAAAACTTATGCTTAAGCATGACTGAACAGCATATTTTTCTCTGAGCTTCCTGGCATGCATTATAAAAGGAAGCATCACGTGCTACACCTTTGTGTGTGTACACGTGCACACGGGTATGTGCATGTGTGGGATATTGAACCCAGAGCCTCTTGTATCCTAGGCAAGTACTCCACCATATCTCCAGCCCCGGAGTACATCATTTTAGTTAGCTAGTAAAAGGATACCCAAGAGGTAAAAATTTCCCCACATTCAGGAATAAGTCGAATATAGTTATTTAAAGGCACTGAAATTTTATGGGTTAATAACTTTGGCAGTGGTTTACAGAAGATGGTCATGTTATTTTCAAATTGGTTTTTTAAAGACACTGAGTTTCTAATACAAAATCAGCAGACATTTCTATTCTTTTCCTAACACAGTGCTCACCTGTGGTTTTTCTGCTAAAAATATAATGAGTATTTTGCTCTTTCCAAGGGAGAGCCAGGCATTATGGGCCCTTTTGGAATGCCCGGAGCAGCAATTCCCGGACCACCTGGGCCAAAGGTAAATGTTTTGCGGAATTCTCTTAGGAAAGCCCTAGGAAATGGTCTCATTCAGCCTTGATATTTCACAGCTCAGCAGGATAAAAGCCAGCAGTAGAGTTAGGACTAGCAGCCAGGTTTCCCACTCCTGACCCTCATCTTGTCACTTTGTCCTGGGGTACCTCTCCCAAAACCTAAACCCTACTGCAGGCAAGAATTTTATTGCATTTATTCAGAAGAATGTAGTAGGATGTGCCATTGGAAAATGTGGTAGAAAGAATGCACTCAGTTTTAAGAGCACCCCCAGGCATTCTTTTTTTTTTTTTTTTTTTTGCACCTGCGATTGAACTCACAGCCTCACTGTTACCCTTAGCCAGCTGAGCTAAACCCCAGAGCAACCCCAGGCTTTCTTACAGTCTACGGATTTGACTTGGAATTGCTACATATTATTTCACTAGGTTTTCTCCAATTGGCTGTAGTAGTCTTTACTGACAGGTTTTATTTACTCAGGATTTGGAATTCCTCTCAAATTTGTTGAAAAGATATACTCTCTCAAGGCCCAAGAAGCTTACATTGAGCTCTTTACCTATCCCTTGTTTGCTATGCACTTCTATGATTTCTCATGAAACCTAGAGCCTGTGAATGTTGTTTGAAATGTACAGGGAGACAGAGGAGGACCTGGAATTCCTGGATTTAAAGGAGAACCTGGACTTTCTATTCGAGGACCAAAGGTATGTTTATTCATGCTCTTTTTTTTTTTGTCCTGCATATATATGAAGGTAGAGTTTAATGTGTTAAGTCAACTTTTTCCTACTATGACAAAAGCCCTGACCAGTCCACTCATAAAATGAGAAGCTTACTTTTGTTTGTAGTGTCAGAGATTTCAGTCTATGAAATTTCAGTCTATGATTAGTCAGCCCTGTGCCTGAGAGTCTGTGGCATTGCAGAATAGCATGGCGGGAGGTTGTAGTGGGGAGGCTTTTTTACCTCATGGTAATGAGGAAGCCGAAAGAGAGACAGGAAGGGGCCAGGGTCCCAGTATCTCCTTCAAGAGTTGGCTCCAGGGACTTTCCAGTAGGCTTCATCTCCTGAAGGTGCCTCTACCTCTAAGCAGTGTGGCAGGATAGAGACCAAGCCTTCAACACATGGTCCTTTAGGTGCTTTCAAGGCTCATACCATCACACTTACTAAGTTGGTTGCTCTACTATTAGAGTCTCTGTATTGATCAATTGTTTGAAAAGAGCTATTCTGTTTCTTAAAAATAGAAAAGAAAAAACTGGTTTCTTTTTTATATATGTGGGGAGCAGTAGCTCAGATGGTTGACTTTTTGCTTACCAGACAATTGTTTGAAAATACTCTTTGCAAAGTCTGTGATATGATTTTAAATGATGATTGATTCTTTACTTATCAATGAAAAAACACAACTGTTCTGAAAAACTGTCCAAAAATTTTGGAACCTGTACTGGGTAACAGTTTTTTCTGTTTTGATCATTCATCCTTTCACTTACTTCAAATGAAAATAAAAGTACTAAGTGAGGATTCCACCAGTTGTATGTCATCATATCTGGTTTTGCAAGGCCATAAAGCATCATTTCCTTCCTCACACTATACCCATCATCATGGCAAAATGCAGCATCACAATATTCCTAGCTGCTGGCTAACATCTCTGTCTATGACAGCAGATTTCAGGGGCCATCATTTGTTTATTAAATGAATAGTGTGTTTGTAGCTTTGAAGCTGGCTTATATGATTCCTTATCAAATAGTTTCAGTGACATAGATCAAAGGAGTCAAGTATTCAAACAGTGACTTCCAGACTTAAAAAGAAAATAACGAGGTCATATCTCAAGTGAAATACAATGCAAAATCTATCACAAAACAAATACAGATTGGAGTGATTCTTGTGGAAGGTCCTCTGGTGTTCTGACCATTTTCACAATCCTCCCTGCTAGAGTGACACTGCCCTAGTGTGCTTGTGGTAGAAAGTTTCCTGAGATATAAGGGTTTCAGAGCTAAATCTGGGAAAGTCTTGGACAAACTGGGTGAGTTGTTAACCTCACTCCCCAGGTTGTGATGTACACAGAACTCAACTGTGTAGACAGCTGAAGGAGAAAAGGCCACATTGCGTAGTATATACACTAGATACAACCTTGATCAATTACATTGTGACAGCTTTCATAGTGCTTGAAAACTGTGCTCACAATCAATGACTTATAGGTATCTGTTTGAATTTATGCTTCTCTTTGCAATTGGGATAAAGTAGAATTAAATGGGCTGCTGGAGTTCTAACCTCCCCCTGTTCCCTGCTGAGGATTATTGGACATTGTAGGTGGAGGTGTTTACAGATGGTTGCCTCTTCAGCCAAACATTTTTCTAATCCTTTGGATTCCAATGACACTCTTCATACTGTTTTTCCCTAATTCATTAATTTTAGTTTTCTCAGAGGTCATGTACTCTTTATGTCTGAAAGAAGTTTCAGTGCATTAATTCAACTTGTATACTACTTCAGGAAATCTCAGACATGTCCTAAAGCCCATTTCAAAATAGCGGATTTTAGTTTTTGCCCTAATCTTTGTTGAATAAGAGAGATCTTTCAAAGTGAGCCATTTTGTAGGAAATTTCCTTGAATCTAAGGTAGAAAGATAAAATTTCATCTATAGAAATACTGTGAGCAGTCCAAAATAAAATCTGCTCCTATTCTTACTATTTCCTATTAATATTAGATGTTACAAACTAACTGAAATTTTTAGTAAAGAGGACAAAAATCTCTAGGAAAACCGGGTGTGGCGGTACATGCCTGTTATCCTGGTACCCAGGAGACTGAGGCAGGAGGATTGCCACAAGTTTGAGGCCTGCCTGGACTGCATACTTCAAAACCAACCTGAATTACATGATGAGACCCTATCTCAAAAAAAAATCTCTAGCAAAAGGTTTGCAAACTATGAGTGTTTTCATGTTTTTTCTATCCTCTGTGGGTGCCAGAGATTAATCAATAACAGTTGCTAATAATTATTAAATTATTGACTTGGAACATAGAAATAAAAGCTGAAAAGTGAGTCTTGATTCCAAATTTATTTTCTTTTCTTTCCAACATGATGAGAGGGTGGGGAATGGGACAGATTCTGCTTTATTTTGTTGTTGGCCCTCTTCCTGTATAAGCGCAGGGAGAACAGGAATCTTATTTAGGGATAAATCTTGTCAGTGTTCAGAATTTTCACTCTAAAGATGGAATAATACAAAAATTTTTCCTGCAGAGTTGAGGAGGCTCCAAAATTCATGTTCCCTAAAGACTTTGTTCTTCCTTTCTACCAGGCAACTTTAGGAAATCGTCTTAGATTTGTGTTGATGATAACTAGTATATTAGGTTTGGCTGTCCTGAAAGCTTTTGATGTTTAAGGATATCACTTAGCAATATTTATAACATTTTCATAGCCCTAAGTTGTGAAGCCAAACTATCAGTATCCCATTGCTTCATAAGTTTCTAAGAAATTAATCTATTTAGGTTTTCATTTGAGTTTATTTATTCATGATTTGAGTGCCATGGATGAAGACAATAGATTTAATGTGATAGTAGATCATTTAGTTATCTGAGTTTACACTCAGTTTTTTCTTTTTATTAGTACATGTTTGTGGTATAGGTTTGCATTCATCATAGGAAATTGATATGTGTACATAACACATCTTGGTTCTTTTTAATCTCTTTCCCCTCCCTCTTCCACACTCAAAATTTTCTATATATTCTTTCTTTTATACTATGCTTATTAAATTTTCTCATTTTTCTCTTCCTGACTTATAACATACCAAGTTGGTAACTTTTAAAATCAAAAGATTAGCAGTATATCATAATGTTATATCTTAATATAATATAACATGTCATATAATTCCTATGAAATGTGTTTCCTGTGAGGACTTCATGATGGTTCCTGTGTGTTACCTACTTTCATGCCATACTTTCCACTGAGCTCAGATGCATTAGACTCATGAAGATACGTGGAATTGCCCTATGTGGTAGGATTTTTTCCTAAACATTTTCTATCATTCCACTGCACTTATCAAATCTGTCTTTGGTATGTTGAAATGGTATTATGCTTAAGTTTTCCCTTATGGGTCATGCTTTACCCTCATAGTATCTGATTTTGGAATACCCAGGGTGTCCAAGGCCCTCAGGGACCAGTGGGTGCTCCTGGACTCAAAGGCGATGGCTTTCCTGGTGTGGCTGTAAGTGTTGATGTTACTTTTCCTTTTTAGTTTAAAAATTTTATTCATTTTAAATTTATGTTTAACTATATATTTGTGGAGTATAGTGTGATGGTTTGATACACACATATAATGTGTAAGGGTAAAATCACTGTGATTAGCGTTTCTACCTCTTTAAACATTTATGATTTCTTTGGGAAGCTTTGAGCCCCTCTCTTCTGATTCTTTATAAAATATTTAATAAACCTTTAAACTGTGGCAATGTTAAAAACATTACTTTTCCTCCCTCCTACTCCCTTCCATTTTTCTAAGCACTGCATATGACAAGTGTCTTCACTGCCCCCTTATATGTCATCTCAGGGACCTCGAGGATTACCAGGACCCCCTGGACCCATGGGTTTACGTGGAGTTGGAGACACTGGAGCAAAGGTAATATTTTTGAAGTCAGAAGCATCCTAGCTTCTAATATATACTTACAGGTATGATGTCGATAAAGATAATTGTTTTTATCTGACAGAAGGATAGCAGTGTTTCAAATAATTGATAGTTACTTGCCTTCACCTCTGGACTTCCTGGGGTATTTAAACTGTGTAACATATAGATTGACTCATGGTTTTTCTGCTAGTAACTCTCACATTCCTTTGCTGCTTCTACTGCTTGTATGAAGATCAGAGCCCTTTTCTCTGATGTTTTCCTAGGCACTGTCATTCAGTTCCATCGCTTCAGTCACTATCCACATGCTGATGGCTGCCTAGTTTTTAACTTCTTTTTCCTAAGCTCTCATTTCATGTACTAAGTTTTTGGCATCTGTTTCCCTTAGACTTCTTATAGACATCTCTAACCTAACACCTAGAATAGAGCCCTTGGCTTTCACTTCATAATCCTGTATGATCATTGCTATCATTCCATGCTCAAGCCAGAGGACCTAAAAGTCATTATTTTACCTTCCTTTACTTCTCCATCCCCCCTTGTTTAGTCTTTTGATAAATTCTATTTTTCATTTTAAAAAGAATTTAAAAAGACAAAAAACCCAACAAAAATGATACAGGATTTCATAACAAGATGATAGGAATTTAACAGTGGTTATTGTATTGAATACTGTTATTTTCAAAATAGTTACCCAGATTACTAGATATAGGCACACAAAACTGATCAAACAATATAAGCACCAACTGTTCCTTTTGATAAACTTTTAGAATTAGTAGTGAAATAGCTATCTTGTGTGTGTTTATATATATACTTTTTTCTCTCATTCTTCTTTTCTCCTTTCCCCTGTCTTAGTTCTTTCCTTTTGAGCAACTTCTTCCTCTTTCATACTTCGATAAATTCTGTGAGTTCTGTTCTTAAACTACATCTTGACTCAGGTTCCTTTGTTTCTTCTACTTCTCTGTGAAACACTATCATCTCTTAGCTAGGCTATTCAAATAGATTCTTCACTGGCTTCCCTCTTTCAACTATACCTTCATATAACTTGGCAAATGGAGAGATCTACAAACATTACAAGTCAGATGATATCTCATTCTTTTTTAGAAATAACATGGTGGCTTCTTTTTATATTTGACTTCAACTACTTTCCCTAGCCTTTCAGATCCTTCATGACTGTACACAGCTTCTATCCATTCATCCTTGTTAACGGGTCCAGTCACGTTGGCCTACCCCACTGCTCTTTGATTGTTATGGTTTGCACCTGGATGTCCCCCTAAAGCCTCATGCTATCATCAGGGGCAGGCTTTTCACAGGTGACTAAATCTAGGGTTTGTGATTGTTTCATTATCCTGTGCTAGAATTGGTGGTGAGAGTGCTGCACCTTCCCTGGGGTGGGTGGCCTATATACAATGTAAGAAAGAGGCTTTCTCCTTTTACTCTTTTCACTCTTGTTGCTTTTGCTGTCTCCCACCACCATGAACTGTTGCACCTCTGTTGTGCCACCCTGCCTTGGAGTCAACTGAAAATGGACTAAAATCTCCACAAAATGTGAGCTAAATAAACCTTTCCTTCCTTAATTTTGTGTATTAGGTGCTTTGTCTCAGCAATGAGAGGAAAGTAACTAAGACATTCATACTTAATGAGCTTTGGCTCTGCTTGTCTGGTCAATTCCTCAGGCCTCAAATTATATTTTACCTCCCTATCCTCCCATTCAAAAAACATCAAAAAATACCCCTGTGTATTTCCTTTATAGAATGGATCACTTTCTTGGATGACTCTTCTTGTTAATTGCTTAGCACATTCTTCAAGAACATAGGTTTTCTCAAAGACAGGCCCTGTGTAGTTCCCTCCTAACTTCCTGGCCTCAGATCTTGGAGTACTAAACCCATTAAGTGCTCTATAATCTATTGAGTGAATAGAAAATGAATGCATGATCATTGTGATCCTAAACAGAAAAATTTTCCTTAGTAATTCACTCCTAGCTTTTCTTCATGATTCTGGGTCATTAGTGTAAGAAGATACTATACGTACTCAATGCCAACTCTTTTCTGTTATTTCTTGTTTCTGCCATAGTACTTAGAGGTGACCGCAACATTGTAGTTCTCCTCTGCAAAGAGGCAGATTCACTTTTGCTTCTTCCAAGTAGAACAAAGGGTTGAAGAATGTATCTAAATATCAGCTTTAGGGAGATCTTAATACCTGCACTGTTTCTCTTTCTTGGGGAAATTTTGAGAGTCCAGTGAAAGAACACATCTGAAAGTACTGTGTAAACCATACAAACATGAGATGTTTTGTACAGAGTTCCAGCTTGGCCTGACTCTGGACTAATCCAGGTTCTTGAATCAGCCTTAATATTATCAATGAACTGTACTGAGTTTAGTTATTAAGGTAATCTTTTTCCTTTAATAGCACCTATCAAACTGAAAGCTTAAAAATACAGAGATGTTCAATGTATAAACTATTGTTTTCTGCTCTGAATGAAACTCTGGTTAAGACAACAACAATAATAAAACAAAAACATTGCAATTGTTCCAAATATTTTTTTAGAGAAGTAGAAGCTTATTTCTACTTAAAATAAGACAAAATAAAATGTTAAACACATACTGGACTACATTTGTATTCCAAGGGAAATAGATGATTACATTTTCAGAGAGTAGATTGTTATGAGTGTTTTATATAAGTTTGTATAATGTTACATTAGATTATACTATCACGCTTCTGCTTTACATTTAGCATTAATAAAGACAAGCACTTAAGCACAGATAAAGAGCATTTAAAAATTTCATCCTTATGAATATTTTATTCTATCACATTATTTAAGACGTAAGAGTGAAACATTTGCTCAATGTTTTCATATCATTTCCCCCCAAATGTTTCTTCTATTTGTTTTCATATACCATTGGGTGTATGACAATGATGTTCCTTGCAAAACTTCATCCTACTTTTAGATTTAAATTTTTTGTGTGTGTTTGAAATAGCCAGTTGTTTCCAGGTGTGTTGTCAGTGAGACTTAAACTGTCCTACTTAGTCTGCAGAAGGGATGAGTGGAGGCCACAGCCTTCAGCTTGCTTTGAGCTGCAGGTGGAGGTCAGGGAAAAACACCAGCCAGCCCGCCTCCCTCTGAGCTGTCTGTGACCTCTCTCTATTGCCTCAGTCTCCTCCTGTGGGAAGTGTGTGAACCAGGATATCATTAGACCTGGAAGGAGGTTTTAGGAGAATGAGTAGGTTGTAGGGTAAGAATTTATAGTGTAAACTTGAAAATGAAGGAAGTTGGAGAAACAAATACTAGCTTTTAAATGACTGTCAAAATAGTCTCTCTTTTATAGAGGCCTCAAATCTCAGTGTGACCTTTTCTTCTGAAGAAAACTTTTGGAAACATATAGACAGAAGCTGGTAAGAAAAGGGACATAGTTTGAAAAGTTAAATTCCTGTTAACTTTGTCTTGATAAAGTAAAGGTACGATTTCCAAAGTAACAATTATTAGTGGTAGCAAAGCCTAAGACTCAAATGTATACATTTAGGAGTATACATACTCCTTCCACTTGGAGTTTAAGCAAGAGAGAAACTATATGTGGGAATATTTGTGTGTGTGGTTGTATAGACATATGTTTCCTGATATGTTTTTCATTTAAACTCTGTGTAGTCACCTCAAAATCTTGGCCTCAAGGCGTTAACTTACAAAACAAATGTGTTTTGAAATGAGGAAACCATTAAAGTTGATGATTAATTTATAGTGGGTTTTTGAGATATTTAGTTAGGATCACATGTGTTCAGCATATGACATAGACATTAGAATCAAAGTACTATGTTTCAAAACGTATAAAAACTTTCTCTTACATTTAGCACACTTGTGGTTCTCTATGGCTTTTTTGCAAGTGTAACAATTTTATAAGATCAGTGATTGTAATTTTTAAATGTTGTTACCTTGAATTTAATTCAAATTTTGACAGGATCTTCTGAGATATTTCAAAAGTCCTTGTAAACGCTTTCAAAAACACAGTAGATGCAGTTTTAAAATCTCTTTGTGAAGCACAATAGTAAAAGGAACTGAGGAATATGGTCCCTTGCTAAGTGGAAAGTGCTCATTCTCTGTCTGAAGTCTGGACCGGAAGTCCTGGCTCACTGACAGGGAAGGCAAGCTCTGAGACCCTACCTATTACCGCCTGCATTTATTCCCTGAGGCCTTGGAGATTTATGAGGACCCCTTGTGATTCGAGGAGAATTATAACATAAATCTTATCTCCTTTTTAGAAGTTGCAGATAACTTTTTCCTCTTGAATTTTCTTTCCCAAGAGGTGCATGTAGCCAAAAGGCTGATTTACTGATGTTTGTGACCCTACGCGTTTGTTTCTGGCATCACAGAAGCAGAACACAGGGTGGCTCTCCTGAGCTCTGTAAGGACAGGTGCATCCCTCCTATTTCTCTACTAGTTCTTTCAGCCCCTTTCAGTGTGCTAGCTCATCACAGGGAAAGTGATAGTCTTTCCCAAAGGCTTAGAATGGTTTAATTCAGGCCAACCCTTAAATCTAACTTTGGGGACCTCAAAGGATCTCTTCACCAGCAAGTGGTTGGTGTAACACCAGTGGGCAGTAAAGACATATTTGATTATTGTTTTGAGGGTTATAATTATTATACATTGCCTATATGTTTCCATAATAGGACATTTTTAGCAGTTTCCCTATTTGCTAAATGAGGAAATCAAGAACTAGAGAAGTTGAACAACTTATGTCTTTACAATATAGACATTTTTGGTAAAATGCTTGTCTTGAGTATAAAAGGAAGACTATAAATATGATGACAATGAAAAACCGAATGACTAAGTCAGACCAGAGAATGATTTACCCTCATCCACAGATGCTGTCTCCAAATTTACCCATTTTCTAACCATTTCACCCTATTCTTGGTTTTCCATCTTCACAACTTAGAGGATATAAGCCTTAAAGAGAAATATAAATCCAAACCCAAAAGAATTAAACATTTTCCAAAAACTTTAAATGTTTGAATATTGTAGCATTGCTTGATTTGAAAAAAAAGTGGCCCATAGTCATAAATTAAATTGCAAGTCTGTGTGAAATTCCACTGAGTATCATTATTCTAAAACTGTTTCCAGCATCTGAATTGCCCCTCTGTTCTCTGCAATGGTTCACATATGTGCACACCACCAACAGGCAGTGGGGGAACAGAGGACCGATTCACACAGAGATGCATTAGGAATTTGTGCTTTTCATTGGCAGACATGGACCAGACAAGCAATTCCTGTTTGAATAGGCCTGAGAAGGAGGGCTCACCTAGGATAGAGGTTTAATGATTACAAAATTAAGGGTCCACAATTCCAAAGTAGATTTGAAACCACTTCCTCATAATATGCCTACAAAATTGCTCCAGGCTGGACCATAAGCCCATCATAGGACTAATTAAAGCCAGAGCCATGTAAAAATTGGATGTCAGGCAGTTTGACCTGTAGGTTTCAGAACAGGTCAAATTTAGGACCAGGAAAACTTGACTAGCTGACTTTTGAAGGTTATTCTGCTTCTGTTCTATATATGATCTTTAAAATCTGAGCTGCATTCCAGACTACCTTATGACTTTCAGTATTTCATTTTTTCCTTGTGCATTTCCTAACATAGCATTTCTCTTCCCAGGAGTACACACATACTTTCCCTGCAGTCCTGGAGATGCACACTAAATCTTCTGAGCATTCATTGCCCACCTTAGCATCAATGCATGCTTATTTTTTAATAAGACAGACTAGGAAATTTTCCTCCAGTGGGAAAGTTATATTGAATATGAGTACTATAGAGCCTGCTGTTCTTCTTGTCTTAGGTGCAGTACCAGTGTTTCTGTTTCCAAGATTTCTGACTCAACTAAATAAGAAAAAATTTCCCATTCCATGAAATTCTTGGCACAAGGCAATCATATGCTTATCTCCCATGAATGACTTTGAAAAAGTACAAGAACAACAAACCCCTCCACTGCTATAGCAATTATAATTATTAGGGGCCAAGAGATATGGTTGTTTTCAGATTAATATTAAAGTTCTGAGACAAATTTATTTGAAGAATTTAAATTATTTTAAATTGAAATTTAAATCTGGAAAAGGACGTGAGATAGCAATTCAAGTAATGCGCTTCACAGTATTTTCTAAATAATTTCTTTATCTCCTTAATAATCATGCTGGTAATTGTCACCACTTCACTTTTCATTTTAAAGGATGAGCACTGTGACAATGGTCAGTCAATAGCTAGCACACATGCTGCATATAAACTTAGAATGAAGCCTATAAAATTTCCATTGACATGCTGGAAACCATAAGTGAAGTATTCAAGAATCACTAAACCACGACATATGCTGAACTGCGTTATTTGTGCCAGAGCGGTGCTTATATTAATGGAAGTTGGAGACTTAGGTAAGGTTTATCTTATTTTAAACCTCAACAATTCCTAAGCTTCATCTTAGTGGACTCTTCAGAGTACTATTCCTTAAAAATTCTTAAGAGTGGTTCTTTTCACAGTGAATTCAGTTTGGTTATTTTCCCCAAAGTCGAAAAGCATGAAATCACCTTTCAAACAACTTTAAATTGTTTCCACACTTAAAAAGTGAAAGGGATTTCATTGGCACAAACAAAGGGACAGAAAACGACTAGAGCCTTATTAAAATATATATGTTGCAGGGGAGAAAGTAGTCTGGTGGACTGATTATTTTCTCAACTATTGTATATAAATTTTATAAAATAGATAAGGTATAATGGTCATTTCTTTGATCTTGCTTCATGTCAAAATTTCTGCCACTTATTAACTATGTGACCCCAGCAAGACATTTAATCTCCTTAAGATTTAGGACCCTCATCTGTGATTTGGGATAATAATGCCTACTTCAGTGTTACTCTGAGAAAATAATGGAATAATATACCTAAGACACTTTTATGAGTTCTAACAAATTATAAAAGCATTGTAATTAGTACTAGTCACAGCATGCTTTACTTTGCCAAATCAAGTACAATGGAGGATGGATGAAATGAGAGATGAAGAATTTCTGTAGGTAACAGTTCTGGAATTAGACCTGTGAAAATGTTAAGGTATACCACAGAATTGAGAAGGTCAACAGAGAGAAACTGGAAAGGGAAGATTTTGAGAGTGAGGTATTTGTGCAGGTATATGGGTCTCTTGTAATAAAAAGGAAGAATTTTACAAGCCAGGATGTTTTCTCTTTTCTCCTTGAGAGTATGATTAACTTTATGTAGGAAAAATACTTTTATAGCTACACAGGAGTGGTCTTTGCATTAAATGGTAGCTGAGAGAAAGTCTGTGGAAAAGGTAGTATCTCCCATATGATTACAGTAAGCATCAAAACAGGATACGGGCTCTGGCATCACACCTAGGCTGAATTACAACAGGCTGTGTAGGTTTAGACAAGTCATATAATCTCTGTGATACTCAATTCTTTCTCTAGAAAATGGAATAAGTAGATGTTGATAAGATCAGATAATGAATGAAAAGCACTTGCTACATAATAAGATTGATGCATGCTCATTATTATTTATGTTTTAATATTAATAGCAAAGCTTTACTTTTGAGAAAGTATTAATAATAGTTTACTTGCACTTTTTTCTTTTAAAAAGTAAAAATTGCAATCTATATGTACTATAATTATCATAAGATTATGTATGTTTTTAAAGGCATTAGGTAAACTGTTACGCAAGGTTATGGTCTAGGTCAGTGATGGCGAACCTATGGCACATGTGTCACAGTGGGCTGTTTGTTATCACTGAAAGATCTAAAAGATTCACCAACACTGATGTAGGTAAAACATTCACTAAATCATTCACTCACATGAATGCATACTATAAACAGTACTAAACTTGGTTCCTTCTTGTGAAATTAAAAGGAGTGTCTCATCCCAGTGTCTCTTGTGGGCCAAGAGGAAGTGGGAAGATGTGTAAGCAATTATTTTCTTGAGGGAGTGAAGGCAGATAGGAATAACACTTAGACTGTGAGCTCATGAAAATGATGCAGCTGCAAATGGAAACTAGGATTTGTGGTCGGGTCTGTTCATTATCTCCTAATACAAGGGCTCCCTCTGCAGGCTCCTACAACCTTCAGATTTTTGCATAGGAAGTTAAAACCAGCCATGCAAGGAGTTGTTTTGATGGCAGAAGGGCACCATAGCAGACGAACCAATGTATACTGGTTATAAACATTAAGGTAGATGGCCTAAGGTCAGCAACAAAAAGAAACAGGGAGAGTGGATCAAGAAACAAGATCCATGAGTATACTGTATACAAGAAACACATTTAACTTGAAAGGAAATTCATAGACTAAAAGTCAAAGGAGAGGAAGCAATGTTCCATGTGACAGGAAACCAGAAAAAAGCAGGGATAGTTTGCCCACCAACCATAGAATAGATAAGAGAGATGGTATTTTTATACAATGGAAAACTATCCAGCTATAAAGAAGGAGGATCTGAAGGCTCTTGAGCAAAATGGATGTAACTGGAGATCATGCACATTAGTGAAATGATTTAAACTCACATGGGCGATCCTCATGTTATCTGCCTAGCATAAAAAACTGGAGTTAATGGGATCCAAAATGTACAATAGATATTGTAAAAGTGATAGGGGAGGAAACCTCTAAAAAGGGAAGGTGGTAGCCATTGTTAAATTCCTATTATCTTGTTTTGAAGTCCGGTATTGTTTTCATTGTTTTGTTTGGTTTGGTTTTATTCTGTGTTGTTTTGTTTGATTTTATTATGTCTGATGGTATGGGCAGATATTTTGGAGATAAAAAGATATATTATGGTAGTCATTGATTTCCTGATATCTGATTTTGAAGTCCTGTAACACTCATTATTTTGTTTTGATTTGTTTTATTCTATTTTGTTTGATTTTATTATGTCTGATAGAGTGGACAGCTATTTTGAAGAAATCAAGAGGCATTGTGGTAGCCATTGTTGACTTCCTATTATCTCGTTTTGAAGTCCTGTATCACTTTCATTGTTGTGTTCTGGTTGGCTTTATTCTGTTTTATCTTGCTTGGTTTTATTCTCTTTTAAAATAAAAAAAGAACTTGTTTTAACTCCCTTCATTTGAAAATGACACCCCATACACTTACATAAAACCACAAACCTCAAATCCCACAGGTAAACACACCTCTTCATAGTTACCAGTGGTGCTGCGTCATGGTGGAACCAGTACCATCAAGTGGCAAAGTGAGACTTGTTCATGGTGTTCTTGTTCACATCCCTAGATGTGGCCTAAAAAGGACTCATGGTTCATGCAGCAACAAAAGATGTGGTGCAATGTCAATGACCCCTCTTTAGCTGGCAGATGCCTATCTGTGAGTTTGCAGCTTATTAAGTGTCAGATGTTTCCATCTGTATTAAAAGTACAACATTGATTCTTTGTTATAGACCGACCCTAACATTTGCAGAATGTAGACATTGGTTTAAAGCCTGAAAGGCATAGGTATATATTAGTTTATACCTTCACTGATTGTAAAATATGAAAAGGTGATTTTGATAGACTAAACATAGCTACACGTCAAAAATTCTCTGGAGAAAGATGAACAAATTGTTTGAGGTAAATTCTGCAGTACTACAGATGCATGGAGTCACTGGTCAAGGCTCCAGGACAGAGAGGATAATGAGGGACCTTCAGGTCAGCTGTCTTACCACAGGCAACCTTCAGACGTGCCTAGTGCCGGTGAGGGAATAAGGAGGCAAGATGAATAACAAACCTGAGCATTGATGGAGTTGGTGTAATATGAACTCAGAATTTATTTCAATTGCTTTTCCTGCTGCTTTCACATCTGGTGTGTGTGTTTGTGTGCATGTAATACGGTACTAATTGGGAAAGAGGTTTTAAAGAAAATCATCACAAGAAAAATATCACAAATTAAATAGTAATTTGTGAAATCCTGTCTTAAAAATACCATTATGCAAAAACAACTCTCTTTCTATATCCTTACTTGGCAAAAATATGTAACATTTGATATGGGCTGATAATACATGAAACACATGGAAATCTTACTAGTGATGTTAATGCACCCATGTGTTCTTCCCCTTTGCCCATCTAAATAATTTTTAAGTTGTGTGTTCTCCCCACTAAGAGTAACCATTTCAACAATACTTCTTTATGTCACTGGTAAGATTTTTGGTGGGTATGGATCAGGGATTTTTAAAAAATGTCATTAAAACATTTGATTATAAGATTATTAAGCACATATGATAATAAAAAGACAAGTGAAATGAACTACCACCTACTCATCATACATCCTCACCAACATATGGTATAGCTCCTCTCATCTTATTCGCACTCTCCCCTCACTGAGTTTTGCAGCAATCCCCAGATATCAACCATAGAAAATGTTGGTATTTCTCTCTCAACTATTATGACTCTTATTCAAAACATAATTGTAGTGCTGTTATCACACTTAGAAATATTAACAATTTGGTACTATTGCAAATATCCAGTGCTCAAATTTTGCACTTTTTCTCCTAAATTAAAAAAAAATTATGACAACATATGTGCAGTACATAATGATTACTTTCATTGTGGGGAATTGGCTCCCAAGTTTTTTATAGTTGGTTTGTTTATAGTTGATCCAAGCTATGTCCAAATAATTGATTTTCTTGAGATACCTCTTAGGCCTCTTTTAATTACAGTTTATGCCTAATGGATGTGTTATTTGCCCTTGAGGATTTTGTTGATGGTATTGCCATGGTGTTTACAGCATCTTGCATCTTCCATGTTTGTTAACTGGTGGATCTAGAGACCTGTTCATATCCAGGTGCAGTTTTGTTGTTAGCAGATTTTCAGTTAGGGTTGTGAGTCAGCTACATCCTTTCAAACTCTTATTTGTTTTTTTTTTTAATTTTTTAAAATTATTTTGAAGGTAGTAAAATACCACAGAACAAAATGGAACAAAGCCAATTGAGACAGTGTAGTGAAATTGATACAGAACTTCACAGCAGGTTACCTGGATAACAGTAATAGGTACCATAGTATATTTTGTTATCTTCACAGTAGTTGTTCTTTCAATCAGGTATAGTAAAATCAAAGGAAATACAGAACATTATAGAACTTACCAAAACAGAATATTGAATAGAACAATACCATTAATCAGAACAAAGCAAAACAGTGATAAAAATATTTGCCTTCAAAGAGATGGTAGAAAAAATCCCCCTTATTTTCTATATTGCATATGGTCAACCTCCCAAGAGATGCTCAGATCTCTGGCTCCCACTTGCTAACCGGTGGTGGTGGTGGTAGGATGGGGAGGCGGGGATGGGATGTTTGATATTCAGCCCGTGCCTGTAGGTTCACAGCCGCTTACCAGGGAGGCAAACTGGTGGCTTGGTTTCCCAGCACTCTAAGTATGGCACAGATTTCAGGAGATGCTGGTGGTTCTCACCCTGGGGCAGCCACAGCCTGCCAGGCCGCAGCCACTTACCGGGGCAGTGAGCGGGTTGCTTGGTTTCCCAGTGCTCTAAATTCCAACATGGCATGGATTTCAGGAGATGCTTCAACCTCTTATTTGAATCCTGAAAAGGCAGCAAACATGAACATAGGGAAGGCAGCTGCCATGTCTAGGTGTGGAGCTGGGGTGAAGGAGATGATTATTTCTGATAAAACATTCCATAGTTCTGGGCAATGTCTATTTATCAATATTTACCTCTATTCTATTTTGTTAGAGTATTTGGATGTCAGAACACTAGGATGAGAAATGACTTGTATTTTTCAAAAACTAACTGTGTGAATCTATCAGGTGGGGTTGGAAGCCCTCACATAGCTTCAGAGATAAGAAAGAAAAGGTCGCTTAGGTGTATATAACCAGGGCATTCATGGTTCTTATGTAGAGCTCTTGATGCGGGAGCCATTGTTTAAGTGGGGAGGAACTTGAGATCACTCAGGACTGGGGGTTGGTAGGAGAGGGGTGTTAAAGATAATTAGTACCTTGAACCTCACAAGCAGCCAGTTTCCACTGGTAAGTGGGAGAGACTGAGATAGGAGACCAGAACTGCAGAAATGGCCTGTCAGCAGAAGAGTAGTATATGATTATGAAAGAGATTAAGTTAATAATAAAATATGGTGCAAAACTTCTACCTATTCTTTTAGTTTTATCTAGAAGCATCCTATTACCTATTTACAGTTAGTTCATATTCCTCACATGCATGTACAGTTAACCCATGTTCTTGGCCTTGACCAACCACTAATCCACTTTTTGCCTCTATAAATTTACCTTTGCTGGACATTTCATGTCCACAGATTAAACAATGTAGCTGACATCTTTCATTGAAAATAGTATTTTGGGGGTTCATCCATCTCATAATATGAGTCCACAGTTCATTCCTTACCACATTTTGTCTATGCATGCATTCACTGGTTCACAGGTATTAGGCTATGTCCACTATGAGTTATGAGCTGTTATGAATAATACAGCTAATGACATTCAGATGCAGGATTTTGTGTGACATGTGTTTTTACTTTCCTTCAATGTACTCCTTAGAGTGAAATTGCTGGATTGTGTGGTAAATGTACGTGAAAGTTTTAAAACTCTGCCCAATTGTTCTCCAAAGGGACTGTAATAGCTTAAGAGGGCAGTAAGTGCTGCTGTTTCTCAATATCCACCTGGCCTAGCTTCGTAGTATTTGTACAGATGTGGCCAAACTTCAGTTTCCCTTTAATAAAGCAGGTTGGTGGTTTGTTGACATTTACCAACTACCTACCCTGTTTTAGGCCTTGTGATAGGAAGATTCATGTGCTTTCGCATTTCATTCTAATCACTGTGGACTGTACATATTATTTTCTACATATCTGTTGTATTTACTGAGGTTCAGGTCACTTAGCTACCTAGTCATCGTTGTAATGGAGAATTTTTTTTTTTTATTTAGAGACAAAAAGCAAAACAGAAAAAATGGTAGAAATAATACAGAATTTCAAAAAAAATAACAGTAAGAAATCACTAGTTGATAAATTACGTATTGATATCTTAGAAGTAGTTGTTCAAGTTACAAAATCAAAGCATAAAAAATGGACAACCAATGACAGTACAAACCATTCTGTTTGATAAACTAACAAAAACTTAGTAGTATGGTTATCTATCTTGCACAGTTAAAACAAAGATACAGTTATATCCTTTAGAGCACTTTCCTTGTAATGAAGAATTCTTATAAATATTAATTAACACACATGCAAACATGCCTACCATATCCTTGGACATACAAAAGGTAACTAATGAAGGTTTTTATTTTCCTGTTCTTTCCATCATTGACTTCTTAGATCCAACCAGCAGTTCGAACCCACCTTCTTTGGGTCTCACTGCTTTCCTGATAACAGTTGCCTGTTACTAAGCTGCCATGCCTTGGAGAAACCAAAAAGACCTTATGGAATTTACCCTGCAGTCACAATCAGACTAGCTGCACAGATATCATAAAGCCAATCCCTAAGTCAAATAGCACACTCCATTGACTGAAATAATACAAGCAACTAGTTCAGGATGTAATGATATCTCTTAATAACTTCCAATTATTCTTTTCTTTTGTCCTTTGTTCATAATAGCAATAATAACTGCCAAATTCTAGAGGAGAGAGATCTGAAAAATGTATATGTTGATGTTGCCAAGAAGTTAGCCATCTTGATTGATTTGAAAGGGAACTTTATTAGCTGCTTTAAAGATTGTATGATTGGCAGTAAGAAATGAAACAAAGGGTGATAACACACCTGCCAAAATAGGAAAGTGATTTAGGAAAAAAGGGTTCAGTTAATATCTTAATCAAATTCAAAAGTTTCTAGAATATTAAAATGTATAACTGAGTATGCATATTTAATAAAATATTATGTAGTATAAAGCTTTATTTATTTAATCAATAACCTGTCATTCTTTATATCTTTTCAGGGAGAGCCTGGTGCTAGAGGTCCTCCAGGTCCCACTGGGCCTCGGGGTACAGGAACCCAAGGACCAAAGGTGAGTCTTCAGGTCTGTGCCATACTTGGGGGATAGAAGCAGGGTGAGCACTCCTACACTGAAAATCCAAAATTTGAAATGTTTCAAGTTCCAAAATTTTGGAACACTGTGACAAAGTCTGAGCTGAAAGGGTGAAGGGTGTGTGCTGTAAACCTGGCGATGAACATTGGAAGTCTAAAGGTGAAGGCAAAGATTAGAGCTTCTCCAAAGAAGTATAAGTGAGACTTCTTTCCCTTTTTATTACATTGAGGCTTCAAGCCTATTGGTTGGTGCCACCCATACCCAGGGTGGTCTTCCCTCTTTGGTAAGTCCATCATTCAGTCATACCCAGAACTGTATTAAGCCAGTCAGCTGGGCATTTTTTTAACTCAAATTGGTACAACAGTTAACTATCACAAGCACCAACTTGACACTGAAAATAGGAATTTTCACATCTGACCTCATGTGATAAGTGATAGTCAAAACCCAAGTGCACTAAATGTATTATCTAAAAGTATCTTTCAGGCTCCATTTATAGGAAAACTAAATGAAGTTTCGGTGTAGAGTTCAGTCCTGTTTCCCTAAATACTTATGTTTATCAAATATTCCAAAATTTAAAAAAACTAAAATCTGAAATAGTTTTGGTCTAAGCACTTCTAATAGGAATATTCAACATGTACCATTAGTGCCAACCAAGTAAACAATAATTAAATAGTAAGTGTTCATTTTGGTGTTAATTTTTCTTTCCTCATTACTGATGCAAAATCTTGTTTTTCCACATCATCTGAAATTTTAGTAAAAGAATAATTAAATTTATAGTGCTATACACTTCCTACAAAGAAACAAGAAAGTCAGCCTCTCTTAAGTATGAGCAGTGTGCACAAAGTATTTTTATGTTTGTTTGGCCAGAGGTGCATGTCCCAGTTACTCTTTCACCAGGTCACTGGCTGGTATTGTACCCCTGTGCTGTGTCCACACTGGGAGATCCTCAGGGCAGGCTCTAGAATAACTGTGTCCCTAGAGAGTGAGAACTTCCTTTGGGTATTTTTGCCCTTATTTCTGTTTCTCTTCCTTCCTGTGGTAATTTGGTGGATATTCATCTTTTTATTCTTTCAACCCAGTGTTTCTCAGTGAGGGGAATTCCTCTCCCATGGGGGACATTTGACAATATTTGCAAAAGTTTTGGGTGCCCCAACTGGGGATGCCACTGGAATTTAGTAGGTAGAGGCCTGGGATGCTGCTGAACATGCTATGATGAACAAGAACTTTTCATAATAAAGAATCATTCAGCTCCAAAATGTTAATAGTGCCAAGTTTGAAAAACTATTTTTATTGATTATTCTCTTGTTCAGGAAATAGGTTTTTTTTTTTAAAAGGTAAAGAAGTATCAAGCATTTTTATAAGACAAATGTGTCAACAAACTACCCATCATCAATTCAGTTTTCAAACATATGTATTCAGACCCAAAAATGCACAGATATGAATTTCAACCCCATTATCACAGATGAGAGGGAATAAGCTTTATGAATCAAGGATTTCGCTGAGAATTCCAGAATTACCAGGATTCTCAGCTTACCTCTTTTTCATTTGTTAACTTTTGTTTGACAAGAGGCTATTTTGAACCTCATAGGTCACTTTACATGATGAAGAGCCTCTCAAGATGTCAATGGCAGCCAGGGGATTAGCTCAGTGGCATAAGCGCTTGCCTGGAAAGTGCGAGGCTGTGAGTTGGAGCCCTGGTACAAAAAAAATAATAATAAAAATAAAAACATCAATGGCCATTGTCATTGGGTGAAGTGAAGATAGGTTTATTTTAATTTTTCATTGTCATGTTTATTTTTGGTTTTAAAATATTTTTGCAAGTCTTCCTCATACAATCAGAAAAAAAATTTTCTTTTTCATATCAGAAAGAACAATACTGACTTGTACAAGAACAAGTGAACCCACCCTGTTTCTCAAAGCTTCTTCCATTCCTTATTAATTTAGGGACTTTTGAGTTAAGTAAGTTCATTTTTTTTAGAGCCTTTGCATATATTCACATGCCACATACCAATGTTTTAGAAATGTCATTCTGTGTATAAGGTGGTCTTATGAGACTTGTATCACTTAGTGATGTTGTCGCCATTTTTGTGTAAGAACATTCTGTGATATTTATGCAGCAAAGCAGTAGTCCTAGCATGCATTTCTAAGAATCAAGTGCTAAGTACAGCATTGTCTGTAGGCACGTGCACCAGAGAACTCCACAGGGTGGTGAATATTGCTTTCTGATCTGAGTCCACCCAAGAAATCCTTCCTTAATAAACAAGCTTATGAGCACACACTAGGAGATTTTATATTCATTTACAACTGCCTATTTTCTTTCTTTCTTAAAAAAATTAAGTTTAGGGGCTGAGGATTTAGCTCAGTGGCGTAAGTGCTTGCCTTGCAAGCATGCAGTGGTGAGTTCGATCCCTCGTACTGATTGAAAAGAAAACAAAAAAAATTAAGTTTATTGGTACATTTTAGGTGTACAAAATGATCACATTTATCACAGGGAATCTGCACCTGTACATGTTATATCTTGATTCTTTTCCCCCATTTCTCTCCCCTCCCTTCAACCCTTCTTCTCATTATTTACAAAAGATTTGTTTCCATTTTTCCTTCTTTTCTCATTTTTTCTTTTCTCTTCTTTCCTTTCCCCTTCCCCCTTCCCTAGGTCTCTTTCCCAGTTGAACATTTTATTCCTATTTTATAATATCAATTATACATTTTGGCTCTTATTTATACTTTTGGTTTCTCATACCAGAGAAACAATGCAGTATTTACACATATATCTGATTTATTCCACTTAAGAGTATGATCTCAAGGTGCATCCATTTACCTTGAAATGTGTCAATTTTATCCTTCTTTATGACTTACTAGTACTCCATTGTATAAAAAAGCCACATCTTTTTATCCATCAGTTGATGTGCATTTGGGCTGCTGCTATGTATTTTCCTGAAAACCTAACACCAGTTTACAGCAATAGCAACTGAATCTTTACCTGAAGTCCCAGGAACTTCACAATGAAATGCAGCAATGAGTTACCAGACACATGGAGTCCTACCCCTGTGTTTTTAGACCCAGTGTGGGGCAGCCTGCTGTTTTAGGGTTAGGATCTTTGGAGACACCAAGGAGGAACTGCTGGCCTCCATTTCTGCTTACTCCAAGCAGCACTGTCTTATCATTTTAAAAAATATTTGCCTTAGTGTAAGATTTTTTTAAAAGGCAATTTGATTGAACTAAAATATTTAGAAAAATTCTGCTTTAAATAAAACATGAAATTGCTCATGTGCAGAGAGAAGGTCCTGGTCAGAGTGATGTAAGGGTGGAGCTGAGAACAGCAATGTTTATGGTTTTTCCTTCCTCAGTCTTCTTAAGCTTTGTCTTTAATTCCTTCCTATTTTCCCATAGGGTGATATTGGACAGAAAGGCTTGCCTGGCCCTCCTGGACCACCGGGTTATGGATCTCAAGGAATTAAAGTAAGTGAATGTGATTGTGTCATAATCATCTCTCAGTTCAGTAATGTGACTGTGAGAAGAGGCTGTGGGTAAAACAGAACAGCGATTATGAAATGGATTTAATGTAAGGCTAGCAGTGAAAATTGTATCCAATATTTAGAGGCATCATCCAGAAGTGTATAAAGGCAGTAAGTACCATAGTTCCATAAATACTAAATATTGAGCATTGCTTAATGAAAAATTTAATTGTTGTTCTCCTTGGTTTCTCAGAAGAATGAAGACTTCATGTCCAGCTTTGCATTTTCTCTCCCTTTCACCTTCCTCACCTGCCCTCTTCACCTGTAAGCTCCCTTCATAGCTAGGATTAGGGGGACAGAGGGTAGGATATGGGGTGCTTCCCAGTCTTAGCTCACAAAGGATTTCCCGGGGACCTTTTGAATACATTGACATCCATCCCTAGGAGATAGGAATCTGAATCTCTGAGAGCAGAGTTTGAGCATTGTGGTTTTAAAAATTCCTCAGTAGAATTCACAGATATCTTCCTTCTGTTTTATTTCTGCTTTATTTTTGCAAGATAACAACAAACCTATCTAGCAAGGTGGAAGTCTCAGGATCTCACATGTCTCAGTAGACAAAATTTGGTGTCTAAAGGTTACCAGGTACTTTAACTAATTAATTCACCTTTCTCCTTTCTTTCCTCCATTTTTTTGAGACAGAGTCTCACTATGAAGCCCAAGCTAGCCTTCAATTCATGGAGGTCCTTGTGTGTCAGCCTCCCAAATGCTAAGATTATAGGCATGTGTCACCACCTCCAGCCCCTTTTTCCTCTTCTAATGTTTGGATTTTGTCTTTAAGTTGGCTCACTTCTCTTTTCCCCTCCCTGCAATGAATTGATATTTATAATCAAGTTTTGAGACTGAGCAATTGATAACTCTAGAAAATTAAGATTAATTCTAAAAAAGTAGAAATATTCAAACTTTCACAAATAGCAGAACATCTTAGTAAGCATAAGACAGAAAGAATATAAGTTAATAAGTATGAAAGCCCTGTGTTGGTATTAAATACATACGTCTGTGCATGGAAAATGTGCTGTCAAAGCAAAGCTCAATGAATTTGTGGTAAAACTTCTAAGCCAGTGACGCACAAACCTTTCAGAGCTTTCAGTGATAACAAATGGCCCATTGCAGCACATGTGCTATAGGTTTGCCACTACTTTAAATCTAATCCATCTCACAGTCCCAGAATTTTCATGGCAGGTTTTTAAATAACAGTTGATCATCTGTCAGATTACGCATCCAAGCAAAGACCAGACAGCATGTTGCTGATAGTACACAAGCACTGGAAAGTACAGCAAATTGTGGTTCTGTACAAACAAGATCATTCTCATACTGTCCCTAAATTTTGTGCTTAAAAGATGGTAATGCTCTCTCTACAAGATGTTGTATGAGTTTGCTGGAGTCCATTCACATGTGCTACTAATTTATTATGTCTACCTCTTAGATCTCATGCCAATTTTCTCCTTTCTCATTTGCAAATATTTCCTTTATTCTTACTGGAGCACCTTAGGTTGCATTTAATTAATCTTAATCAACCATGACTCCCCCTTTCTTATGACCTTCAATTTATACCATATTCAAATTTAACCTGCATGAAGCTAGGTTGTGGAGCCAAGCACCATAGAGAAAGAACCCAAATGACCATCTCACATAACAGAAATGAAAGAAGCTTTTTCTCCCCCAGGTTGTGACCTTGAGGAAGGCTATACTTAACCAAGGCTGGCTCGTATAACTCTTGTAGACCTGTTGAATTGACTGGCATCCTGCTTGTACCAGGGCAGGCTCATTTTCCTGACTCTTGTTAAAACTATCACTGCAATAAGGAGCTAGCTGAATAAATAGAGCTAGTGGTATTCTTTTGAGTCATTGTAAGACCACATACTCAATTCAGTTTCATTTCTTGCAATCTTTTGTTGGCATATTTCTCACATTTTTATAAAGACCATTGAAATCAGTGGAGCCTCTATAATATCTGCTTAGGAGGCTTTGATGAAGAACTTCGTTGCTGTTGAGCTTTAAAATTGGAGTCTGAGCTTTGCTCTGCTTCTTCATGGCATCCAAGCCATGGACAAAATAAGGGTCAGGGCTACATTTACAGAAGTGATCTGTTTGAGCACCCAGCTGACTTTATGGCTGAATATTGGCACATTATTAGTCAGTGAGTTCAAGTACTTAATAAACCAACCATTACAGACTAAACACCATCTGTGTTAAGCAAATAAGCTAAGTACTGACATAAAAGGTGAGTGAGGAGACATGAACTCAGTCCTCATGGAGTTTATGGGCCATAAAACAATCTGACTTTGGGGTCTAGTGGGAGTGGAGGGTGGCACAGTGAGTTGAGATCAAATGAGTTGACAGGGTCCTGCAGGATCCTAATGGCCACAGTAATGAGTTTGGCTTTAATCCTAAGAACATTTAAAAGCCAGAGAAATGTGATGTGCTTTGTTAGAAAGCACTTACTCTGGCTGTCATCTGTGGAATAGATGAACATGGCAAAAGGAATACAGGAAAGCAAGGACTCCCCCTCTCATTCTCCTGATGCCACATGCGGAAGATTGTGTTCTGGGGTCTTCATTTTCCTGTGGGACCACTCAAGGCTGATTCTGTGATAGTCCTGGTCCTGATCAATCCTGGATACCTTGGCAACCTAGTTTCCTCTGGTCGCCCTGCTGTGATCCAGCAGGGCGACCAGCAGAGAAGCTTTGGCTCCTTTATGGCTTCAGTGCTTTTTCCCAACCACAAATCTGTTGATTGATTGATCAAATGAATGAATATGGGACTGAGGTTCTTTGAACCCCAAATGGTCTTGGTCTTTCTGGTCTATTGCATGAGGCTAGAGGTTATATGATCCCACTGTCATGTCCCATTATGAGCCTCTAGTAATAGCTATTCCCCTTGAGATGGGCTCTAAATGTGTCACAGTCCCATAGATTGCAGAAAGGAGAAGGGATGGGGTTGGGTCTTGAGATTCCTTCATGCCAGCTAGCTTCTTTGAAGCTATAGCCCTTAACAGAGGCTGGGAGAGTAGGCAAGAAAGCCCAGAATGGACTGAAAGAAACAACTTCTCCCCAGCTCTATTTGTCCCCAGAAGTTACTCCAGTTTCCTTCCCTTCATCCGGCTCAGGTCATTTTCAACATCCTGATCAGTGTAGCAGTTCCTGGTTTCCAGTGTAACTCTTATTACCTATAAATCTTTTACTCACTGAAAGAATTAGCCCCTATGCCACTGGCTGCAGTTGTGCCTCCAGGCCTGAGCATGACTGATCTAATCTTGGCTGATTGTTCTTTCCATATAGTTAGGGTGCTGCAAAGGATGGGCTATTTCAGGCTTGTCCAGTTTGTTATTAGCGTTAAAAGAGTCACCTTCCTGACATGCTGGAGAATCTGGTGAATGCCATCCAGCAGAAGTCTGTGTCTCCAAAGCTGATCAACTGTGGTGATTACAGTGGTCAAACTGTCACAGAGCTAACAGATTAATCTCCAGGACATCAGGGCTCATAACCAGAGGGAAATTAGGTCCACATTACCACTTTCCTGTCTCTATATGCTGATTTTTAGCCTAGTTCTTTCTTGTGGGGTAAACATGGATGAATTATTTATCTTTGTTGAACCTCAGTTAACTTATCTTTTTTTTTTTTTTGGAGGGAAAAGAAGAGCTTTTTAATTTAGGCTGGTATCCAGCCACAGAGTGTGGGTGGAATTGACACTGCTGTGCAACTAGGTTAAGATTTGGGGTGGTTTAAAAAGGGAAAAACCACAAAAGTGTGGGGGAGCCACACCTGTGCATTCCTGAGGAAACAGGACATCCTTTTGTTTGCTAGGGTCAAAGTACAGCGGTTTGTGGCAAGTGTATTCCAGGAATACATTATGCGGGCACGGGGCATTATGGGAAGAACACAATTACTGGAGTCAGGAGAAGTACAAAGTGCGATTTGGGACAATGGTTGCAGTTTAGGTCAAAGGGTGTGGCGCATACAGAACAGAATGACAGGGCTTGAGTTAGATTACAACATTCCCCACTGATTTTTGTCAGTGAGCCAAATCATTGGCTCATAGTTGGATCTACAGGTACTAGCTCATAACCCTGGGTCGCTAAGATCATCAGCTTGACAGCTCGTATTCAGCCTTTTATATAAGATACCAGTTTATTTATGATACAGGGACCAATAGTTACACTGACTAAAAGCACTATTAGGGGTCCTATGGCTGCTGATAGGAGGGTGGACAACCAAGGGGAGAATGAGAACCAACGTTCAAACCAATTTTGTTCTGCCAGTTTTCCTCCCACCTGTTCCTGTAACCATTTCTTAAGGGCAGTCATGTTTTGCCTGATGACTCCAGAATGGTTGGTATATAGACAGCAGGTTTCTCCTAAGGCCAGAGACCTCCCTCTTTTAGAAAAAGAAGGTCCAAGCCTAGGCGGTTTTGTAAACCCATTCTCTAAGGAGCTTAGAGAATCTTTTAACTTAGATACAGAGTCGCCAAGGCTAGCTAGGTCTTGGTTAATGAGTGTAGTGAGGTGTCTATAGTTTTGGTCTCCTACTATGAAACTAGATATACTTAATCCTATTGATCCAGCCATCTCAATTCCAAGTAACACATTTTCAAGCATAACAGAAAAATTCCTTCTTGGGCGAGTATGAACAATACTGGTAGTATAATCTCATTTTAAAGGAAACATTTTGCAGTAAAGGTTCACCAGTCTTATGAATAAATCGGCAAAACTGATCTAATACTGTCAAATTCTGAACAAATTTGTTTCTTTTCAAACCTGTTACTGGCAGGTACTATAAACCAAGGCAAACAATATTCACATCTCCTCAATCTTTCTACAACTTACTACATACCTTCAAGTTGAGCTTTTCTATTTTCTTTCACATTCTGGCACAGCCAGACATCTTACTCGAAGACAAAACCACTTTCTCTGTCCCTCTTTTTTTTTTTTTTTTTTTTTACTTATTACCAGTCAATTTCCTTCCTTTCGCTTTTCAGACAACAATAAAACTTTCAATAAAATCCTTGAAGTGATTTTCTTTCAGTAGTCTAAAATATTGAATCATTCCATGTGTTTTTACTACCTTAAAATGCTACACTTCACTGTAAATTTGAAATACTTCAAACATATTTCATGCAAATTTTAGGTGGCAATATAAAAATTTTAAATTTTGCATACACAGCTTAACAAAGAATGCTGGTAGAATTTCAGTATTTGGAAAACTGAATTTTAGCATATACTGTAAATATCACAATTGATTGTACTGAAAAGTCATGATGAATCTACAATCAAAAAAACTCATTAATTTCATACATATTTCATCTGATTAAAAATATGAGGCTTGCATGTTCTAAATAATCCAAGAAAATATCTCTTTTTTTAAAGACCACAATTTTAGCTGCCATTAAAAAATAAAAAGAAAGGAAAAACAACACCAGATCTTCGGAAGCCAGATTGCATTCGATGTCCCTTGAAGAGGCCTCAGGTGCTGGGTGCTGTTGTCTGAATAAGCGGTGAGTTGAAGTCAGGATGGGCTGAGGTGCCTGGAGGGACTTAATAAGGTCCTAGTTAGCAAGATCAGCAAGCTTTTTCACGGATATCTTAGGGATGAGGGGTGGAGGTCTCCCATATAGTGTCTCAAAAGGGGAAATTCCAGCAACATAGGGAGTACAACGCACGTGCAAGAGGGCAAAAGGAAGGAGACTCACCCAGTTTTCACCAGTTTCTAAGGCCATTTTAGTTATCACCATTTTAAAAGTCCTATTCATCCTTTCTACTTGTCCTGAACTTTGAGGCCAGTACGCACAATGAAGTTTCCAATCAATCTGTAAAGCCTGAGTTAATTTTTGGATTACTTGGGCTATGAAAGCCGGGCCATCATCAGACCCCATAGATAAAGACAAGCCAAATCAGGGTATAATCTCATATAAGAGTTTTTTACTAGTATGAGAGCTGACTCTGACTTGGTAGGGTATGTTTCTACCCAGCCAGTTAAAGTGTCTACCATTACCAACAAATATTTATGTCCTTGTAGCCCCGGCTTTCCCATTTCAGTAAAGTCTACTTCCCAATGTTCTCCTGGCATGGTTCCTCGAAAATGATTTGTCTCAATTGGCAGTTGTCGTTTTGGATTTACCAGCTGGCATTGTGGGCATCTAAGGCTTGTAGCTTGGGTAAACCTTGACAATTGAGGAATAAAATATCATTCCTGGAAGAGATCAGCCAGTTTTGATCCTCCCAAATGAGTTGACCTATGAGCCTGCTGAATAAGTTCCCTCCCGAGTGCCTCTGGCAATAAGACTTGCTTGTTGGGCAGCTGATACCAGCCTCCGGGGATATTAGGCTTGGCTTGGAGCTGGGTTGTTAGATGGAGGTCCTTTTGAGAATACACGGGTTCCGACAAAGGGGGAGGAATCAACAATAATGTTGGGGCCATCTCAGTCCCCACTGATTTTGTAGCTGCCTTTCGGGCTGTGGCATCTGCCATGTTGTCTCCCCTTATAACAGGATCATCTCCCGCTTAATGGGCCCTACAATATATAATTGCAACCTGTTCTGGCATCCAGTTGGCGGCCAGTAGATCAAGTATCTGAGGGGCATTTTTGATCTTTTGTCCCCCAGAGGTCAACAGGCCCTGTTTTTGATAAATGGTCCCATGGACACGGGCCATTGCAAATGCATATCTGCTGTCAGTATAGATATTGACCCACTTCCCTTCTGCCAGTTTGAGAGCCTCAGTGAGAGCAATAAGCTCAGCCTTTTGAGCAGATGTACCTGGCTCCAGGGCTTGCTCCCACAAAACTTGGGATTCAGTAGTAACCATTGCACCCGCGACTCTCTTACCTTGATGGATATAGCTACTCCCTTCAGAGAAGTACGAGGGGGCTTCAGGCAAGGGCTCATCAGTCAAATCTGGTTGGAGACTTTGGAGGTGAACAATTAGCTCAGAACAGTCATGGAGAGGCACGGAAGGATGACCATCAGGCAGCAACGCAGCAGGATTCAATGCTGCAGTTGTCTTGTAACCAATGGAAGCAGGGTCTAGAAGTAGGGCCTGATAATGCATAATCCTGGCATTGGACAGCCATCGGCTTGGCAGGGCCTTGATTAGAGTTTCCAGCGAATGTGAGGCAACAACAATAAGCTTCTGCCCAAAAGTCAACTTTTGGGCTTCCTTTACCAATAAGGCCACTGCAGCTACTATTTGCAGACAAGGAGGCCACCCAGTGGCCACATTGTCAAGTCTCTTGGAGAGATAGGCCACTGGACATTGCCAAGGTCCCAAGCTTTGAGTTAATACTCCTTTAGCTGTGTTACCAAGTTCAATCTGGGCTCAGCAAGCTTAGCAACGTATAGGGGTTGGGCACAGTAGGGTGGAGAGTCATGACTCGCTTGTTTACGTCTCAGAGATCGTGCACTGGTCAGTAATCTTGGGTTCCAGGCTTTTGGACAGGCAGTAATGGAGTGTTCCAGGAAGAGACACAAGGTTTTAAGATATTCTTTTAGCCTTGCTATATGCTTAGCAATGCCTTGGCATGCCTGCAGACTTATAGGATATTGCTTGAGTGGGATCGGGGTTGCCTGCTGGAGGAGCTCTATGACCAAGGGCATCTGGTGTATCACTAGGCCTGGGGGATTATCCTCTGCCCAAACATTAGGGATCTCCTGTTTCCAGCACTGCAGGAATGTATCATCACCTAACACCTTAGGTTCTTCTAGCACGAGGTGTCCTTCCCCCTCAGGATAGAGAGCATACACCTTTGTGCTATGGACTTCATCAGGTGCCTCAGAGTCTAGCGTCATGGTCAGAGCCGCTGCTTTAAAACTGAGTTGGACCTTCAGTTTGTGTAAAAGGTCCCGACCTAAAAGGGGATCTGGACACTCCGACACCCAGAGAAACTCATGAGAGATAGTGTTTTGCCCAGATCTGGCAAGCCAGGCTTGCAGTTTCAGATAGACCTTTTCAGTACCAGTGGCTCCTAATACTTTCAGTTTCTTTTTTGTCAGAGTCCCTAATGACTGCATCAAAACAGAATGAGCCACTCCCGAGTCTACCAGAAAATCAATGGGTTGGCCCCCCACTTGTAAGGTTAGCCTGGGCTCAATGGGGGCAGCAGAGCCCTGACCCCCTCAATCTCGGGATAATAGAATCTTTGCATCTTTTGTCATTCTTGTCTTTGCTATCTGGAGTCGTAACCCTTGGTTACCGTTTTATTATTGACCTCCTCCAGCTCTCCTGATTGTCAAATATTTTATGAGCAATTTCTATTAGCTGACTAAGGGGCATCCCTTCAAATCCCTCAAGCTTCTGTAACTTTTTTTTTTAACATCTGGGGCTGATTGAATAACAAAGGCGACATTAATGCCCTTGTGTTCTCAGGCGCGACTGGGTCTATGGGTGTATAAGACGATAGACCTCTAATAACCACTCTAGATAACCCAATGGAGATTTAGTAGCCAATCATCTTACCTCTGAAACCTTGGACAGATTTGTTTGTGGGTCCCTTGGTGGTGCCTCTGAGGGCTCTAAGGAACAACTGGTGATACTGGGCTAGCGCTTCCCTACCTTTCGTGGTGTTGGGGCTCCAGTCAGGTCAAGATAAAGGGAAATCCTGGTTCAGGCAATCTGGGTCTGAGGATGAATTTCCATCTGGATCTAGCACTGCCCTTCATCCCAATGCCGGAATACGCTCTCTCTCCTCGGCAGTGAATAACACCCGCAGTATCTGCTGACAATCATCCCAAGCGGGAAGATGGGTAGAGAAAATGGATTCTAAGAGAGAAATGAGAACTTGGGGGTCCTTAGAGAATGGTGGGTTTTGCTTTTTCCAATTATATAGATAAGAAGTAGAGAAAGGAACATAAACAAAAATGGGGGCTTAGAGTTGGGCATCTCCTGCAAGGGGCAAAGCGCGCGAGTGGGGGCAGTGGAGGAGGAATCTGGTAACTCTGGGTGTGGTCGGCTCCTGGTCTGGATAGGGCTTGGTGGAAGACAAGGAGGTTCCTCTTCTTCCGGTGGTGCTGGTGGTGCTGTGGGTGGAGCTGGCAGGTGGGAAGGGGGCAGTAGCAGCTCCTCCACATCTCCCTCCAGTAGGACCAGTGGGGCAGGTGGTTTAGGTTTTGGTTTTTCTCTTAGTGGTGCTAGCAATGGAGGGTTACTGGGCTGCTGCCTGGAAGCCTTAAGAAACTTTCTCAACCAGGGAGGAGAATCAAAAATAAGATCAAATCTGTATATAGACAATTTGGTCAGGTAGAGTCAAGGGCTGAAGATGTATCTCCGGACTGCCTCCACCATAGCCATGTTGAAGCTACCTACAGATGGCCATTCAGGGACTCCGAGAAGCCACTCCAAGGAAGTGAGCACATGAAGTCTCCCGGGATGAACAGGTTCTCCATATCTCTGGGCTCTTTGCTTAAATTTCTTAAAATGATTAAGAACTAGAGTTAGAGAAGTTAAAGGCACAGATGAAGTTCCTTGTCCCATGGTGACTAGTAAGAAAATGGTCAGTTAAATACACACACAATAAGGCAACACAGAAGACAGAAAAAACACCAACAATGCACACACATCCTCTTCCATCCACTCTTGAGCATCCTAGAAGGAAATACCAGTGAAATCCCCTAGGCAGCATTAGATCTGGAATGGAGTCGAGCGAAAAGAAGTTCCTGGTTCACAAACTACGAGTGGGTAAATACCAATACCCGACTGTACAAACTACGAACAGGTAAATACCAATACCCAACTGTACCAATGGGCAAAATGCCCCCAAACCCGGAGGGCATCCCACTCCAGTGCAGAAAGAGCACTCAGGCTCCTCTACCAAATGCAAATGTGCACCAAAATACAAACGAACCAAGGAAAAGCATACATACAAAAGATACTTACAGAGTACCGACCCAATGAAATGACTTAAGAAAAGAAAATGGGGGGACCCTTTTTGTGGTCCTTGGGGTTAATCCTGGACGAGCCCCCAAATGCTGTACCCCAAAAGGCTGCACCCCAAAATAAAATGAAAATTGTAAAAAAGGCAAAAAGAGTAAAAAGGCCAAGACATCTTGGAGGGAAAAGAAGAGAGCGTTTTTTTATTTAGGCTGGCATCTAGCGACACAGAGTGTGGGTGGAATTTACACCGCTGTGCCAGTTAACTTATCTTTAAAATGAGAATGAAGAAGTATAAGGTGTTACACAGATAAAATTGTACCAAATATCTAGTATGGAGTAGTGGGTACTCAACCAGCTTGGACTATGGTGGCTTTTCTCCTTCCTGAATCACAGCTCTTCCTATTTGATAATAATTGTTTCCCAAAGTTGTAATGAGGTATAACTGAAATTAAAAAGATAGTATATATAATATTTTAAATAATGGACATATATCAATTAAATATTTGCAGTTTTCACATACTTATTCTATCCTGTTTTCCTTGCCTTTTTCCTATTTCCTGGTATTTTCCAGGAGGAAGGTTTAGGATTTTAACATTCATTTGATTCAGTGTTCTTAAATATAGTATTAATTGCATTAGTCAGTGTAGATTGAATCCAGGGATACATATACCCCAAAATGTATGGTGGGTCACATAACAATCCAATGAGTTCCCATTTGGTAGGCAGGTTTTTTGGTATGTGGAATTTTGAGGAACCTTATTTGCATTTCTAGACCTTCCAGTGGCTGGGCCTTTTTAACCACTTCCACTGCAGAAAGAGAGCATGTGAACATGCACATCTGCTTCTTAAGAGTCTGGCCCAGAAGGTGACCCAGGTTATCTTTGCTCACAGCTGAGTGGAAGGTTGGGAAGGGTATTCTGTGAACTCAGGAAGAAAAGGAAACAAAGTTGTGAGGAAGAATATCCTTCATACAGAATTTAACCCATTTCTAGGAAAGATATAAAATTTAAATTTATTTGTTACTCTAAGTTAATATTTCAAGAAAAGAATGAAAATACAAATGGTGTCCATAGCAACTTCCAGAATACCCCATCATTCTCCTGACACTGTGAAGGAGCAAGCACCTAACTTGGAGGAATTGAGTTCTATCTCATCATTTCTTTTTTCTTATCCTACACAGTAAAATCAGTATCAAGAATACCAGAGGGTGACTTAGATATTGTCTGAGAAGAGAGGCTGAGTGGCAAAAAAAAAAAAAAAAAAAAGACTTGCAGTTAGTAGGACCAGGAAAGAACAGACAGTAATTGTTTGTGTCATGGCAAAGCCGTGGCTGGAGGAGGAGGAACCCCAACATCTGGTGGGAGAGCTGTGGTTCAGAGGTTGAGGAAAGATGGGAGGCATTAGAAGAGAGGCTGATGGCAGGAGATAAAGCCAAAAAGGAAACTTGTGGGGAGCCAGTGGAGGGCTGGAGTCCTAAGGGATCACTTGAGACATTCCTAGCCTCTGAGGCTAGCAGGGTGTGGTAGTGGATGGATTAGCCCTGCTTGTAGGGCTATTCTGGGGAAATGGTCTCTCTGCCCATAGTTCTCTGATTTGGGAATCCAGGACAGACCGCAAAATGCTGTAAGGTTCTTGGTTCAATATTTAATATCATATCATTTCCTAGCTAGGGTTCTTTAATTTGCCTCAGTTGTGCCAAAATATGGTAACTATTTGCATAACTTCAAACTCTCTTTTAATCAAATCAGGTACTTTTGCTATTTCTGGTGTTCCTTCAGCCAAAAGAAAGAATGTCAGGGTTCTGTAGTGGAAATCTTTCTCAGGGAGTCTTCCCTTTAGCTCCTACCTGTGACTTCAGTGCTTTGAATGTATTTCCAGAATTCATTTGACTAGATTTGTGGTTAGAATAGACCTATTACAGCATAGAAAATTGCCCACCATTAAGGCTAAAGACAAATGATTTATTCATTGAAAAAAATTATTTAAGGGGGGGAAAAATCTCACTTTCTAAAAAGTCGAGGGTAGGTTTAATATACACAGATGCTTGCAGATGCTCGCAGAGAGGTTAAGAAGAATTGATATTAGTACATTATTTTGGTCTCTAAACTCATAGCCATGCCCTATAACAGTGTTAATATTATTTAGGAGCAACACACACACACACACACACACACACACACACACCTATTTTAATAGAAGATTTCACAGTTTTAATTTAAAGTTTTCATTCCTTCACATTGCAGACACATAAATAATCACTTAAAAAACAAAACTAATCTTGGTGATTATACCACCTTTGCATTCACTCAATCTGCAAATGTCTTAGGAATTAAGTAGAAATGATTAGATTTTATATGCTTATTACAGAAGCTATTTTTGAATTAAGCTGTGACATTTTTTCCTTATTGTAATTTTTCAATGAGTACAATGATTCTTCTGCCTAAAAAGTGAAACAAAAGTCACAAGTGAGGTTGCCACTTTTAAATAGTTTGGTGTTTGTGTATTAAACCTCACCGAGACTGACAAGGGAGTCAGTGGCTAAAAATTGAACCTAGTAATCAAAGTCCACAAACAAAGTTTCCACACTGAAGGCACCACACCTTTACACCTTGATGGACTTTTAAAACAAGGTGAAAACAATTGTACAAACTATAAACCAAACCCCAAAGTGCTGAATCTGCAGTCACTTAGTTCATACAGACTGGTCACGTCTGGAAAGATTGGCATGGTTCAGCAGGGCTGCATCTGTGGCCATTTGTAGTTTTCACTCGCTGGGTCCCATTTCACTTGCCTTCAGGAGCAAGTCATTTTATGCCTTTAAACCAGTGAAAAACAGAAATACTTCCTTCTTTCCTTCATTTCCTGAGATTGGGGATATGATAGTGTACCTTCCTCTCTCAATTTCATATTAAAATTTCTTTTTTTAAAAAATAACTAATTCCCTCAATCAGAATTGAAATGAAAACTTCAAGCCCTCAATTTAGAGGGCTATAAATCAACATTACTGCCAGTCTGTCTTTTGTGCTTATTTACTGTGAGCAGGGCCCTATGCCCTGACTAGGACCAAGATAGATTAGCTTATCTTCCACCTATAAACCTAGAAGGAAAAAAAATCTAAAATCATTTTTTCCCAAAGTGAATAGAGTACCCTACCCCAGGGCTTATTGTGGCTTCTTAACTCTGTTGTACCCCAAAAGGCTGCACCCCAAAATAAAATGAAAATTGTAAAAAGGCAAAAAGAATAAAAAGGCCAAGACGTCTTGGAGGAAAAAGAAAAGAGTGCTTTATTATTTAGGCTGGCATCCAGAGACACAGAGTGAGGGTGGAATTTACACTGCTGTGTAACTAGGCTAAGATTTGGGGTGGTTTATAAAGGGAAAAACCACAAAGGTAGGGGGAGCCACACCTGTGCATTCCTGAGGAAACAGGACATCCTGTTGTTTGTCTAGGGTCAAAGTACAGAGGTTTGTGGCTAGTCTATTCAAGGAATACATTATGCATGCAGGCGGTGGGCATTATGGGAAGAACACAATTACTGGAGTCAGGAGAAGTACAAAGTGTGATTTGGGACAATGGTTGCAGTTTAGGTCAAAGGGTGTGGCTCATACAGAACAGAATGGTGGTGCTTGAGTTAGATTACAACAAACTCCAAAAGACAAATCATGAAGATACTCTTGATTTAGTCATGAAGATAAGGCACCATGTGCTGATGCTAAGTATTATTTTTAAAAATTGAAAGTATCACCCAAACTAGAAAGTTATGTTGTTGTAATCTAACTCAAGCACCGCCATTCTATTCTGTATGTGCCACACCCTTTGACCTAAACTGCAACCATTGTCCCAAATCGCACTTTGTACTTCTTCTGACTCCAGTAATTGTGTTCTTCCCATAATGCCCACCTCCTGCATGCATAATGTATTCCTTGAATAGATTAGCCACAAACCTCTGTACTTTGACCCTAGACAAACAACAGGATGTCCTGTTTCCTCAGGAATGCACAGGTGTGGCTCCCCCCACCTTTGCGGTTTTTCCCTTTATAAACCACCCCAAATCTTAGCCTAGTTACACAGCAGTGTAAATTCTACCCTCACTCTGTGTCACTGGATGCCAGCCTAAATAATAAAGCGCTCTTTTCTTTTTCCTCCAAGACATCTTGGCCTTTTTATTCTTTTTGCCTTTTTACAATTTTCATTTTATTTTGGGGTGCAGCCTTTTGGGGTACAACAATATGAAAAATTTCACTTGAGTAGCTATATATTAAAGCTACTCACCATGTTATAATAGCTTATGATTTATACTTGCAATAAGCCAGTCTTAACTGGTCTTTCCTTCTCCTTTTCCTTCTTTTCTTCATTTTTCCCATTCTACCCACCCACTCCAAATATATAAAAATATAGAATTTATGTATATTTATTCTATTCAATTATTTGTGACAGACAGCATCTATAAATAACCATGTTGAGTAAAAGATATGGATAAATTACTTTTAACGACCATTACTGTCTGTATTGCCCATGAATTTCACCATTGAAAATTTATTTATTTGTATTTTTAATTTTGTGCAAAAACCCCACAAAATTTCATAACAAAATAGTAGGAGAATAACAATAGTTAATACATGTTATAACAGGCATTTTATTTTTCTTCTGCTACCATAGGTAGTTCAGAAGTAATTTACTAGAATATATTTTCCTCCCTTTATTTCACTGAGTAAGAGGTACCTTTATTATTCAGAACTTAGAGCTCCTGGAGAGAGCCACGACCATATTGTATGCTCTTTAAATTGTAGGCCCTATTTTATTCAAGTTTTACTAGTCTGTGAGGTAGGAAACTAAAAGCTCACTCAGAACTTGTCTTCCACAGGCTTCCCTAAAGTGATCACATGGTGAGTAGTAATTAAATCAGAGAGATTTTGGAGATAAAAAAACTGACCAATTTGAGCCTTTAAAAAGAGAATCCTATTCAAAATTTTAATTTGCATCTTGATATTAAAAGCTGACATTTTCCTGTAATCCCAGCACTCAAGAGGCTGAGGTAGGAGGATTGTAGGAAGTTTGAGACCAGCCTGGGCTGCAAAGTAAGCTCAAGGTTAGAGTGAATTGCATAGTGAGACCCTGTCTCAGAAAGACAATTAAAAAAAAAAAAGTTGACATTTGAAGATTTGAGATACATGTAGTGAAGTCTTTTATCCTTCTTTATTTTTTTTTGGTACTGGGGATTGAACTCATGACCTTGCGCTTGCCAGGCAAGTGATTATGCCATTGAGCTAAATCCCCAGGCCCCCTAATTTATTTTTTTAAGATAGAAATATGAAAAGCAATTCTTTTCCTATAAGTACAGTTCTGACAGTATTCTGGGTTGGGAGTCAGTGACCTTTTGAAACCAATATGAGATTTACTGGAAATCCCAGCAGGATCTGGGCTGGTAGGCTGAGCATAGCTTCCTGGGGTGAGGCTGAATGACCTCTGCACACATCACACATTTAACACTTAACAGGTCCATTCTGGGTTAGCTTGTTGAAGGAGGTGCAGTTTCTTACTGCAAACCTCTGCGACAAATTAGTAAGCACTTGATAATCTAAACTGATTTTTATTGCTTTCACAAGCATCATAAGGACTTTATGGTTGTTGGCTTTTCATTAACAGTACTTTTCCTTGTTTAGTTGCAGATATGACTTTTTAAAAAATGTTTACAGATTTGCAGTACATAATGATTACATTCATCATAGAGTGTTGGTACATGTACATAACTAATTTAAAGATAAAAGCGAGAAAGTGAATTAAGTTTCCTGGCTCGGGTACCTTGGAGGAGAATCCCTAACAAAGGAAAGATTATGAAGTTTTATAGATATTTGCATAGCTAACTGACCAACCATTTCCTATTTCTCCAGAACAATTTTTCTTTTATCTTGTAAATGATCCTTTGATTGCAGCTCTTCAGAATTGCTTTTCATACAGTTAGGGTGGGAATCATGTGGCCAGGTGCAGGACTGGAACTGATTGATGTCCACACTGCGGAAGCTGACAAAGAGCAGAACATTAAGATGAGGAATAAGAAGGAAAAGGAGAAAAAGAAATGAAAGAAATTAATTTTTGACTATTGTGTTTCCTCTTTACTAGTTTGGAAACCACATTACTTAATTGCTTTTTAAAAGTATTTACTCTTAATTAAAGTGGTTACCTTTGTTTTATGAAAGTTTTTTTTTCAGTATTTACTCTTAAAAGTTACATCTGACTAATTTCCTGGTTACATTAATTTAAGATGATTTAATTTCATTTATTCCTTCCAGATACTATTATCGTTATCTTATGTTCTACTCAATTTTTAATTACTTAACCTTTGGTAAAGGTCTAGCAGAGCAACTTCTCTCCATTTTTGTTTGCCTGAATTTGTTTCTTGAATATCTTCTTGAAAGATATTTTTCTGAGCATGGAATTTTTGATAGATATTTTTTCCTTTCAACAGAAGGGAGGCTTTTCTATGTAACTTTTGAGGTCTTTTTTTTTTTAATTTGGTGTTTTGTTATCTCATCATTAGGTATTTGTATGCAGATTTCTTTTTCTTTATTCTGCTTAAGATTTGTTAGAATTCCTCATTCTGTGGACTTAATATCTTTTATGTTTTCTGAAAAATGCTTTTTCTTATATTTTCATAAGTTGCTTCTGGTTCAGTCTTCTTTTCTTTTCTCCTCTTATTCATCTTTCTGGACCTTCAGTCAGTTAATCCTTTCCTTCCTACCTGTCTGGCCTTTTGTATTTTCAGTCTCATCTTTCTGAACTGCATGATGGCTGATATTTTTCTGGTTTATTTTTCAGTTCCCCCAATTTTTTTCCAGCTGTATCAAATCTGTTGTTTAATTGGCTCTTTGTATTTTTAGCTTTAATTATGTTTTTCATTTCCAGAAGCCCTACATTGATAAAGTGTCCTTTCAGAGAAAGAATTTAGTCTGTATTATTTCCTTGATTAAAAAGCTTCCAAAATCTTCCTATAATATTTAATGAAAACAAAATGAAGAAAATTATTACAATGCTGTTTATGATTCAGATGCTGCCCACCTCTCTGACTTTACTTTCTTATCTGTTTGTCTCAGCATAATCAAGGCACATTGGTTTTTGTTGTATTTCTGAAAGTTCACTCTTTGTATAAGCATTTTGCACTGTTATGCCTTTTACTTTGGCATTTGAACACGTATGGTTGGTTCCTCCTCTGCATGTAAGTCTGAGCTCATATGCTACCTCCATGGAGAGATCAACCCTCATCACATTACCCTGTTTCCATTCCATTCTTGGGCATTCTATTGCATTATCATGTCTTATTGCTTTCATAACACTATCATCTGAAAATATTTGATTCTTTATTTGGTTTGTCATCTGTCATCTCCTAGTAGAAAGAAACTAGGAGAGCAAAGACTGTTTCTTTCAACTGTCTCTAATTCTCTAGCATCTAGGGGGAAGATCTGGCATAGAGTAGGCATTCAGTAAATATTTGTTCAGTGAATGACTAGAGTAATGAATAATTGAATGAATGAATGCAATTTACATGGTGGACATTGGTAGCATTTCACCAGAAACCATGCTCTTTGGCCCATATTCATTATTATATACTTTAGTTTGTTTTTTAAATTTTCAATTTTATTAGGACATATTTGCAGTTCATAATGGTTACATTCTTTGTGAGAAGTTGGTTCATGTGTATAACACATCCTAATTCTTTTTTATCTTCCACTCTGTTCTCCAGCTCCTCCTCCCTCCATCTCTTGGTCCCCTTCCCTTTCGCAGTAGCTCTGTCTCCCTATTTCCTATCATCTAGTTTTTATTTTGTGCTTTATTTTTATTTTGGGTTTCTCATATAAAAGAAACCAGGCAATACTTAAGCTTGTATGTCTCCTTTATTTCATTTATTGCTATGGTCTCAAGGTGCATTTATTTTCCTACAAATAATTCAGGTTTATCCTTCTTTATCCATTTTTCTTTCTATGGGTATATAGGCCATTTCTAAAATATAGCTATTATGAGTTATACTGGCGTAAGCATGGGTAGGCATGTATCACTACAGTATGATGTCTTTAATTCTTTGACACAGATACCCAGAGGGGGAATAGCTAGGTCAAATGGAATTTCTACTTTTAGTTTTGCTGACTCTCCATACTGATTTCCATAGTAGTTATACTAGTTTACATTCCCACAATGTAGAAAGGCTCCTTTTCCCCAACATCTTCCCTAGCATTTTTTATTATTTGATTTCTTGATGATAGTTGTTTTTCTGGAATAAGATTGGATCTCAGTATTGTTTCAATTTGTAGTTCTCTAATGACCAGAGATGCTAACCATTTTTTTAAATGTATTTGTTAGCCATTTATACTTCTTCTGTGAAATGTCTCTTTCAAGTTCCTTAAACAGTTTGAGGAGTATTTGTGTTAGGCCTTCCCTATTGTTCTTGTAGAATCCAATGGTGAACTCACTGGGTCCTAGAATTTTCCTGGTACATTTTTTATTTCTGGTTCAATTTCAATGCCTATTTTTGGATTAGTCCAGAATTTTATATCTTGTTGGTTCAGTTTTGGTAATTTATATTTATCTCAGAATCTATCCATTTCTTCTGAATTCTCCAATTTACTGGAGTACACATGTTTGAAGTAGTTACTAATAACCTTTTGGATTATTAGTGTCTGTTTTGATTTAATCTTTTTTTATTTCTAACTGCATTGATTTAGGTTTTTTATCTTTTTTTTAAGATTGTCTAGTAATTTGTTTATTTTGCTTATTCTTTTAAAGAACCAACTCTTTGATTCATTGATTCTTTGCATTGGTTTTTTATGACAATTTTATTAATGTCTACTATGACTATTATTGCATGCTTTTTTGTACTGGTTTTGGATTTGGATTGCTTTTGTTTTTTGAGGTGTGTCATTAGGTTATTTATTTGAACTCACTCTGTTATTCTCATGTGAACAATGACAGCTATAAACTTTCTTCTTAGGATGTCTTCCATTGTGTGTCATAGGTTCTGGTATGTTTTACTGACATTATAATTTGATTTTAGAAAGTATCTAATTTCTTTCTTGTTTTTTTTCTGTGCCACACTGATCATTCAAGAGTGTGTTGTGTAATTTCCATGTGTTTGCATTGTTTCTGTTTTTTCTTTTGTCTTTGATTTCTAGTTTCATCACCCTATAATCTAATAATATACAAAGGAAAATTTTGATTCTTTTCTATTTACTAAAGCATGCTTTATGGGCTAATATGTGGCCTTTTTGGAGAGAAGTCCATGTCTTGCTAAAAATAATGTGTATTCTGTTTTTGGGTAGAACACTTTGTTGTCTCTTCAATCCATTTATTTTGAAGGTTTGATTCAACTCTAATATTTCTTTGTTGATTTTTTTTTGGTGTGTGTAGTTGATCTATTTTTGACAGTGGGGCATTGAGTTCCTCTACTATAATTGTGTTGATGTTTATCTGATCTTTTATGTAGTGTTTGCTTATGATCTTTGATGCTCTGGTGTTTGGACCATGTATGTTTATAATTGTTATCTCTCCTCATGGAATTGTTTCCTTAATCAGTATATATTAACCAGTATATATTGACATTCCTTACCTCATTTGATCAGTTTCATCTTGAAGTTCTTTTTATCTGAAAATAGAACTGAAAACAAGACTTCTGTTTGTTTTCAGTTTCTGGATGTATGAAGTATTATTTTTCACCTTTTGATTTTTAGTCTATCATTTTCTTTTTGGATTAAATGTTTGTTGTATAAAATTTACTGTTGAGTTTTATTTCTTTTCCATTCTTCTAATGTGTGTTTTTTTATTGGGGAATCGAAACCATTCACATTGAGAGCTATTAAAGAAAAGTATTGACTTATTTATGTTATTGTATTATTTTCCTGTTGCTGTTTCCCTCTTTTTCCTCCTGTTTAACTGCTCACTTTGCCTGGTGTATTCCTTCTATTAGAATTTATTTTGCTGTTATTTTCTCTTTCTGGACATCCTTGAGAATATTTTGCAGTGCTGCTTTTGTGGTCATGAATTTAAGGTAGTCTTTGTCATTGAAATACAGTATTTCCTCATCAATTTTGAAAGATAGTTTTGCAAGATATATTTGTTTGGGTGGAGGTTTTATCTTTTAGGGCTTAAAAATACTATAAGCTCTCCTAGCTTTTTAGGTTTATGTTGTGAAGTCTGTTGTAATTCTAAGGGATTTACCTTTATAAGTTATTTGTTGTTTTTCTCTAAAAGATTTTAAGATTCCATTTGTGTTGGACTTCTGGTATATTGACTATGTTATGTCACAGTATGGTTCTTTTCTGATTGTGGCTATTTGGAATTTTATTGCATCACTTATACATGTATTAAATTCTTTCCCTGTCTTTGGAAAGTTTTCTGTTATCATCTCTATATACAGCTTTTTAAATGCCATTTGTACTGTCTTCTCATTTTCATTAATTCCACTTAATCTTAGATTCATCTTTTTTGTGTCATATAACATCTGTTGGATCAATTTTTCATGTTCTGTTAAGGTATCTCTGAGTAATTGGTCACTGACACCAGCCATATTTTCTATTCTGTCACTCTGTCCTCATATTGTTCACTTATGTTTCTCATACTTTCAGTAGAATTTTTAATCTCTGAGGTTCTGTTTGGTGCCTTTTCATGGGCTCTAATTCTTGTTAAGCTGGTCATTCATGTTTTTATCATTTTGTTTAATTCAGATAGCTTTTTATCAATATCTTCTGTAAACTTGCATATTGTTTTGCTTATTAAACTCATTTTCTGTTTAGTTATATCTTCTTCAGGCTCACTGAGTAGTTATTAATCTGTTTTTTTAACCTCCTCTGTTATTTCTTTGAATAACTTAACAGCATGTCTTTTGATTTTCTCCTCTTTGATGCCCCATGGGGGAGTTGTGTGATTGTGGAGTCATTTTATTGCCTCATCTTCTCATGTTATTTTCCTTTTTTCCCCCTGAGGCTTGTGGGTCAATTATAGTGGAGATATTCTGTTGATAGTAGGGAAATCTTTTTAGGGTGCTTTTCAATGATGCATTGTGGGTGTGGCTAATTATAGGCTTTTGCCTATGTCACAAGATCCAACCACTTCTGTTAATTTGATAGGGTAGGATGAAGCATAATTGGGCAAACACCCAGTTCTCTGTGAGTGTACCGTAGTATTGCTAGTGGCATTAAGGTAATTTAGATGTTGACATACAGAAAAAAAATAATAACAACAGTATGCCACCCTAATAGCAACAAAATCAACAATGATAATTGCATCAAAGACAAACTGGATATTGACATATGGCAAGAACCAATAATATACCACCCTTAACCATAAAAAAGAGCTAAATGTTGATATATAGTAAATATATACTAAACACACAACTATCTCTACTCAGTATCAAAGAAGTCACAGCAATAGCATAGAGTCTATCTAAAAATCTGTAAAGATTAATGGTTAGTTAAATAGAGTGGTTGCAAAATAGGACAATGATAAAAATAAAATTTAAAAAGGCAATGAAGGATGTGATGGATAGAAAAGTGAGATAAAGTAACCTATTAAGAAATAAAGGAGATTAACAGAATTAAATAAAAATAACAAAAGAGAACAAGAAAAAGAAAGAAGAAAATAAAGACAAAAAAGAAAATGCATCAAAAAAATTCCTCTGTATTTTTGAATGAGTAGTTTCTATCTAGCATCTACAGTCTTGGATTCCAGCAAGTTAGTTTCTTCACCAGGCTTTATAGCTATTGGGTTTGTTGGGTCCCTGTGCCCATATACCCCTAGCCAAGATGTGTCTTTGTTTGTGTTAGTAGACAGTGAAAGCAGTCAGACCATTAATCCGTATGCCAAATGTAGACGATGGGGCAGGGCTTCAGGCAGACTTCTCAGCACTGCTATACTCAGACATTTCTGAAAGTCACACATTCTGGAGCTGGCTTCTCACTATAGAAAGTAGGTCCTGGGGAAATGGAAAAGATGGCGGACCAATAAGCAGCAGGATACAGAGCCTCCCTGAGAGAGACAACTCATGTCAGAATAAAACATCCTGGATAGGTCTGGACAAAGGGAGATGGATCCTCTTGTCCCAGGAAGAAACTAAAGGCAAAAAGAGCTGGTCAAACACACAGGCCCAGGGCTACCATTGGAGAAGCCAAGATTAGCGACCACAGCACTCTTGCAGAAGCAGCCTGAATTTGCGCCACCGAGACTGTTGTAGCGGCCCCAGCTCACGCAGCTGTGACCCAAGCATGCGCGGCCCGCAGCGACTGGCTGGAGTGGCCCAAACTCAGGCAACTGTGACCTGCTGTGGCTGGCTGGGGCCAACCAGGGTCACGCTGCTGCAACTAGCCAGTTGTGCTGAAGATGGTCAGCAAGCCCAATGGAGAACAGAGCCAGTGAGGGACCTGCATTAACCCACAGTGAGTGCTGGGAATAAGACCCCTTCACAGGAAAGCAGCAACCAACTGGATAACATGTTGGAACCGGGCAGGACAGGCATGAACTAGGAATGACCGTGACTTCAGTTGGTTGCTCCCTTCCCAGAGCAGATTGGTGGGATCTGCTTGGCCTGGGTCACACCCCTGTCTGGGTCCCAATAAATCGTCCCAAACCGATTCCCTATGCACACACACACTAAAGTGCTGAAGGCCCCTGAAGGTTGACTGGTCTGGTGGGGCGGAGCCAGCATATGTCACCCCTGCTTGTACCTCAATGACCAAGAGCAAATCGGAGAGGGCAGAAATCCCTAGCCAGCATGCTTCAGAAGAACCATAGCCAACAGGAAAAGGGGCTGGGACCTCCACTATATACATGTATGGAAGAAACCAAAAACATGACAAGAGAAAGAAAACAGAGAAAGCCCCCAGGCCCCAACCTTGAGAACATTGATCCAGGAGAGGTAAATACAAAAAAGATTGAGGGCAGCAAACATGCAACATCAGACATGGCATCAGCAGACATAAAGAGATATCTTCGTGACATCATAGACGAGCTCAAAAGTGAAATATTAAACCAAGTAAAGCAAGATATAAGTAGATTAATAAAAGAAATGCTAAGCACCTCTCAAGAAGACACAGATGGAAGAATGGAGGAACACAAAAAAAAGGAGGGAAACTTTCAATAAAAGAATATAAAGAAAACCTGGAATACATGAAGCAAATTCAAAGAGATTACCAGGAAATTCGAAGAGATTACCAGGAAATTAAAAGCTCCATTGAAAGCTGACAAAAATGCTTGAAAGAAACTAAGGAGAGACTATCAAAACTTGAATACAGGTTTGCAGTGTGTGATCATGAAAGGGAAGATCTCTTAAAAATAACAAGGAAATAGGCAGTAACAATACAAAAGCTAGAAGATGACAAGAGGATCTGTAATTTAAGAATAAGGAATGTGAGTGAAGAAGCAGGAGTAAAAACAAAGGAAATGAAAAGGCTATTCACTGAAATAATTAAAGAAAACTTCCCAAGCATAGGAAAAGAAAATGATATTTAGATGTACAAGACATACAGAACTCCAGCCATCTACAAACAAAACAGATCTAACCCAGACATAGAATAATCAAGATACCAGGAATTCAATATAAAAACAGAATATTAGAATTGGTCAGAGAAAAGAAACAGATCACCTATAAAGGAAAACCCATCAAAATCATGGCAGAAAGGATAGAAACACATATAGAGACTCATGCATGTGTAGAACCTATAAACAGTCTATGAGAGTTTATTATATAATGCATGATGAAATAAACAACTACTTTAAAAAAAAAGAGACACTAAGGTACCCAGTGCTGATTCCATAGCGTCATGATGTGAAATCCAGCAATGCTACTATTCTTTGTGCAGAGTGATTTTAGCCTGTTTTGTTTAATTTCAACATACATGAAGGCATAAACAGTTATTTTGAAGAGAATGAGAGACACTATAACAGCCATTAGTGACTTCTCTATTGTCTGGTCTTAAAGACCTAAAATGCCTTCCTCATCCTGATCAGATCAGTTCTATACTATGTTATTTCATGTGAATTCTCTGTATGTGAAGATATGGACAACTATTTGGAAGAAAACAAGAGACAATATGATAGATGTGAAGATCTCTGATGGTCTTGCTTTGAAATTTATGTCTCTTACATTGCTTTTGTTTTGTTCTGCTTTGTTGTGTTTAACTTTACCCTCTTTAAAAAAAAAAAGAAAAGAAAGTAGGTCCCCTGTGTCTTTCCCAGCATGAACTTAATTTCCCAATGGGTATTTGTCTGTCCCATACCTTCTCTGCAACTCTCTCTTCTGAGTATTTCCCATTCAGTCACTGTTGTAGATAACAGTGGAAACCGTGTAGTGAATTGTTCTGTAATGGTTCTGTGGCTCAGTCTTAGGCAATTTAACCCATTACCAAAACAGCTGTTGATTAAACTCTGATATATGTTGGGTGCTGCACTGGATGTCTTCTCCACCTTAGGCTGGCTGTACAAAAAGAGTCACTTTTGGAGTAAAAGCCCTATTTTTTCAGTTTGCAAAACCTGTGGGTTTTTCTTGTGGCTAGTGCTGGTGGCTGGTCCATTATTTCTTCCTGGACTTACCTCTTTTCTCTGGTTATTGGCTTTGTCTACAGTATCCAGCCTCCTGTATGCTTTAATTCAGCAATTATTGAATTCTGTCATTAAAGAGACAGTTAAATTTGTGAAGTGATTAGTTCATTTCTAGATTCTAGTGTTTAGTAGTGGAATTACTCAACTCTTATAGGTTAATATACTTGGTTGACCTAACAGATGGATATTTGGGAAGTGAGCATACTGAATATATACCTTATCATTGGGTTTGATCAATATCAGTGTTAAGGAATTTATTCAGTATGTTCTTGATTGATTCTGCTTTTATTTATTTGATGTTGACGAAGGGTGAACCCAAGAACTAAGCATGCTAGAGAAGATTTCTACCCCTGAGCTACACCCATCATCTGATCCTATTTTTAAGCACTCATATTACTTATATATAATCTATTACTGATAGGTTAAGGAGCGAAGGTTGAACAAATATAATATATCATTGCCCATTACTAAGGCAGATAGTTATTATGCAACAATGTTGCACTTTCCAGAGTCCTTTCAGGTTAATAAATTAGAAATAAATGAGACAGTCAGTGCTCTGCGTGTTAGATTTCCACAGCACTGTGGCTTTTAGCAGGAACTTTAAGCTTTCGGAATGGGCAGACCTTTCTGTGAATTTGTATTTGCAAAGATGACATTTAAAAAGTAGCACTAATACATTCATTACAATTCCTTCTCCTGGGGATAGACAGTGAGAACATTTTTTGGCATGTGAAATTATGCCTTTAAATGGAGTGTTTTAAATTTCAAAGCATAAAATAGGTTTTTAACTCATATTTCTTGTAAGTTCTCTAGCTGGCTTCTCTTAGTTTTAAAATATGAAATTTGATGGGCTAATAGTTCCTGCTGTATTATTATACCAGTTTTAGAAAGAAATTGATCTTTCATAGACTTAAATTTGTCCTTTTTTCTTAAATTACCTTACTGTGGTGATTTTGTAAAGTAAAACTTCATATTTGCCATTTTTTGCTAGGTACATACTTAATAATATACACACTCCCTTTGCCAGACTTGTGAGATGAATAATGTTCATATGCTCTTCAAAATAGAACTTTTTTTTAATTTTAAAGAGAACAAAACAAAGCAAAACAGAATATAGCAAATCAGAACTGAACAATGCAAGCAATATAGGACTTCAAAACAAGACAAACAGGAAATCAACAATGGCTACCACAATGTCTCTCATTTTCTTCAAAATAGCTGTCCATACCATTACACACAATAAAATCAAACAAAACAAAACATTGTTTTCTATGTCAGAAGTAAGTTTACATGCAAATTTAAAATTCAGCTCTTCTTTCTGCTTAAAATGAGCGATACTGACTTGTCTAGTTGTACAAAACTTTATTTCATCTGTTCATTCTATAAATGTTTAATGAGCATGTGTGGTGTTCCAAGTGTTGTTCTAGGTGTTTGAGATATTCACAAGAGAGGTAAAGATTCCTCATGTAAAGAGATTACATTCTATAGGTAATAATATAATAAATATTCTCTAGGTAATAAATAGAGTTACAGTATATATCATGTCTCTTAAAAGCTGCTATGAAAAAAAATGCTGCTGGTAAGGGGGAAAGATGATGTTTTAAGTGGATGACCTTATGAGAAGGTTCCCTTTGAGCAGATGACTGAAGGAAGGAAACAAGGGAGCCTTGTGGAGTGTTGAGAAAAAGCATCTCAGGAAGAGGAGACAATTTGTGCAAAGTTGTATATATAGTGTCACAGGATACCTGGGTACATGGCATGCTCAAGAAGAGCTGAGACCAGCATGGCTGAAGATGTCAGAGACATGGCAGCAGTAACTGTGGCTGGACAATGGCTGGTAGCCACATAGACTGGTAAGATCCTTGGCTTTTCCAGAGTAAAGGAGCCAATTATTAGGATTTTACTAGCAGCATGACATGTTCTGATTTTCTTTTTGAAAGGATGACTGATTCCTGGGTTGAGAATAGATGACACAGTGCTAGAGCATAAAAATTGAGTAATGGAGCTGTGTGTGATTAGGAAAGATTTTTTTTTAATGGTGGGACATATCACAGTATGTTGTCTACTAATGGGAACAATCTGGGAAGTGAAGAAAACTTTGTGGTGCTAAGAAGAAAGGAATTTCTAGGCATGTCCTTGATCTTTCAAATTGGAAGCTGCTTCTAATCCCCTCTCATCCAACATAAGACTCATTCTGCAACAGTCTTAAGGGCACCTGGGTATCCAGACTCTGTTTGGACATTCCCAGAAATGAGAATACCTTCTTAAATTGCATAGTGACCAATGGCATTGTAACACATTCAAGAAGCTTTTTAAAATTTGACTTAGGGAAATCTCGCTTACTTAAGTCATATGCACATTCTTTGTATCATGCAGCGTCTCCTCTTCTCCTGCCCTTGTACTCTGCAGTGCTCATCACTTCACAGTGTTCTGTGCAGGTTCCAAATGTTGCACTGTGTACACTCCCACGGACTCCCATGGTCCTTCAACAGCTTTTAATATGTAGTTTTCTCTAGTTGTTTTTCTAGTCAACATAGCACAAATTACTTCCAAGTCATAATTTACCATAAATTTTAACAACTGTGTAGTAGTTCAGCAAGTGGATGTAACATACTTAATATATTTCCTTACCTTAAATAGTATTGGAAAAAACTTTCTGAATTTTCTCATATATGTACTACCACTTCCATTTCACTGTTTCATTTGTTATTTAGATTTTTATTAGTATGTGTTTGTAGCACATAATGATTACATTCGCTGTAGGGAACTGGTACATGTGCATAACACATTTCAATTCTTTTTCCCCCCTTCTCTCCCTTTTTAATTTTTCCAATATTAGATTCACTTATTTATAAGACAATATAAAGTTAATCATCATACATATGGATTAAAGACCAGATTAATTAAGCCCAAAAACATATAAGAGATGTAAGACAATTGTACAAAGTTAAGGTACATTTTTAAACACAATGTCTGATATGGACTATGATACTTTTTTCTTTCTCTTTTCCTATTATCTGTCATACATATGTATATATGCCATATATATGTCATATATATGTGTGTATATATGTATGAAGTTTTTCATATAAGAGAAAACATGTACTAATTAAGCTTATGTGTCTGAGTTACTTCACTTAACATTATAGTCTCAAGGTGCATCCATTTTCCAGCAAATGACTCAAGTTTATCCTCCTTTCTGGTGGAGTAGTATTGCATTGTGTATAAATGACACATTTTGTTTATCCATTCTCCTGTTGATGAACATATAGGCCATTTCCAAGATTTAGCTATTATGAATTGCATTGCTATAAACATAAGTGTGAAGACATCACTGTGGCATGATGTGTAACTCTTTTGGGAAGATACCTCTAAGCAGAATAGCTGGGTGAAATGAAATTTGTTTTTAGTTTTTTGAGGAATCCTCACAGTGATTTCCATAGTGCTTTTGTCAGTTTGCAGTCCCACCAACAATGAAGAAATGTTCCTTTCTCCCCCACTATCTTGGCAGCACTTAGTTTTTAAAAAATATAAATTAATTTTATTGGTACATTTTACAAATACATAATGATCATATTCATCATAGGGAGTTTATACTTTTTTTTGCCATTTCTCTACCCTATCTTCAACCTCTCTTCCTCTCCCTAGTTACAAAAGCTCTGTTTCAATTTTTCCTTCTTTTCTCATTTTTTTCTTTTCCTTCCTTTCCGCTTCCCCTCTGCTTAGTTCCCTTTCACATTTGAGATTTATCTTTCTATTTAATAATATCTAGTATACAGTTTGGTCTTACTTACACTTTCAGTTTCTCACACCAGAGAAGCCATGTGATATTTGAACATCTGTATTTGATTTATTTTACTTATAATGTGGTCTCAAGGTGCATCCATGTCTCGTTTATCCTTCTTCGTGGTTGAGTAGTAACCATTGCAAACTTTGCTGCTATTTGACTTTCTAGGATTGTGCTCCACAGTTCTGTGAAGGGTGTTATTAGTATTTTGATTGGAATTGCATTGAATCTATATAGATATTCTTCATTTAATGATCTACCTATTTAATAATTATTTGGGCTTAGGAATAAGGCACACTTTTCAACTTATGGCCCACCACTTGAGCTTACTACCCATCTTTGTGTGTGTGTGTGTGTGTGTAGTCCTATACATCTTGTTTATAGAGCCTAAATGTCTTTTTTGGTACACTACACCTTATTTATGTAGCACTGTAACTTTTGCTGATTATAAACTACAGTACAGTAGTTTTATGTTCTGTTAAACATTATAGCACTGCATGTAAGAGATGTGCAAATAAAAGCAGTCATCAATTGGAATTTCCTTTAACGTTTTCATTGTTCTGAATATTGTAATGTACATATGAAATGCAAGTCCTTATCTAGTGATCAATTCATTTAATGATCTAGTTGCAGGAACAGAGTGTGGTCTTTAAATGAGGAATGAGTATATAGCAGTTTTGAATGTATGGTCATTTTGATGATATTGGATCTGCCTATCCAGGAACAGGGGATATCTGTTCATTTTCTGATAATCCCTTTGATCTCAGGTTTCATTGTAGAGATCTTCCACTTTCATGATTAGGTTAATTCCTAAGCATCTTTGCATTTTTTTTTTGGTGCTATTGTAGAAGGTATTATTTCCCTAATTTCCCTCTCAGTGAGCTTGTTATTGGTGTACAGGAATATTATTGATTTGTGAGTGTTGACTTTGTATCTTGCTACACTTCTGAATTTGGATATTAGTTCTAGGAATCTTTTGGTATCTAAGGATCTTCTATATAGAGGATCATATCATCAACCAATAATGATAATTTAACTTCTTTCTTCCAAATCCATATTTCTTTTATTTCTTTCTCTTGTCTGATTGCCCTGGCTAATGTTTTGTGTATTGTACTGAATAGGAATGGTATTAATGGGCATCCTTGTCTTGTTTCTGATTTTAAAGGGAAATCTTTCAGGTTCTCTCCTATTAGTATGATATTGACTGTTGGCTTGTGATAGATGGTTTTATCAGATTGAGGTGAAGATTTTCTATTCCTATTTTCCTCAGGTTTTACCCTGAATGAATGTTAGATTTTGTCAAATGCTTTTTATGTCTACTGAGATGATCATGTGATTTTTGACCTTGTTTCTGTTTGTGTAGTATATTACATTTATTGATTTGTTTATACTGCAGCCCTGGAATGTATCCTACATAATTTATGATCTCTTTGATGATTTATTGCATTCTATTTGCTAATATCTTATTGAGAATTTTTGCATCTATGTTCATTAAAGAGATTGTGCTGTATTTCTCATTTTTGGTTTGGTCCTCTTCTAGTTTTGGAATCAGGGTAATACTTGCTTTCAAGATTGACTTTGGGAATCCTGCTTAACTTTCAGTTTCATTAAGAGTGTGAGGAGCACTGAAGTTGTCACTGAATTCATCAAGACCTGAGCTTTTCTTAACCACTTGCCAGTCCAATTATTTAAGTACAGGATGACCAAACATTGCATTTTTTTCATCAATTTTTATAAGATAATACAAAAATTACAGTGTTATCAAATTTATTCAAGGATTAACTGGTTAAAATGATACCTGCTCAACTGATACTCTTGGTAGTCAGTACATAAACAAATGTGCTATCCAAGTAATTCTCAGGGTAAACTGTTAAGTGGTTAGCTGATAGACTACTTTTTCATTACTTCTTTAATTTCATTGACTGATATTAGGTTATTCAAGGTTTTTATATCTTTTTGATTTAGCTTTGGTAGGTCATGAGTATTCAAGAATTTATACATTTCTTCTGAGTTTATAATTTTATTTTAGTATAGGTTCTCAAAGTTGTTACTGATTACCTTCTGGATTTCAGCAAAATTTGTCGTGATTTTACTCTTTTCATTTCTAATTGGATGTTTGACTCTATTCTTTCCTTATTTTGGTACGATTGACTAAGGGTTTGTCTATTTTGTTTAATCTTTCAAAGAACCAACTCTTTGATTCATTGATTCATGTATTTTTTTGTCTCAGTTTCATTAATTTCTTCCCTGACCTTTATAATTTCCTTCTTCATATTAGTTTTGGGCTTGGATTATTCTTGTTTTTTAAGGAGCTTGAGGATCATCATTAGGTTAAAAATTTTATTTGAGTTTGTTCTACTTTTCAGATTGGGAATTTATTGGTATGAACTTCCCTTTTAGGACTGTTTTTATTCCATTCCATAGGTTCTGACATGCCACAGTGGCATTACTGTTTGATTGAAATTTCATCTATGACCTATTGATTATTAAAATGATATTATTTTCATGTGCTTGCATAATTTCTGTGATGTCTTTTGCCACTGATTTTTAGTTTCAATGAACGATGGTCTAATAATATGCATAGTATAATTTCAGTTCTTTTGCATTTGCACATACTTTATTGGCTAGTATTTGATCTATTTTGGAGAAAGACCAGTATGTTGATGAAAAGAATATGTATTCTGTTGTTGGATAGAATGCTCTGTAGATATTTATTAAGTCCATTTGTTTGAATGTTTGGTTCAAGTCTGGTATTTCTTTGTTGACTTTTTGTTTAGTTGATCTGCCCATTTGAGACAATGGAATATTGAGGTCCCCTTTACAATTGTATTGGTGTTTATCTGATTTTTCATATTCATTGTGTTTATGAAGTTTTGGTGTACCTGTGTTATGATTTGTGTCTAGATGTGCCCCCAGAGCCTCATGCACTCATGGAGGTGGGCTTCTGGTTTGTGCTTGATTAATTGTCTAGTGCTGGAGTTATTGATATGAGTGCTATATCCACCCCAAGGTGGATAGCCTACATACAATATAAGGGACAGAAAAAAAATCTCCTGCCATGATCCTCCCCTTTTGCTTTTGTTGCTTTTGATGTCTTCTGCTGCCATGAACAGTTGCCATGCTACCTTGGCCTGGGAGCCAGCCAAGTATGGACTGAAACCTCCACAAACTGTGAGCTAAAATAAACCTTTTCTTCTTTAACTTTGGGTATCAGGTATTTTGTCCCAGCAATGAGAGAAAAATCACCAATACAACCTGTATATGTGTGTATGTTTATAACCCTGTTTTGCTCTTCTGAGGAGTCTTATAACACTTGAAATCAACTATTAAAAACTTGAAATCAACTTTATCTGAAATTAGGATAGCACCCCTGATTTTTTTCTGGGTTCCCACTGCATGGAATATTGTTTTCCATCCTTCAATGTTTAATCAGTGAGTATCATTTTTAACTAAATATGTTTCTTGTACACTGCATATTTTGGCATCTTATTTCTTGTCATTTTGTCAATGTATGTTTGTTGATTGGGGAACTGAAACCATTCATGTTAGAGTTATTCTGAGAGGTACTGATTTATCTCTGTTGTTTTGTTATTTTCCTGTTGCTGACTTTCCCATCTATTTTCCCTTTTGCTTAGCTGCTTGCCCTACCACCTATGTTCAATCTTTTTGACTTATTGACATTGTTAGGTTCATTGTCTGTTAGTGGGATATCTTTGATAATTTTTTGTAATGCTGATTTGGGGTTCATGAATTTCTTAAATTGCTCCTAATTATGGAAATATGTCATGTGTTAGGGATTACAAGAGGCTGTAGGACTGGATCAAGGCTCCTCAAACAACTACATTCTGTGAGTCAGATTTAATGCAGGACATAGAAATTTACAATATTGGTCCACAGTCAAATGTAGAAGAGTGAAAAAGATCTGTACATGTGCTAGTGACCCACAAGATCCATCTGAAGGCCTGGAGCCCACAGTAATGTCCTGTGTGAGTCTGCATCAGGAGACTGAAGGATCCATAACTGAGGGATTTGTGCTAGCAGGTCAAAGGGTTGGTATTAGAAGCTAAGGATTCTGTACTGCAAAGGTAAAAGGCCAGTGCTGGAAGCTAAACAATATGTGTCAAAAGTTAGGAGATGATGCCCAAGGTGAAGAGAAAGACCAGAGCTCCTTGGAAGAGAACAGTTAAAGCTCCTCCAAGAAAATCAGCCACTGCAAAACTCTTCTGAAGGAAAATCAGCCAAAATGCTCCCCTATTGTTCTTCCTTTAAAAATTTTTTTTTTAAATTTTATTTAAGGAGAAGAACAAAACAGAAAAAAAGGGTAGAAGTAATACAGAATTTCAAAAAAAATAAACACTAAGAAATCATTAGTTGATAAATTACATATTGTCATCTAGAATTGTCATATTAAATAACTAAAAATAGTTATTCAAGTTACAAAATTAAAGTATAAAAAGTGGGCATTCAAACAGAATGCAAACAGTTCTGTTCAATGATCCAAAAAAACTTAGTAATATGGCTATCTATTTTACAAACTTAAACATACATGCGCTTATATCCTTTAGAGCACTTTCTTTCCCTCTCTTTTTTTACAATAGCATTTACACATTTTGGGTCTTGTTACTCCTACAGTTTTTATTACTTTTACACTAGAGTCACAATGTGATATTTATAAATATGATTCTTATTTATTTCACTTATGAGGATAGTCTCAAGTTGCCTCCATTTACCTATAAAGGCCTCAAGATCATCCTTTTTTATAGCTGATTAATATTCCATTGTATAAAAATACCATGTCTTTTTCATCTACTCTGCAGTTAAAGGGCATTTTGGTTGTTTCCAAGATTTAGCTATTACAAATTGTGCTGCTATAAATATGGGTGCACATATATCACTGTGACATGACCTTTTCAGTTTTGCTTGGAAAATACCCAGAAGGAGAATAGCTGGATTGAATGGAATTCCAATCTTAGTGTTCTGAGAAATCTCCATACTGATTTCCATAGTGGCTGCACCAGTCTGCACTCCCACCAACAGTGGAGCAGTGTTCCTATTTCCCCACAGCCTCACCAACATTTGTTATCAGTTGATTTCTTGTTGGCAGCTATTTTTCCCAGAGTGAGATGAATTCTCAATGCTATTTTAATTTGCACTTCTCAAATAACCAGTGATGGTGAACATTTTCTTCATGTGTTTATTTGCCATTTGTATATCTTCATCTGAGAAATATGTGTTCATCTCAGATGACCATTTTTGGAGTGGGTCTTTGAATTTGGGGGGCTTGATGTTTTTCAATTCTTTATATGTTTTGGATACAAGGCCTTTGTCTGAGGGGTTTCTGGCTAAAATTCTTTATCATTCTGTGGGTTTTCTTTCCATTCTGTTGGTGATTTCTTTTGAAGTGCAAAAACTTTTTAATAATATGAGATTCCAGTTGTTGACTCTTTGAAGTGTTTCCCATGTGGTTCGAGGTTTGTTCATCAATTCTCTGCCTATTCCTATGTCTCCAAGACTTCTACCTATCTTGTCTTCCAGTAGATTTAGTGTTTCTGTTTTAATATTTAGATTTTTGATCCATTTTGAGTTTCGTTTAGTGCATGGTGACAGGCATGGGTCTAGTTTCAGTATGTGGAGAGCCAATTTTTCCAACACCATTTATTAAAGAGACTATCCTTCTTCCAATGGACGTATTTAGCCCCTTTGTCAAGCATCAGATGGCTGAGTGTCTTTGTAGTTGTGTTTTCATCTTCTAATCTGTTCCATTGATCCTCAGGTCTGTTTCTTTGCCAGTACCATGCTGATTTTATCACTGTAGCTTTGTAGTATAGTTTCAAGTCAGGAATTGAGATGCCTCCTGCCTTGCCTTTGTTGCCCAGAATTGCCTTTGCTATTCTAGGTTTCTTCTGTTTCCAAATGAATTTTAGGAGTGTTTTCTTCAGATCTGTGAGGTATGTCATTGGTATTTTAATTGGGATTGCGCTAAATCTATATAACAGTTTGGGGAGTATGGCCATTTTCACAATGTTGGTTCTTCCTAGCCAAGAGTAAGGAATATCCTTTCATTTTCTAATATCCTCTTAAATCTCCTTTTTTAGTGTAGCATAATTTTCAGCATATAGTTCTTTTACATTCTTAGTTAGGTTGATTCCTAAGTATTTCATTTTTTTAGATGCTATTGTGAAGGGTGATATTTCCATAATTTCTCTCTCTGTGAGTTTTTTGTTTTTTTGTTTGTGTAGAGGAATGCTATTGATTTTTGAGTACTGACTTGTATCCAGCTATACTGCTGAATTTGTTTATTACTTCTAGTAGTCTTTTAATGGAGTTTTTTGTGTCTTCTATATAGAGTATCATGTCATCTGCAAATAGTGATAATTTAACTTTTTCCTTTCCTATCTTTATTCCTTTTATTTCTCTCTTGTCTGATTGCCCTGCCTAATATTTCCAGAACTATATTGAATAGGAGTGGTGATAGTGGACATCCTTGTCTTCTTGATGATTTTAGAGTGAAAGCTTTCAGTTTTTGTCTATTTAGTATGATGTTGACTGTTGGTTTGTCATAGATGGCCTTTATAAGGTTGAGGTAGACACCATGTATTACAAGTTTCTGAAGGGTTTTTATCATGAACAAGTGTTGGACGTTATCAAAAGCTTTTTCTGCATCTATTGAGATGACCAAGTGATTTTTGTTTTTGGCTCTGTTACATTTATTGATTTGCATATGTTAAACTATCCCTGCATTCCTGGATGGACCCCAGTTGGTTGCAATATATAATTTTCTTGATTATTTGTTGCATTCTATTTGCCAGTATCTTATTGAGAATCTTTGCATCAATGTTCATTAGTGAGATTGGCATATAGTTCTAATTTTGGTTGAGTCTGTCTCTGGTTTTAGTATCAAAGTAATACTTTCTTCCAGGAATGAGTTAGGGAGGATTGCTTCTCTTTGAATTTCATTGAAGAGTTTAAGATGTACTGGCATCAAGTCTTCTCTAAATTTCTTGTAGAATTCAGTTGTGAATCCATCAGGAGCTGGGCTTTTCTTTGAGGGTAAGTTTTTAATTACATTTTCTGTTTCAATAGCTGATATTGGGTTATTCAAAATTGCTATATCTTCTTGGTTGAGCTTTGGTAGTCATATGTTTTTAGAAATCTGTCCATTTCCTCTGTGTTTGCCACTCTATGTGAGTAGAGATTTTTAAAGTAGATATTCATGATCTTTTGAATTTCCATGGGATCTGTAGTAATTTCCCCCTTTTCAGGCCTTATTGTGTGAATTTGGGTTTTTTCTGTTTTCTTTTGTCATAAGGTTACCTAGAGGTTTGTCAATTTTGTTTATTCTCTCAAAAAACCAGCTTTTTGATTCATTAATTCTTTGTATTTTTTTGTTTCAATTACATTAATTTCTGCTCTGAGCTTTACAATTTCCTCTCTTCTATGAGCTTTTGGTTTTACTTGCTCTTCTTTTTCTAGAAGCTTGAGATGAAGCATTAGGTTGTTTAGGTTGTTTATTTGTGCTTGTTCTGTTTTCTTGATATGATAATTTATTACTATATATTGCCCTCTTTTTAAATATATATTTCCCTCTTAAGACTGCTTTCATTGCATCCCACAGATTACAGTATGTTGTTTCTGCATTTTCATTGAATTGTAGGTATTGCTTTATTTCTTCTTTAATTTCATCTGTAGCCCACTTGTTGTTCAGAAGGTTGTTATTTAATTTCTATGTGTTTATGCAAGTTTTGCAATTTCTTCTGCCATTAACTTCCAATTTCAGTGTGCTGTGGTCAGATATTACACATGGAATAATTTCAATACCTTTGCATTTACTTAAGAATATTTTATAGAATAATATATGGTCTATTTCAGAGAATGTCCCATGCACAGCTGAGAAGAAAGTGTATTCTGATGTGGTTGGGTGGAACACTCTGTAAACATCCACTAAGTCCATTTGCTCACAGGTATAATTCAGTTCTATTATATCTTTGCTGACTTTCTGTCTAGTTGGTCTATCTCTTTGTAACAATGGGATGTTAAAGTCCCCTGTTATAATTGTGTTCTTGTGCATTTGGTTTTTCATGTCCATTAGTATCTGTTTTATATAGTTGGGTGCTCCTGTATTTGGTGCATATATGTTTATAATTGTTAGTTCTTCCTCTTGAATTTTTCCACTAAGGAGCATGTGGTGACCTTTATCTGTTTTAATTATTTTAGGCTTGAAGTTTACATTGGCTGCAAATAGAATAGTTACTCCTGCTTTTTTCTGGGTTCCTGTTGCACAGAATACTGTTTTCCATTCTTTGACTTTTAAATCTATGAGTTTACTTTTGAGTCAGATGTGTTTCTTGCATATAGTGTATTGTGTAATCGTGTTTCTTGATCCATTCTGTCAATCTATTTCTTTTTATAGGTGAATTGAGGCCATTTACATTTATGGATATAACTGATATGTATTGGCTTGACTTTGCCATGTTATGTTCCAGTTCTTTGTTTTCTGCTCTTCCCCCTTGTTTAATTGCTTGTCCTGCCTGGTTGTTTCTTTCTGTTGTTGTTATGGAGATCATGGTCATTTTTGTCTCTCTCTAGTATGTCTTTGAATACTTTTTCTAGGGTTGATTTGGTGGACTTGAATTTCTTCAGGTTTTCTTTTTGTCATGGAAATATATTGTTTCTCCATTAAATTTGAATGAAAGTTTTGCTGCATACATCAATCTGGGTTGAAAGTTGATTTTTTTCAGGGCTTGAAATACTTCACTGCAAGCTTGGCTTGACTTGAGGGTTTGTGCTGAAAAGTCTTCCATGATTCCAATGGGCTTTCCTTGATAGTTGAGTTGTGTCTTTTCTCTAACAGCTTGTAGTATTCTGTTTTTATGCTGCATGTCTGGGATATTAATTATTATTATATGTCTGGGTGTAGATTTATGTTGGTTGTGACTGTTTCACATTCTATATGCCTCACTTATCTGCATATCAGATTTTCCCCCATGTTTGGGAAATTTTCTACTATTACTTCTGTGACTAGTTTATCTATGTCATTTGTATTGACTCCTGCCTCTTCACTGATGCCTATTAGTCTTATATTGTTTCTCTTGGCATCATCTTGAAGCTGCTGAATTGTCATTTCATGCTGCTTTGTTATTTTTAAAAGTTCTATCCTTTCATGATCACTGGCTATAATCCTGTCCTCAAGGTCCAAAATTCTATCCTCAGCTTCATTTAAATGGTTTTGCCAGCATTCAATAGAATTTTTTGTTTCTTGGATGTCTCTTTGAGTTTGTTTCATGGATTCTGACTGTTTTCTATATTGTTCATTCAAGGTTTCAGTTTCCCATGCTCCTGTACTTTTTAATCTATTTCTTCTCTAGTTACACTGAGCAACTCCTTTACTAAGGCTGTTATTTCTGTCTTTACATGAGAGATTACTTCTAATTTGATTTCCTCTATAGCCTCATGGATTTTTTTTTTTTAAATTTCATGTGCTATTTTTTCAGAGATTTACAGTGTGTTACTTTTGAAGTCCTGTATTTCAATGTCTCCTGTACTTGCTCTTGATGGACTAGAGGTTTGAGATTTCATTTTACTTTTTCATTTTGCCATTTTCCCCATTTGGGTTAATATTTGGTCTTTCAGTCCCACTAGTCTCATCTGTTGTTAGTGTGTATCTTAGGGTCCTATTATAAGGTTGATGTTTGTCTAATTGCTGGGTCCCACAATGAAGAGGTGGGCCAGTCACCTAAATTCCCCTACATGGCCTGTTGAGTGACTTTTACATTCTTTCTAGGCTGAAAAGCCTAGGAGTATTGATGGAAATCAACTCCTAGTTTCTGCTGTTACTATGTCTTCAGGTTGTTTAGAGTCACCAGATCTCCCTGTTTATAGTGTTGTCTCAGCTGGGAACCTACTGTGTCTCTGGGTGTCTCATAGGCCCTTTTAATTTTCTCCTGGTTGGGGAAGGCCTTATTGGCACCTTCCTCAACCTATCTGATGTTCTCTGTGTGGAGGAAGGACTCTCCCACACTCTTGCCATGCTTGCCAATGGCCCACTTCTAGAGTGGGCTTTGCTATTGCTCCTGTTTACCTACTGAAAGTGGAAAAGTCTATTCCTATTTTAGGAGCAAATTCACCTCACTGATGGAAGCCTGCTGAGTTCTTCTGTTTGGATGAGGTGTTACTGAGTCTCCCCTTGATAGAGCACAGTTAATCCACTGCAGTCCAAGGTTCTGAGGGGAGGAGTTGGAGCCAAAAATTGACAGCAATACTAGGTCCAGGAGCTGGTGGGCCTCCTGACTGCAGTGGTGGGACTGTGGGGGTGTGTGCCACTGGCTACAATTCCTGGGTCCTGCAGTGAGTGGCCAGGATGGTGGGGGTGTGGGAGGGGCCTGGATCGGCCTGGCCATGTGCATGCTGCTGGCTGGAGTTCTTTTTTTAAGGGGGTAAAACTCACAACATCCTCATAGTGCTGAAACACCTTGAGTACATCTTCATCAAGTGAAGGGGATTGGTCAGCCTTCAACTGGAAGTCTCACCCTCCCTTGTTCTCTTTTTTTAAATTTTTAAAAAAGATTTTATATATATTAAAAAAAAGCATGTAAAGGGTAGAGATAATACAGAATTCCAAAAAAAAGATAATAAGAAATCACTAGTTAATAAATTACATATTATCCTCTTAGAAATAGTTGTTCAAGTTACAAAATTAAAGCATACAAAGTAGATAGTCAAACAGTGAGAGTGTAAACAGCTACACATGCATGAATCTCTATGTATTTCGATCCTTTCTGTATTAGAGGGAAAAACAAAACTTAGCAAGACAAAACAAAACAAATTCCTACAAAAACATGAAACCAAAAATTTGTATAAAACCACAATATAATCTACAATGATTGCTGTGTTGTTTCTTATTATCTTCAATAGAATATCTATATCATCAGGCATAACTGAATAGAGCAGTATAATTGAATATAGCAGTACATAACAATATTAGTAAAATAATACATTGTAGACAGTATAAAACTTCAAAGGCAGGTAATAATCAAACCAGAGTGGATATTCTAGTGGATCTTGTCATCTTAAGTACAGTTGCCTATACTCTCAGACTTGATACTATCAATCATAACAGCTTTGAATAAAATCTATCAACACAAAACAGCGAGCCAACAAACCAGATTCGATTACACTCAGTCATGGTAAAACTGTAGGTTTTACAGAGCTTTAGATTAAGTTAATAGGAAGTTAAGGATGATTACCATACTCTATCCTGTTATTTTTGGGATTAATGTCTGTGCCCTCAAATCTAGTACAGGTAGAATGACTGGAACAGAGTATAATACATCTAAGCAGAGTAGTGTGAGTAATGTATGTTTTAAATCCTGGTGCACTATTAACAATATAGCATATCAAGGCCATCTATGCTAGTGATTCTAGTTATTCTTTTCTGCCTCATTTCTGCTACGCTATTTTTCTGCCTTTGTTTGTCTAGTTTTCTTCTTCATTCTACTGCCTGCTCTGTTCATTGGGGCCTTTCTGCCACTGTTCCTAAAATCCTGATTGTTTTTTCTCTTTCTAGAATGTCCTTCAGTATTCTTTGTAGGGTTGGATTGGTGGTCACAAACTTGCCCAGTTCCTCTTTGTCATGGAAGCATCTTGTTTTTGCATTAATTTCTAGTGACAGTTTTACAGGGTACATCAATCTGGGCTGGAGGCCACCTTCTTTCAGGACTTGGAAGACTTCACTCCAAGCTATTCTTGATTTGATGGTCTGTGTTGAGAAGTCAGCTGTGATTCTGATGGACTTACCTTTATAGGTAATCTGTTTCTTTTCTCTGATGGCTTTTAATATTATATTTTTTTATATTGAATTTCTGGTATCTTGATTATTATATGTCTGGGTGTAGATCTGTTTTGGTTGTAGGTGGCTGGAGTTCTGTATGCTTCACACAACCAAATTCATTTTCTTTTCCCATGCTTGGGAAGTTTTCCTTAATTATTCCTGTGAATAGCCTTTGTAATTAATTCACCTGTATGTATTCCTGCTTCTTCATTCACATTTCTTATTCTTAAATTGTAGATTCTCTTATCATCTTCTAGCCTTTGTATTGTTTCCTTGTTATTTTTAAGAGATCTTTCCTTTCGTGATCACACATTGCAAACTTGTCTTCAAGTTTTGATAGTCTATCCTTAGTTTCTTTTAAGGCATTTTGCCAGCTTTCAATGGAGTTTTTAATTTCCTGGTAGTCTCTTTGAATCTGCTTCATGTATTCTATATTTTCTTTATATTCTTTATCAAATGTTTCTCTCCTTTTTTTGTGTTTCTCCCTTCTTTTGTCTTTATCATCCTGAGAGATGCTTCCTGAGAGCATTTCTTTTATTACTCTACTCATATCTTGCTTTACCTGATTTAATATTTCAGTTTTGAGCTCATCTACAAGGTCCCAAGATATCTTTTAATGTCCATTGAAGCCATGTCTGATGTTGTGTATTTGCTGCCCTCAGACTCCCTTGTTTTTTCCTTTCCTGGATCAATCCTCTCAGGGTTCTGGGCTGAGGGCCTCCTCCTGCCTCTCTGTCCTGTCATGATCCCAGCTTCCTCCACACAGGTTACAGTGCAGGTCCCTTCCCCTTTCCCTGTTAGCCACATTTCCTCTGAAGCATGCTGGCAAGGGAGCTCTGCCCTCTCCTGCCTGCTCTTGTCACTGAGGTGCAAGCAATGGCTGTATTTGCCTGCCCCTCCCCGCCGGGCCAGCCAAACTTCAGGTGCCTTCATGCAGTCAGTACTTGCTAGGCACAGGGAATCGATTTGGGATGGCTCATTGGGTCCTGTCCAGGGGGGCGGCCCAGTCCAAGCAAATCCCACGAATCCGCTCTGGGGAGGGAGCAACCAACTGAAATCACTGTCATTTCCACTTCAGTCTCCTCCTGCCTGATTCCAACATGTCGCCCATTTGGTCTTGCCCTTCCCGTGGGTGGGGGGGGTCTCATTCGCAGCACTGACCATGGATCAATGAAGCTCCCTTCACCAGCTCTGCTCTCTGCTCTCTACTCTCTGTTGTGCTCACCAACCTCCTACTTCAGTGCTCCTGTGCTCCCTGTGAATGGTGGTGGGAAGGAGTTTGGGTGGCTCTGCCGGCTGGTGCAGATTCAAGCTGGTGTAAACTTGGCAGGTCACCACGAAAACACTGTGTCCCATAGGTTTTTAGCTGTTTCAGTTGTAGTCCCTAAGTATTTGACAAGCTTTATTACGTTTTAATTTCTTCCTGTGTCAAGAAGATCCATCTCGAGTGGTGGGGATTTCCTGGGCCAGTGGCATCCCCAGGAAACACACAAACCTGTTGAAGCATAAACTGGTTGACTGGCATAGGGTGAGGAGCCAGCTCTCAGCCTGCAACTCACAGATCCGCTGCAGACTGAGGCGCGGTACTTCCCTAGTAAGCGTGCTGCAGAAAAACTAAGCAAAACGAAAGGCCCAGAGACCTCCATCACCCACCCATCTGAAGGGGGCTGAAAACATGACAAGACAAAGAACAAAAGGGCCCCAACTGTGGAAACAGGGAAAGTGAGTTCAACAGAGGTAAATGCAGAGGAGGTTGAGAGCAGCAAACCTGTAATGTCAGAGACAGCCTCATCGGAAATAAAGAAATACATCTGTGACCTCATCATCGAATTTAAATCTGAAATTCTAACTCAGGTGAAGCAAGATATAAGATTAATAAAAGAAGTCCTGGGTAATCCTCAAGTAGACACAAATGAAAGAATAGAGGAACCCAGAGAAAGGAGAGAAGTCTTTGATGAAGAATATAAACAAAACATAGAATATATGAAACAGATCCAAAGAGAATATCAGGAAATTAAAAACTCTATTGAAACTTGGCAAAACCTTTTAACAGAAACTAAAGACAAACTTTCAAAACTTGAAGATAGATTTGCAAAGTATGATCATGAAAGGAAGGATCTCTTAAAAATAACAAGGAACTGGGAAGCAATGATACAAAGGCTAGAAGATGACAAGAGGATCTATTACCTAAGAATAAAATATGTGAATGAAGATGCAGCAACAAATACAAATAAAATAAAAAGTCTATTCACAGAAATAATTAAGGAAAACTTCCCAAACATAGGTAATGAAAGTGAAGTTCAGATAAATGAGGCATATAGAACTCCAGCCAGCTACAACCCAAACAGATCTACACCCAGACTTATAATAATCAGGATCCCAGAAATCCATCACAAGAACAGAATATTAAAAGCAGTCAGAGAAAAGAAACAGATTACCTATAAAGGAAAACTCATCAAAATCACAGCAGACTTCTCAATGCAAACCATCAAATCAAGAAGAGCTTGCAGTGAAATCTTCCAAGCCCTGCAAGAAAATAACCTCCAACCCAGAATGATGAACCCTACAAAGCTGTCTCTCAAAATTAATGGGGAGACAAGATATTTTCATGACAAAGAGGAACTGGGGGAGTTTGTGACCATCAATCCAACACTGCAAAGAATACTGAAGGACATTCTAGAGAGAGAGAAGAAAACCACCAGGGTTCCAGGAATAATGGCAGAAAGGCCTCAAAGAAAGGGGCAGACAGTGGACTCAAGGAGAAAAGTAAACAAATAACAACAGAAAAATAGCATGGCAGAGATAAAACAGAGAAGATTGGTTATATCACAGTTTTATCTTGACTGATTTTATTTGAATCTGGTATGTTTGAGAGTGTCAAGTCTGAGAGTAGGAGCAACTACTCTGAAGATGACAGGATTCAATAGGATACCCATTCTGGTTTGATTGTCAGCTGCCTCTGAAGTCCTATAATGTCTCCAATGTTTAGATTTTATTAATAATTTAAAGCAATGCTAAGTTTATATTATATTTGACAATATAGACAATTTTATTGAAAATAACTAGAGACATCATAGTGACTACCGTAGATCACCTAATGTTGTTTTTTATGTTCTTTTCATTTTATGTTTCCTCTAGGAATTTTTATTGCTGACTTGTTTTGATTTATTTCTCCCTCTAATACAGAAAGGCTAGGTATATGTGTAGAGACTTATACATGTGTAGAACTTCTAAGTAGTTTATGAGAATGGATTATAGTTATTATAAAGGGAAAAAAAGGAAAAGAAAATATTCTAAAGGATATAACTTCATGTTTGAGTTTGAGTGTGTGGAATTAATAACCATGTTGCTAAAGTTTTAGTTGGATGGATGAGAAAAACTGACTAAAGTCTCACTGTTTGGATGTCCACTTTGTGGACTTTAGTTTTGTAACTTGAACAACTGCATCTAAGAGGAAAGTATATAATTATCAACTTGTGATTTTTACTGGTTACTATTTTTTTGTTTTGTTTTGTTTTTGAGATTTTGTATTGTTTCTACCCTCTTTCCATTTCAAATTTTTTTAAATAAAACAATTAAAAAAAAAGCAAGAGGAGGAAAAGAAAGTGTTCTAAAAGAGATAACTGTATGTAACCTTAAGTGTGTAGGATTGATAACCATGTTACTAAGTTTTTGTTGGATTGGTGAATAGAACTCTTTGCAGCCTCACTGTTTGAATGTCCACTTTGTATGCTTTAATTTTGTAACTGGAACAACTATATCCAAGAACACAATATGTAATGTATCAAATAGTGATTTCTTACTGTTTATTTTTTTTGAAATTCTGTATTGTTTCTACCCTTTTTTTTCTGTTTTGCTTCCCCCTCTTTAAATAAAATTTAAAAAAATTAAAAAAAAAAAAGAAGATCCATCTCCCTCTGTCTGGGTCTCTCCACGGTGTTTTATTCTGGCAAATGAGTTGTTTCTCCTGCGAGGTTTTGTATTTTGTTGCTCATTGATCGGCCATCTTGTCTTCTCCCCTTGTTCTCTCTTTTATACCACTTTATTACCATTCTCCCTAAAGTGGGTCTTCCATGTCCATGTGCACTCAATTCAGCTGGGTGTTTCCATTCAAGTTAATAATTAATCAATTAATTACCACACCTCATTTCTCAGTCAACTTTAGTGGAAAGTTTTGCAGGATATATAAATTGAGATTGGAAGTTGTTATCTTTCAGGGCTCGAAACACTTTACTGTCAGCCTTCCTGGCTTTAGAAGTTTGTATGAAGAAGTCTGCTGTGATTCTAATGAGTTTACCTTTGTAAGTGATTCATTGACTTTCTCTAATAGCTTTTAGGATTTTGTCCTTGTGGTAGACTTCTGGAACTTTGAGTAGAATGTGGCACAGAGAGGTTCTCTTTTGACCATGGCTATTTGGTGTTCTCTATGCCTCATCTATTGGTTTGTTTATTTCTTTTACCTTTATTTAGAGGTTTCTGTAAATGGATTTTTTAAAATGCCATTTATCTTGTCTTCTGATTTTTACTTGTTCTATTATTCTTAGGTTAGTCTTCTTTGCATCATCTAGCAGTTTTTTGATGCATTTTTCATTTTCTCTTGTTTTAACATTGTCTTTGAGTAGTTGGCCTTTAAAGGCGTCACTGACTTCTAGTTTTGAAATTCTGTCCTCACAGTGACCTGACCTCCTGCCCATACTTTCAATATGATTTTTAATCTCCTGGACTTCTGATTGAAATCTTCATGGAGTCTCATTCTCTGGAAAACTTGTCATTCATGTTTTATATCATTTTGCTTAACTCATGTAGTTTTTCTTACTTTTTTTATTTTTGTGAAGGTCCCAGGAGTTGAACTCAAGATCTTGTGCTTGTCAGGCAGGTTCTGTGCCACTAAGCTGTACCCCCAGCACCTCATACATCTTTTTTTTGGTACCTGGGATTGAACTCATGACCTTGCACTTGCTAGGCAGGCGCTTAAGCCACTGAACTAAATCCCCAGCCCCATACATCTTTTCATTAGCATGTTCTGAGAGCTTTTGAATCTTTTTGTTTATTACTTCCTTTATGTGTTTAGTTATATCTTCTCTAATCCCACTGAGTATCTCCGAGTTGTTTTCTAACCTCCTCTGTTATGCTTTCAAGTAATTCAGATGTGTGGCTTAAACCATTCTGACCCTTGATGATCCCTGAATTGGCTTCAGGGAAGTTGGGGGTTTTAAGAAGCATTTTTTTGTCTTTGCTTCCCCTTTTTCTGTTGTTTTTCTGTGTTTGTTTTAAACTGTGTTTGTTTAACATGTAACAGTCTAAACAAGTTTCTCTTTTTTGAATGTTCAAGTTTCTCTTGAATGATGATATTATAAAATAAACATTGTTTTTAACACCAGGCTTCACATCTGAAAGTATGACAGGAAAGACGCTTCCATCACAGTCAACTAGTCCTGCTACCTTCTGCTGATATGTAAAGCTGCTTGCTATTCTTCACTGCTCCTCCTCTCGATATACCTACCAGACTCTCACTGGGCATTTTCTCTTGGGATATTTGACATCAAAAACACTGAGGCTAGGAAACTCCAATTAGAATTCATTTGGCATCTTCCCTGTGGATACATGCCCAGCAACTTGTGGCTAGCATATATTTGGGAATATTTGAAATTTCTATGTTTGTAGCACACTAATATAAGATGGCTTCTTTATTTCTTTGTTTTAGGGGACTTGGAGAAAGGGGTAGCACCAATGTTAAGTAGTAGTAGTTATCTCTTTCTGTGAGATAGAGTCCTGGGATGACTGATTCAAAAACATTAACTGAATAACTACTCTGTGCTATGTTAGACCCTAGGTGTAAACAGATGTCTAATATAAGGTCAGACATTGTGGAAGAATTAGGAGAGGATGTGTATGAGTGAGGGTTAAGATGAAATGAAGCCTTCAGAGGAAGAGGCAGATTATAAGGCATATGAGGGCCTCACCGGAGCTTCAGCAGGATCCTATGGGTGGGTCTTGTTGGAGCAAAGTTGTATTTCTGCCCTACTAGTATCATCTAGGAACCTGTTAGAGGTGCAGGTTATTATGCTCTACCTGTACCTAAGGAACCAGTAATTCTGAGGGTGGGGCCTATTAATATTTATTTTCAATAATTTTACAGACATTTCTGATGCACACAAAGTCTAGGAATCATTCTTCTGATGATAGGGATCCCTAGAGGGCCTACTTATGTTTTTTTAAAAAAGTTTTTATTGAGATACAGTTCATTCCTTTAAGGTACATACGTCACTCATATTTTAGCATTTTCACAGAATTCTGCAACTATAGAACCACAACCTGATTTTAGGTATTTTAATCAGTCCCAAAAGAAAGCTTGTACCTATTGGCAATTGGTTTAAATTTGCCTTTCACTTAACCCTCAGGTTTGGCAACCACTAATATTTCTATCATCATCAATTTCCTGTTCTGGGCATTTTATATAAATGTGATAATATAATATAATGTTGCCTTTTGTGACTAACTTCTTTTACACAGTATAAAGTTTTTGAGGATCATCCATGATATATCAGAACTTCCTTTCTGTAGACACACAATTTTCCACTATAGTTCCAAAACACTATATTTTGTTTATCCATTAGTCCACTGATGTACATTAGGATTATTTCATGTTTGGCTATTAGAAATAATACAGCTGTGAATACCCATATGCCAGTTTTTGTGTGGACAGATGTTTCCATTTCCTGAGTAAACAGCATAGAAGAGTTTTAAAGACAGAGTGAGTGTTTGAGAATATCACAGTCTACGGATTTGCTTTCTTTTCATTTTCTTGCTTCCATACTAGTCCCATGCCCTGTGCATTCATCTGGCAACTGTCTCCTTGTTCCATGATGTGTGTTGGTGGGGAGGGGTGGGCTGTGCATTTGGTAATATCCTTCTCCCCTTGGGCTCTGAGAGTCTCTGTAGCCTCTCCTCTCCCTGCCCACCTTTGAGAGACCTTTTAACAGACACAAGTGAAAATGTGAATTAAGAAATCAGTGCCGCACTTTAGTCCACAGGGGATGTGAATTTGAACTATAGCAAGTTTAAAGGGGGCAGATGCAATGATTTCGAACCACTGTTCTGTGTGATTCACAGCCTCTTCCAGTGCTCTCCTACAGTACTGGAAAGGAAGCTAATACAGTGAACAGCCTTGTCTGGCCCTTGATGAGAACCAGTATTTCCCAGCATTACTTTTTCTCCTGAGTCATGAAATGCCACCCCCTGAAAAACTATCCTCGTCTGGAGCCACATGCCTGCAACACGCAGAGTCACCCTGGGCACTGTTTACACCTCTTCATTTTAATGTCACAGTTTATACTTCTTGACACTGGAAATATTTCTGAGCCAATTGTTTTGATAATTTAATGCAAAATTCTCTTGTTGTGGTTTGATATGCTAAAAGTGGGAGAAATGATAACATTAGTATCTGTATTAGTTTCCTATGGTTGCTATAATAAATTGCTACCAATTTGGTGGCTTCATACACTCAGATTTATTCTCTCACAGTTCTGGAACCCATTAAGTCCAGAAATGGATCTCAATGGAATATTTAGGTGTTGGCAGGAAGTTTAGAAGCTTTAGGGAAGAATCTATTTCCTAGCCTTTTTTTTTTTTAAGCTTCTAGTGCCACAGTCCTTGGATTCCTTGACTCATGGCCTCCTTTCTCCATTTTTAAAGTCAGTGGGTCATATCTTCTCTCTTTGAATCTGCCTCACTGTTCTTCATGGCTGCTTTCTCCTTCATCTTACAATTCTCTCTCTGCCTTCTTGTGGTAAGGACACTTGTGGTTGTATTAGGACTCACTCAGATAATCCAGGATAATCTCCTCTGTTAAGATTTTTAATTTAATCACAGATGGAAATACCCACTCTTCCATGTAAGAAGTCATTCAGAGGTTCTAAGGATTTAGGATCAAAATAGCTTTGTAGGCTACCATTTAGCAAACCTCATTTTTAAATCAACATGGAGGCAGCTTGGCCCTTTTCACCACCACTGGGTTCATTCTTCTCTATTAATGAGCTGACATATGAGAAAAACTGACTGTGTTTCATGTAATTCTTTCCTTCATCACACTTAGGTAGAAAGATTTTATGTGGTGCTAAGAATCTGTTTTCTGTGATTGAGGCAGTGGCTGTGGCGGTCAAAAGCAGCCTTTCTTGCTGGTCTCATACTCTGGTCACTTTGTTGAAGTCACCCACATGGTCAGCAGAATGCTTCTTCACAGGGTCACAGTGGTTTTCTACTTGAAAAAGCCCCCTTACCTGTTTGATTCAATTGTTTAGAGGCCAGCATCACAGGAGCTGTCAATAAGTAGCTTGGACTTAGTTTCACCTTTCCGGCCCAAAGAAACTGGTTCTGAACACTCATATAATGAATTGTCAACTCCTACAATGAATTATCTTGGGCACATTTCATGCATCCCTATTTTATTATGTATTTTCCACATTGAACTCCAAAAGCATAACATGAGCTTTGGTTTGAATTAAATTGAAAGGCACCTCAACAGCTATGGAGTTGGTGAGTCTAAGTGAGAGTTAAACGTGCATGAGCTCTAGGCAACTTCCACCAAAAAGAAAGTCAAAATTCTACACCTACTTCATCTAGCTCAGCATGCTAAGTAGCACCCTAAAATAAGCAGTTTAGAAGGTGGAAAGACAGGTTAGATGAACGGCTTCTGTTTTGGGAGTTTATAATTAGTGAGCATTCAAACCTGTTACGAGACATATGCTACATAAGAGGTGCAGGATGATATGGGGGTGACTGTCTGGGCAGGGCTGAGAGCAGATCAGGCAAGGCTTCTTAGATATGTCTGGAGTTCTGGACCTTGTATGCAAATTAGGTGAGGCTATTTGGGGGAACACACAGATCAGGACACAGAGAATCCTAAGCCTGGGCAAGTGGGGGAAAGCAGGTGTGGCTGCAAATTTCTGCACTTGATAGATTTGGTTCTAAAGTGGCAACCTTGTAGAAAGATCTAGAGAGTAAATATGAAGTTAAGCCTGGAGTTTAGAGACAGGGAAAGATTGTGAATTAGAGAATTAGAGCTTAGGCTTATAGGTCACAACTAAAATGATAGATGTTGGCAAATCTATTAAGGATAAAGGTAAAAGTGAAGGGTATATGTCTAGTTTGAGGACGCAAGGACCATCAAGAAGGCATCGGAGTAATCAAAACCAAACTGACAACTGAGCATCTATAGAAACTCCAGTGGCAGAGAACCAGGAGACAGCAGTGCAGATGGCCAGCAAGGGCAGCGTTCCAGACGCCCTTGGCCCTAGCACAGCCCATTGCTAATGAGCCAACTTGTCTCTTTGTATTTATCATTTCTGGTATAAGTATATTCAAACATCATGTGAGATATTCATGAAATTTGGCAGGTTTTACAGACAGCTATTTAGACAGGAGGGCAGGACAAATTAATGTATGCAGCTGGGACCAGCTGTTAAAACCCATTATAGCCATTGTGCTCTTTGTACTGTGACCTATCAATGCATTTAATGCTTGAATTTAAAACAAGGACAAATTTATTATAGAAAGCAAGACTAGAGTCTATCAGTTCAGTTGAAAATTGTAATAGTGAGCCAGGTTCATGACAAACAGTCCAGTTAAGTGGCTTGACTGTTGCTGAGATTATTTGCAAATATTCATTTGTTACTTATTCAATTGCTTTATCATCTGATAGTGGTTATAAATAGAAAGAAAAACCAAAAGTTTAAGAAAAATGAGTAAGGGAAGATGGTAACTACACAGTGAGAAAATCAGGCTATAATTACTGTGAGCTGAGCAAGCCCAATTTGGATATTTTCTATTTGTTTCTTTGAAGATTAGAAATCAGCAGGAATTATCTGTTTCTCCCCATACAGGCCTGCTACTTCAGGTGGCATATTACAATTAAAGCAAGTTTCAGGCAGAATTCTACCGTAAATGTAGCTATTTATGAAGAAGCAGGCACAAAAAATGTGGATTGAAAGATTGGTCAAATTTCCAATTCTGTGTCTTCTGAAGCATTTTTATGAGGACTGCATAAAATGATCATTCTGCAGCAAATGCAACCATGTTGGGGTCAATTAAACTTTTAGTCAGGTAAAGGTTTTCTTCATTGTGGGATAAGAGTAGGAGGCACTTCTTTCGAATGGAGTTATAAAATCATGGCACCCAAAGTGTTTGGTTGGTGGGGTCACCTGACTCTTAGGCACCATTTATGTAAGGGGAAAGGTACCCAAATACATCTCTAGCTACTACATGTCTTGAATGCACCTTACTTCACTAAAAATAAATTTCTGTTTATTATCCCTCTAGAACAAATTCAGATAGCAATAGTTGAAGCACATGTTTTGAGAGGGGGAACTACTGATTATAATATAGTCATGCTTTGTTTAATGATGGGAATATGTTCTGAGAAACGTCATTAGGAAGCTTTATCACTGTGCAAACATCACAGAGTATACTTACACAAGCCTTGATGTAAGTCAGTCACCCAGCATGATTTCTTGATGTAATCAAGACATGCATCAAACACAAGATGTGTGAGGCTCCTGCTGCTGTAATACGGCACACTCTTTCTTACTCATTTTTTTTAAAGTAGGCGTATACTCTAACTTAATGATACAAAGTATAAGATAGTAAATACATATCCCAGTAGCATATCACTGTTTAAGATTAATTAATTTTAAGTAATGTACAGAATTGTGTGTGTTGTACTTTTACGTGACTGGCAGCATGTAAAGCACTCACAGGCATGTGACTAGTGTGTTGTGCTGTGACAGTATGTCAGCTATGATAGGTACAGTTTTTACTTTCCATTATAATCTCATGGGACCACTGTCCCCTGTATACTCTGTTAAATGAAATGTCATTGTGCAGAGCATGCTGTATTTCAAGGGTTAACTCAAAATCTCCAGAGTGTAAATTAAAATTAACTTTCACTTACACATGTCAATTATGTTGTCTAAATGAAAATATACTAGGGTAAATTACAGGCAATGTAACAATTGTCTTACCTTTTTCTATGCTAGCACAGAAGCCTGTATCGTAGGCTGAGTAATAGGCCCCAAAGATGTCCATGTTCTTATCCATGAACACATGTGTATCACCTTTCATGGCAGATGGAATCCTCAGATGGAAAGAGTAACCTGGATCATCAGTCACAAGAGAGATGCAGAGAATAGACCACAGAAGAGATGAGGTGGTTAGGAAAACAGACTTGAGTAGTGGAGGAACATGGAGAAAAGTAAAGAATAGTCACTAGAAGCAGAAAAAAATCAAGGAAATAGATGATTTCCTCAGAGTCTCTGGGGGAAACTGGCCCTGCTAACACTTTGGCTTCAGTCCCAGCGAAACTGATTTCAAACTTCCAACTTCCAGAACTGTAATAGAATAAACTGGTGGAGATTTAAACCACTAAATGTGTGGTAATTCATTACAGCAGCCATAAGAAATGAGTGCAGCTATCACTATTAATGTCAGCAGCATCTTGTTCCAACTCATGGACGTTTCCATGGGAACTGTTCTGGAAACCCTCGCAGTACATGACTGACAGATTTTCAGTTATTACCAAAGGTCCTCCACTGAGGCATGGAGAAAGAACAACCAAGGGTGAAGGTTTAAACTGTTCTTAGGAATAGACTCAAAGTCAGCCTCGAATCTGTAAAAAGTGGTTTCCTTGTCTCTCACCAGACACAATGGAACTAGATCACCATTTGAATAAAAATTAAATATAATGAAGCCACATTTTTGTTCCATGAAGCCTACTGGCGCTGTATTCTGGCCAGGTAGCAGACATGCCAGGGCTGCGCTCCAGCAGTTGCTGGCATGATAACACTTTACCTACGCATCGATTCTACCCCGACCAAATGGGCTGTCTTAGTTCCCATTAGAGAATGTTAACATATCAAAATGTGACATTAAGTTAGAGAAATCCCACAAAGGAAAAGGATTTTAAGAAACTAAAAGCTCTTGATTATCAGGTTAGAGAGGAGGAAACTACGTGGCTTCTTCTCTATGCCAGGATAGCACTGGGGAATGAAAATCAGTATAGCTTTTGTTTGGAGGAACTGTCAGCTTGGATTTTATAGAGAATTACTATTGAGGATATTGTTATAAAATCAGTTATGATTCAAGATTACATGGAAAAAATTTAAAAATCCCAATTTTCTTATTTATATATGTTCTTCTAGGGTTATTTCAGAAATTAAATAGTAATATTATTCAGTCTTTACACATAGGGGCACAATAAATGACAGTAGTTAGTTAAAAAAGGAAATTGATCAGAACTATAGAAAGATCAGTGTCCAAATGGCAGACCAGTTGGGTTTTTCTCAGAATCCCTGGATAAATGCCTTCTATTGACATGTACAATTTTCGGTACTTAAGGCCATTGAGAAAGTCTGTTTTCTGTCTCAAATGAATTAGTTGTGTTCACAAAGCTGGGAACAAATCCTTTTAATATAAAATGATTCCTGGATTCCAGGGCAAACCAAGATGATTGTTTTGGCAGGTCACTGTTCTCTTAATACTAAGTCAACATCTTAATACAATACTGACTTCTGTGTCCAGTGGGCAGAAGGCTTTCACGCCCCACTTTTAACATTTACAACTCCTCAGGTTCCTGAGTAGCAGCACTGTAGTCACCATCAGAAAAGAGGAAACGTAAAGTAGGAGTGAAGCATAGGAACAAATAAGTTTCGAAAAATTATTCTGGGATGTGTAGAGAACCTCAGTAAAATGGTGAGGATAGATTTAGACACTTAGTGTGACTGTACATTTGCATCCCAGAAAAGAACATTTCTTACAAAGGTAAAATACTTCCTTTCCCCAGGATTTCTACAGCCAGTGCTCTTGGTCTGAAATGTACTGCTTGATCAGTTGCTGAGGGTTGGCCATCAGCTCCTTTTCTTTGGTTTTCATAACCAGGTCTCTGGTTTCTCAGAAAGGACTATAAATGTAGATCCAGGTTTCTGCTTGAACCAGAAATCCTGGCCTTTGGACACCGTCAATAATTATTGACTATAATATTTTTTTAAAACAAGTAATGGGAAATGAGAAGAAAATAGCTCAACAGGAAATGAAAAAGGTGTAAAGATAAACATAAAATGGTAAAGTGTCATTACTAAATTGAGCCTGGGTTTATGTTGAAATTTCATGAAGATTTATTTGCCTTCTAATTTCAGTCTGAGGCAATGAATGAGTGCTGAAATCCCAGAACAACTTGCTTGCTGTTTCCCTTAATGATGGACCTCTTAGTACCTTGTGTAGATAAGAAATGCATAGCTCTTCCTGCAAATAGATATCTATGTACTGTAATATCACCATTATTATCTATGGGATAACAGGAAATGTAGGAGGCAAGAACGCAAACAGAAAGAAACAGTAGCAGCTTAACATTCCCTTCCCAGCTAAGGTGCTCTAATGTTCCACTTCTCTGATAATGTTTACATTATTTCTAGGAAGACAAAGGTCACTGTCTGTAGTAACCAGCATTTGGCTTATAAAACGCCTGTGTCCAAGTGGAACAGTGCCATTTCTAGTTTTAAAGGTCAAGCAGATATTGGTATGAATATCAATCCCAGGGAACTGTAATGATTTTTGATAATGGTGGAAGCCCCTTGAATTCAAAGAGCAGAAGTTGTCTCAAGAAATCCATAGGGGTGGCTTTGTTTCTGGTCTTTTGATTTGATTTGATTTGATTTGATTTGATTTGATTTTTTGTACCAGGGATCAAAACTCTTGATGTTCTTTTAGCATTTGGATTCACAAACCTGACACAGACAAAGTACCTGTACATTCATAAGTTTTAGCTGCTAAAGGGATGGCAGATGGCATCTTTATGGGAAATGCATTCATTTATTTTCTATCCATTTGTTCATTCAAGAAAGCATTTTGTATATTATTTTAATTTTTAACTTTTACTTTAATTTCACACTTAGGCCAAAGAAAATGATCAATGAAAGCATGAAGATAAATTGTAAATATGTTACAAAATATTCCCATATACTTCAGATTTCCTAAACGTTAACACAACCACATTTGTTTTATCTATGTGTGTATATACAAACATTTACATTATCTTTGTGAAATACTTTAGAATAAGTTGCCAGTGTAGTATTTTAGCACCCTTAAATACCTCAGCATTTTTGCTATGAACAAGTATATTCTTCTATGTAACATAATACAATACTAAACTTCATAAAATTATATTATTGTATTATATTTCTTTGTAGACAATATTCAAATTTTTCTAAATGGTCCATTAATTCTTTTTATTTATTTATTGGTACTGGGGATGGGTCTTTTGCATGACTACTGAACTCTTTCCAGCTTTTGTAACTTTTCAAAGAAATTTTTTTTTTTTTGGTACTGGGAATTGAACTTGCAAACTCACACTTGCCAGGCAGGTGCTTATGCAGCTGAGCTAAATCTCCAGCCCAAGAAATGTTTTATATATAGTAAAATTTACTTTTTTATCTTAAAATGAAAAAATAATAAAAAAATATGCAGAATTTCGAAACAAAATAATAGGAGATTAACAATGGTTAATATATTGTGTATTGTTATTTTCAAAGTAGTTGCTCAGATTATAAGATATAGGCATAAAAATGATCAGTGAAAGCAAAAAATATTCTTTTTGATAAGCTAATAGAGATTAGTGGTATAATTTTCTATTATATACATATATATATTCATATATATATATATATATAAATTTTTCCCCCATTCCAGTTGTTCTTTCCTTTTGAGCAGTTTCTTCCCCTTTCACTTTTCAATATCCATTGTACCTTTTGGAACTTATTTACTGTTTCAGTTTTTTACACTAGCGGGACAATACAATGTTTACACATGCGAGTCTGGTTTATAAAATTCACTTTTTAATGTACAGTTCTGTGGGACCCACAAGTCCACAAGAAGCCTCTAACGATCTGGGCCGAGCGTGGTTTGCTGCTCTTCCCCAGGCATCTGGCTGCTCCAAGAATCTGCCCCGGATATTTATCACTGCAGGTTTTAGCATGTTTCCTCCCCTAGCTGTGTCCTTGAGGGGATAGTGTTTGTCACCCTTCCCCTTATGAGTGAAGACTCTTGTTCCATGGAGGATGTTATATCTCTCTCTGGTTGGTCTGATCTGAACATTTGTGTCCACCAAAAATTCATATGTTGAAATCCTAATCTTCAAGTAATATTATTAGGAAGTAGGGCCTTTGAGAGCTGATCAAGGTAGCAGAGCCCTAGTGAATCGTATTAGGCTCCAGAGGCTACCTTACCCCTTCTCCCATGTGAGGGTAACACCATCCTGGAAATGGCCCTGCATCTTCCATTTCTTGCTCTTGGGCTTCCCAGCTCCAGAACTGTAAGAAATACTCTAGACTGCTGCTGTTTATCAGGTACCTACTCTATGGTATTTTGAGATAGCTTCAAGACTAAGGCACTAGAGACCATAGTTTCCTTCCCCAAGACTGCAGCACAAGGAGATTCTTCAGATTCCCACTTGCCCCCAGTCTTTCTCTGCAGCATTGGCAAGGTCTCTAGAAAAAAAAAAAGAGGTGTGACTTTCTCTTGTGTGTCCAGCATCCTATACTTTCATACCACTCCATCCTTGGCCTTTAGCAGTTTGTAAAAAAATTTTAGCTGAATCTTTCTCATAAGATTTTATAACATCTGTCATCCCCACCAGATAAATAAGTGCCCCAGTGCGGTATCTCTCTGCAAAGTCCTGTTTCTTTAGATGCTGGGTTGGCCAGTAGCCCTGTAGTTGTTCACATCTCTATGACATGAACACAAGAAAAGCTGTGACTTCACAGATAAGTTAGCATTTTTTGTTGCTCTTTTAAGAATGAGAGGATTTATTTTTTAGTTTTCTATGCTCTGAGCAGCAACCAGGTGTCTGGTTTACACTCTTAAAAATCATCTTTATGTGTATGATTTTTTTTATTAATGTACCTTATTAAGAAAATATTTTGAAAGAATAATTATTATTTCTTGATATATCAGTAATGCAAAAGTAAATAACTTGCTAAAACATTCAAGTAGTTTCTTTCTTTAATAAGCCAGAAATTATCAGAAAATGATCACAGTTTTAGCGGACTGATTTCACAGTAGGATTTAGTGATATAGTAATTAAAAGGTGAAGTTTGAAATTTGGATGTAATTATATCTTCCAATAGACAGATCCTTTCCTGTAGTTACTATGACTCATGCTGAAATCACTGCTTATGACTTACCTGTATTTTACTAAGAAAGAAATCTGATTGAATGGTGTTCACTTCTGCAAAGCTAAGGCATGGGCTTGCTTGCTAAAGGCTTTTAGCTAGAGAGTCTTTTCTGAAAGTTACAGGACGCTTTCAAGTATTTTGAACAGAAACTGATAATTTAAAAGAAAAAATACCTTAATTATAGGACACTCAGCTGCCTGAAATATCTACAGTGTTAATAATTATACAGAAAAAGGTCATTGTGCAAAGTAACACAAAATAAATTCCTGAACATAGAGCTGATCCCAACATGATAATTAGCTTCTCTCAGACTTTTCCCTGAGGACGTGGTGAGGCAGCTATCACTGCTTTTAACACTGTTAGGAAATTGTATAACTTCTTAAAGGCTGCTAGTTAGTCATAAACACTTACTGAACAAATTTTGTAGAGGTCTATAATGTTGTAAAAGAAATGATTATTCTGAATAATCGTTATACAAGATGGGGAATTCCTCCTGGATCTGTTTTGTCTAAATATATACTTTCTAGTGATAATTCACTATTATAACACAGTCTTTTGGTGTTTCTGTTTGCCCTTTGGGCTTGAGACAAAGCCATCCATTGTCTGGATTCCATTTTTCTAGTAATTTTAAATTTCCCTCATTCCTGGCCAGGAACCATCCTGGATCCACCAACTCATGTACCTGTGGTTTGAATGTTACAATGACAACCCAAAGCTACCTTTCTCTCACATACCTGATTGAATGAAGACATCCTCATTCACAAGACATCTGAAGGGATAAACTCAGAAAAATGTCCTTTACTGAGACATTTTTCTTAAGGGTATACCTTTCTTCTAATGCATGTATTTATAAGAAATTAGAATAGAGGACAATAGTACCTCAGGAAGGTATATTCCAAGGGCCCTCATGACATGCTGAAGCCTGATGGCTTCCTGGTCTGTACCCAAGCAGACCCTTCTGGCCTTCCTACTTCAGGTGAGGGCATACCTCCTCCTAGGGCATGTTTGCCAGGGAGTACAATGAGGTTTCTCTGTTACCTGTATATCCCCACCTGTATTAGTCAGTATTCACTAGAGAAGCAGTCTTAAGATAAATATATATGTGTATATGTGTATGTGTGTGTATAGATTTACAAGGTAAGCTTCCAATGGCCACCTGCATAGGTGTGGAAGCTGTGAAAGAGGGAAAAAGGGTCATCTGTGCACTGGAAATCTGAAGGATCCAGTCAAAAGTCAAAGGCCGGAGCTCACTGTAGATTCCTGTGGGACTCCATATCAGCAAGCTGAGAGTCTGCTGAAAGGCTGAAGAGTCTGCCCTGGGGGCATGGGGATGGATGTCCAAAGTTGATGGTGAAGGGAGGAACTCCTCTGAAAAACCAGAAGCGAGACTTCCTTCCTTCGCTTTTCATTCTATCCAGGCTACAAGCCTATTGATTGATGCCCCCACAACCTGGATGGGTCTTCCCTCTTCATCTACACCAGAATTATGCTCAGCCAATCAAGTTGACACTACAGTTTAACTATTGCATTGCCTATCAACTGTATGACACCTGTCATACAGAAAGAGAACCTGTCATACAAAATTCTTCTTGTAGAATCTTTGGTTTGGAATCTAAGTGTTTTAATGTTTAAAGCATATTTAATACACACCAATCCCTTTCCAAAGTTCTGGCCTCCTAATATCTCCAGATTTCCTAGTGGAAGAAGTTTATTCTCTCTTGACCATTAGCTGAATCAAAAAGATCACCAACCTGTCCCCATTAAACAGCTAAGCAAGTGAGAGAGCAAGTGTTCCTCCTCAGAGGTGAGTTCCTAGGTGGGTGCAGGAATTGTCCAATGCTATATGAACATCCCTAGGGGACCTACTATGTTAAAGCATTTTCCTTGGCTCAGGGCATACCAATGTGGAAATACACTCAGGGAATAAATTCTCTGTAGTCTGGCCATTATAAGCTTTTGTGTTAAGCTAAGGAGGCAACAGTATAACCCTGTACTTGCAATTCATTTAAAAATACAACATGTCAGTGGATAAAAAGAACCTCAGAGAAAACAAAACAAAACAAAACAAACCTAAGAGTTTAGTTACACTACTCTGTAAGAGGTTAGGACTCCTGAATGAGGCATTTTAGTTCAACTTCAGAGAATACTTACTTATATATATTATATTTTATTTATACTCCTCCATATATTTGTTTGAATTAAGGGTTTTCTGCTATGTGCAAAGGTATGTAAAAGAATGCTCATTAAAGCATTCTTTTTGATATAGCAACATTGGAAATACCTAAAATGCCCATCGATGGGGTCATGGATAAACTGTAATCCAGTTCTCCAATGGAATGTCACCAAGAGATAAAATAACAAAATAAAGCCATACACACACATACAGATAAATTTTAAATAATGTTGAGATTTAAAAAGCAAATTGGATGCATAGGTATATCACTTAAATTGTTAATTTTAATTTTTGGTGATACATTTTAGCAGTTCATAATTATATTCATCACAGGGAGCAGGTACATGTATGTAACACATCTTAATTCTTTTTATGTTCCTTTTCCTGCCTTTCCTTTACCCCTCCCTCCATCTCTCAGTTCCCTTTGCATTTGTAAAAGATCTATCTTCCTGTTATGTACATGTGTAATTAAAGAAAAAAGCATGGATATAAATGATAAAGATAAATTTCAGACAGAGATTTCTTCTCTTGGGGAAATAGAATTGGAGATGGGTAATAGGGAATTCCAACTGTATTTGCATTATTCTGTTTTTCAGTTTAGTGTCAGTTTTTTAACCTATTCTATGTGCTTTGGGGTTATGAAATTTCTCCTTTTAGCAATTTTATAAACAATGGGCCCTAATTAAATAAAAAACTTGATATTAAAGGAGGCTCAGAAACACAGAGATGCCAAAGTTACAGTCTTTTTTCAAGAAAGTTCTGTGGCCTATCCCACCTTCAGAAGTAGTTTCTCTCAAATTCTACCATACTTATTATGGTGCAATGAATATTTTACCTTCATTTCTACCATGATTCTCATTAAGCTGGTCTGAGACTGGGAATGGGAGTTTAGAATTTTTATCATAGACTAGTGATTTGGATGGGGTACCTTGAGTAATACTAGTGATTTGGATATCTTGAGAACCATCACAGAAGACAAACGGATCAGTCCTCAGGTGCCTATGGTCTTTCAGAACTTTGCTACAGACTCATCACTAATAATGACCACAGTTAAGAAGGGATCCAAGTGACATCAGCACTAGGACTTTGTATATTTGCTAGTGATTATTGCTATTCCTTACACAACATCATTAAGCATTTTTGTTCTATGTGATATAGGCAGGGCAAGACAGAATGTTAAGATGTGGTGGAGAAAGTTGTAAACAAGTCCTACATGTTTTTATAAACTATTAGACATGGAATTAATGGTGAATTATATAAACAACTCTTCAGTATTAATGGGGGTGGGACTGTATTGTATTTTCTTTTCCTCCACTATTAAGATGTGCTAACCATATAAATAAATATAAAAAATGCAAAGATAAGCCCCCTTAATACCACAACTGAAATACCAGCTATTTTTTTACTTGTACATTGCTTGATATATTCATGGCCTGTAAATGGCTGAGGTAGGAGTATTTACACCATTGAAAGGCAAAGATTCTAACTCAGGGCCCTAGATAATCAGTGAGCCCATATGTCTATCTGTATCTGTATCTATTTCTATATTTGGATCTATTTGTCTATGTTCATATCATCGAAGATTTAGATGACGCTGTAATGCAGTTTTGATGTTCTGTATTTCTAACCTCCAAAATATTCTGAGTCCTTCTGAGAAACTAATGGGAATCCTCATTTTGTATATCCTGTGTAGGGGGAACAAGGACCGCAAGGATTTCCAGGGCCAAAAGGCAACACAGGCCTTGGACTCCCAGGCCAAAAGGTGAGTGTTTCAGAATGTCAGAGAAATGCCTGGGCTAGAGATCTTCAGAGTTTCATGTCGGCTTTGAAAGAACATCCATACATGTGTATTGCTTCTTACAGCACTCAGAAGTCTATTTGGCAATGAATCCTCACACACTGCCTGTTCTACCTGTGCACACACTCATTTTTATGAAATCTCCTTTTTAAATTTTTAAAACCAGTTAATAGTGGAATAAATCCTTACAACGTGTGTGTGTGTGTGTGTGTGTGTGTGTGTGTACTGGTAAATTACTCAGTAGCTGAATTTTCCAAAGGCAGTGTGCTAATCACATGGTATCTCAAGATCTCTGCTTTGATGTCTCTAGATCATCATAAATTAGATTATGGTACCCGAAGGAGTGTAACTAAACTTCCCTCAAAATTTTTTGTTTCATAAATTTGTGTCAGTAAGAACCCCAGGTCTTCAAGAAATACAAGGAACAAGTAAACCAAATTATAGAATGTTCTTACTTGGCTTTGATATTCACATTTTAAACTTTTCTTTTTATCATTTTATAAAGGGAGAACACGGAGAACAGGGTGATGTGGGAAAGAAAGGTGAAAAGGGGGAAATTGGAGAGCCCGGATCCACAGGAAAACAGGCAAGAAATAAAGCCTCTCTACTATGATTTTTATATTCTAAATAGTTCTAAGCTTTATTAATTTTTATTCTTTGTCCACTATGTAGGGTTTACCAGGACCAAAAGGAGACCTGGGTCTTACAGTGAGTATCTATTGTCAGGATAACTGAGGAGTTTGTGCTTACAAAATCACTGCTTTCATGTTTGAGTTGCAGAATTGTAACTCTTCAGATACAGTATTCTGGTTCCTATTTAAGTGATAGTGACTGGCACCAACCCAGCATTGACTTAGATGCATGAGGTAACTGAATTTGAATGTGAGAGAAGGCATAACACCAGGCAGTCTTGCCCAACCTCCTGGTGGACGTGTATGACTATTCCCCTCTTACCCCTGGTAGTGATCACTATTTGGCTCACAAATGAGCCAAATGACCAAATGACATTTTATTTTATGTGCTCCTGAACTCTTTCCTTTAAGAAATGTCATTTACAAAAAAAACAGCAAACATAAAATTGGGATTATATTTATATATTGATTCACCTGTTCAAAAAATATTTGTTAAGCACCCACAACTTTTGTCTGTTTTTCCCCATGCACCATTAAAAATAAAAAGCTGACTCTTCAAATTCTCATGAGAGGGAATGTTCTAGAATTTCTATAGCAAATTGTAATTCTTCCCTTGTGATATGAAGGCATTACATTTCCTAGGGTTGAGAAGCACCTCTTTCTTTCTTTCTTTCTTTCTTTCTTTCTTTCTTTCTTTCTTTTCTTTTCTTTTTCTATTTTTTTTCTTTTTCCCTTTTTGGTATTTCCTTGAGTCATGGTCTGGAGATGCTGATCTTTTCTAGGTACTATGTCAGGAAAATCCTGGATCAGGAGTGGGAATTCATGTGGTGCTGATGAGAGCAGAAGGCCAGGAATCTGACACAGATAACTATGCATGTGTTCTGCCTTTTTCTCTGTTATTCACACCACAAACCAGACTCCCAAAGATAATTACAGTGAATAAAGCAGCTATATATAAGGAATGCAGTCTACTCTTCCAAAGAGTAAAAAGAGAAGGAGTATGTAAATGGCTGAGCAATAGTCTTCATAGGTTTATACCTGCCCTTCTTGCCCCAATGTGCGTAGCACTGGTTTCCTTCCTTGTTCATTTATTCATTCATTCAATTTCACCAACATATATCAGGAGTTACTGAAGGTCAGGCTTGGAGATAGACACTGGGGATAGAGGGGAGAATTAAGAGATGCTGTTCTTGGACTCAAGGAGCTATCAACCTAGTGGAGAGAAAAATTCAAAGACTGTTCATCTAACATCATGGTAGAAAGGGTGATCAGAGGGAATCCAGAAGTAAAGTGATTTGTGACAATGCTTTGGAGAAGAGAACTTTTATCTATAGAGCAGGTTTTAAACTAAGGCAGAGAGCTTAGAAATGGAAATTCACTTTGTTGACCTTGTTTTTTTCCTAGATTCTAGAAGAAGGGATTAGCAGGATGGGAAGAGTGAAAGAAAAGAGAACTTGAATTAAGTTAATAATCTAGGTGGTGACAGGCACACTTTCTGAGTACTACAGGTGCCTAGGGGCCCATGCTTCAGAGACCCTCTTTTGACCTTTGGTCTGTCTCTAGCTGAATGCTTTGATCTAAGGAGGGGTTCTTGGGGCCCAAGGATGTTACCATCCTACTCATAAATCCCCTCTATGAGAGGAGTCTGGCCACATTAAATCCCCAAATTCTTAGCCCAAAGGACCCCAGGCCACAGCACTGTATTCGTAGATCATTCAAGTGGTGGCCAAGGGGCAAGTGTTTTCAGGAGATTTGGACAGGCTTAGAAGGGAGGCCTGGGTGTACTGCACAAACACCAGGAGGCTAGGGTGCAAAAAGAATGGGGCAGGCTGGTGGGCATGGTTGATCAAATGGAGAGCACACAAATAAGGTTGCTTGGACAATTCTCTTGCTTACTGTGCACATTTCATCTGCACAATAGCTCCATGAAGTAAGTAGTATTGTCTCTGCTTCCAGCGAACACACACTACATCAGACAGTAAAGTTGAGCAAGAAATCAACTAGCTCAGAAAGTTCAGCCAGGCCTAATCATTCCTCTGTCTCAGAGCAAGGCTCTTCCATCACTGCCTCCTCTTAGATTCTTTCTTGATGTCCTTTTTTTCAGCTACTGACCAACCCCTTTCTTTTCCTGCCTGGAGTGTTCCTTCAGACCAGACCCTCCCCAGTTCATCACTACTGCCACTGTCTTTTTGTCTCCTTTTCTTCACCTGAACTATTCAGGACCTAAAGTTTCTCCACTAGTTACTGTGATCATTTCTCGTAAACAAAAGTAAGAGCAGCGCTTCTTTTTGCTTAGGGACCATATGTATCTCACTGCCCAGGGTAAAGTTCACACCTTCAACATAAAGCACAAGGCCTCTAGAGTCTATCTTTCTTCTACATTTCCTCTTATTCTTTCTGCAATATACCCTGAGTCATGAGCTCACTCAAGTACTATAAGGCATTGTGCTTTGTGTGAATGCTTGGATTGTTCACCTGCTTCCCTGAAACTTGTTAGACTCACTGGATTCCCTGGACTTGTGAACCACTAGCCCACCCCATCCTCCTGCCCTGTGAAATTTCCATTTGACCCACATAGCTCTTTGGCCCTAGGTAGCATTTACAAATTGGTTTCTACTAGGTTCTAAATTCTTTGAGGAATATAAAGTTGATGGCTTCATTGTTGGCACCAAGTGGCCCAAGGTAGTTACCAATTTCATGAGAATGAACCATATCTGTCACTTATAGGCAAAGATATGAAGAAAAGATTGGTGCGTGCAACTAATTAAAGCATTTTAAACCTGATCATTCCATAAAACTATGTTGAAAGGACTAAAAGCAAACCTTAATATATACATTGGTTTTATAAGTAAGTAAAGGACAAAGATACCAATGGATAAATGGTATAAAGGACATACAGAGACTGTGCATAAGAGAATATGGCTTGGAAGAATGCATATGAAATAGAACTCAACCTCACTAACAAACAGATATAATTTAAAATGGATATTTTACAATTCAAAGTGGCTGAAATGATTCAGTCTCACTAAATTGCTGAGTAACTACCTTGGCCACTTGGTGCTAACAACAAAGCCATCAACTTAATACCCATCAAAGAGGTGTGCACTTTATTATTATAAAGTACAATGTGTTTATGATAACAACAACAACAACAACAACCAGAATTGTGTGTGACCTACATATGCATCAAAGCCTGCCAAGCCCAATTATCTTCATAAGTATAGGGATCCCTTTCTGGTGCTTGTTGCAGTCTAGGAAGTTTATATTTATAATCCAATGGGAACGTTATTGGAATTCTAGTGAATTAATCCCAATCTACCACTTCTGGTGCAGCCCATGGCGAGAATAAAGACATTAAGACATATTTATAATTATGGGGGATCAAAGGATCCTAAATCTGACCAGGATAAAGTTTCATCAGAACAAAGGCTTCAACCCAGAACCTAACCCGGATTTTATTAATTAGTGAAAAAGGGAGTGGCTTGGGATGAGTGACTAAGAATGTGGGACATATGTGAGAACTGTGAGCTGGGCTATGTAGGAGGTCGGAAAGCACCTCTGCAATAGGAAAGAGAAGGATACACAGAAAGACAAACCTGCTTAATACATTTGAGGTAATATTTAATGTTTAAGGCTGACTCTTCAGCTCTGATGTGCAAACTTTTCTGTCCTGGGAAGTCATAGCCTCTTATCTTGAGGCTTGAACCCGGTTGTCACCCTGGAGTGGTGGCTCTACATCCTGCCCAGCTCATCCATGTCTTAATGGGAGACATGGAGTGGGGAAACAATGATTGTCATCCAGCTTCAAAGATTATGCATCAGCACCTCAGTTAGCCTTGTTTACATTGCTTAGAGTCAACTGAAGGGAAAAGGAAATGATTTAGCCAACTCTGTAACATATCAGTGCATGGAGACAGGCAATGGAGATAATTGATCTTTGTTCAAAGAGAATTATTCAGGTGGTCTTCTACACATAAGCTTCCTTCATAAAGTTTTCTATGTATTACCATTGGAATTACTGCAACTTCTCTGGAGGATAGCATACCAGCACTCGTCAAACAGCCTTACAAATGACCATGCATTTGATTTGAGTGAACAAGCTTTTCAGAATACTTAAGAATATAGAAAATTGTGCTACAATTATGTGAAAAGCTACAATAATAAAACTTGGTGAAGAGTATTTTCTCCACATGTAGAAAATTAAATATAAATATATAAATACATATATTTCTACTTTCTAGATATACTGACTATAGAAATATACATTTCCTTTTCTGTATATGTTCTAGTTTTACATTTATTAAATGTCTCTCTAAATGTTGAAAAGCATTGGAAGTCCTGAAAAAAGATGATTACTGATTCTCTTGTTTTATGTGATTTTATTACTATAATTCAGCATTATATTGGATTTTTTTAAGTAGCCAATTGGAATCACTGATTTTTGCTCAATTTATAATATAAAAAATTAAATTAGATTAAAATGATCTGAATAATTCATTACTATATATTGCTTTTAAGTCATTCAACAGCTATGTCTCCTCTAACTCCAAATTCTGTTATTATAGGTGTGCTCTTTACTTTTTTTATTTTGAAGAGAATAAAACCAAATGAGACAAAATAGAATAGTCAATCAAAACAAAAGGATGAACATAGTACATGACTTAAAAACAAAATACAAGGAGATCAGTAATGGCTACCAGAATGCCTTTCGAATACTTCGAAAGAATTGCCCATATCATCAGGCATAATAAAATTGAACAAAACAGTACAGAATAAAACCAATAAAACAAAACAATGGAGACATTATAGGACTTCAAAAGAAGATAATAGTCAAACCAGAATGGGTATCAGTGTATCTTATTGTTTGCAAAGTAGTTGTCTATACCACCAGACTTGATACTATCAAACAAAATCAGTCAAAATAAAACAAAACAGTGAAAGCAATACAGGGCTTCAAATCAAGTTAATAGGAAATCAAAAATGGTTACCATAATATATCCTGCTATCTTTGGAATAGCTCTGCATGCCATCAAATCTAATACAAGTAGACAAACTGAAACAGAATAAAACCAAACTAAACAGAACAATGAAAACAATGTGAGTTTTGAGTCATAATAGATTAACAATGGCCACTGTCTTCCCTTTTTAGACAGTTCCTCCCCTTTCACTTTCACAGAATGTACTGTACATTTTGTATCCCACTAACTCCTTTAGTTTTTAGATTAGGGAAGCAACCCACTATTCACCTAAGTGATTCTGAACCTTTTTACCCCTGAGCATGATCTCAAGTTGAATCCATTTATCTACAAGAGCCTTAAGGTTTCCTTTCTTTATATCTGAGTAGTTTTCTATTGTATAAAAGTATCATGGCTTTCTAACCAATCTGCATCTGATGGGCAAGCTACCCCTCCTTTTTTCTGGTTCCCTGTCATATAGAGCATTGTTTTCTTGTCTTTGACTTTCAGTCTATAAACCCCTTTTCAGGTTAGATGTATTTCTTGTACAAAGCATGTTGATCGACCCTGTCACCTCATCCACTCTGCCTGTGTTTCTTTTTATTTGTAAATCAAGGCCATCTATATTAGTTATTATGGCCAATCTTCTCTGTCTCATCTCTGCCAGGCTATTTTCTGCTGTTGGTTGTTTACTTTTCCCCTTCATTCCAATGTCTGCCCAGTTCAGTGAGCCCCCTCTGCCACTATTCCTGAAACCATGCTCTTTTTTCTCTCTCTCTAGAATGTCCTTCAGTTTTTTTTTGTAGGGTTGGTTTGGTGGTCATGAACTCCACCAGTTCCTCTTTGTTGTGGAAGCATCTTGTTTCCCCATTAATTTTGAAAAATAGTTTTGCAGGGCACATCAATCTGGGTTGGAGGTTATTTTCTTTCAGGACTTGGAATACTTCACTCCAAGCTCTTCTTGATTTGATGGTTTGTATCGAGAAATCTGTTGTGATTCTGATGGGTTTTCCTTTATAGGTGATTTATTTCTTTTCTCTGACAGCTTTTAATATTCTGTTCTTGTGTTGAATTTCTGGGATCTTGATTATTATATGTCTGAGTGTAGATCTGTTTTGGTTATAGCTGGCTAGAGTTCTGTATGCCTCATATATCTGAATATCATTTCCTTTTCCTATGCTTGGGAAGTTTTCTTTTACTAAGGTTGTTATTTCTGTCTTTACATAATACATTATTTCTAATTTGAGTTTCTCTATAGCCTCATGGATTTGTATCTTTACTTCATTTGCTATCTTTTCAGAGATTTCTGGTGTATGACTTTTACAGTCCTCTATTTCATTGTGGCCTGTACTTGCTCCTGATGGACTAGATGTTTGAGACTGCATTTTGCCTTTTCGTTTAGTCATTTTTACCTTTTAGGTAAATATTTGGTCTTTCAATCCCAACAGTCACAACTGTCCATAGTGTGAATTTTAGGGTCCTACTGTGTGGTTGATGTTTGTCAAATTGCTGGGTACCACAAAGAAGAGGAGAGCCAGTTACCTGAATTCTTCCTACAGGGCCTGCTGAGTGAGTCCTATATTCTTTCTGGGCTAACTAGGCTAGAAAGAAGTATTGATGTAGGTCAGCTCTTAGTTACTGCTGTTGCTATATCTTCGGGTTGTTGCCAATCACCAGATCTCCCTGGCTATAGTGTTTGTGTCAGCTGAGGCCCTGCTGTGTCACTGGGGTCTCATAAGCTCTTTTAATTTTCTCTAAGTTGGGGGGCATTATTGGTGCATTCCTCAACCTGTCTGATGTTCTCTGTGTGGAGGAGGGGATTACCCACTCTCTTGCCAGGTTCGCCAAGGTCTTACAGTTGGAGGGAGTTTCACTTCCGCTCCTATTTACCCACTGCAGACCTCTGTGTTAGGGAACACTGACTGGAGTCTGCTGAGGTCTTCTGTTTGGGTGAGGGGTTCCTGAGTCTCTCATGTAGCCAGCGAAGTAATCCACTGTAGTACAAGGTTCCGGGAGAAGGGGCTGGATCCAAAGATCAGCTGCAGTACTAGGTCCAGGAGGTGGGTGGGTTCCCCAAGGGGCGGGCCCAGCAGTGGCTGTCCAAGGGGGCTCAGGCATGCTGCGGGCTTCCCCCACGTTCCTGGCAAAGGGGCGGGCCCAGTGGCGGCAGTCTGAGGGGTTTTTTCTCTTTTTTTTAAGGTTCTTTTTGTGGGCTTCAATTCTTACTTCAGGTTCTTCCTGTGTTGAGGGGACCCACTTCCTTCCTTCTTGTCTTCCCCATGATGCTATATTCCAGCATCTGGACAGTTTCTCTCAGAGAGACTGTTTACTCTGCTGCTTACTGTTCTGCCATCTTCCCAGAAATTCTGGGTGTGCTCTTTAAAACTACTTTTGCATCTGTTAAATTCTATACTCATAGGTTGAATTTACTGCTCCTCCTTGTTGAGATCTAAGCCTCTATTAATCATCTTCCTTGGTTTCATGTCTTTGACAAATGTAGAATCCTGTCTTCTCTAGCCTCACTCTAGTCTCTTGTAAACACAAAGCAGGGCATTGGCAGCTTCATTTCTAGTACCCAACCCATCTCACGCCCTTCAGATGGAGCTGATACGCAGCAAAACAAAGGAGGAAAATGCAGTCTCACCAGGACATAGCCAGAATCAGAATAGTTGGAAACTGATGACTGAACTTTCAAATTGGTACAGAAAAAGAGCGGGAAATGGATTCTCTTTAGGCCCTGGTGCTTGTCTTTGTTGCTCAGCATATGTGATATAAATAATATCACTGAAAATACATATTGCACCATCACCATAGATAGTGGATTTATGCATTTACTTCAGTTAATCTGCAGCACATCTGCAGCATTCAGTCTTGTGCATTTACTTCAGTTAATCTGCAGCACATCCTTGAGACACAGGTATTGTTAGGTCACCTAATTGCCTAGGTCATATAGCTGTCAATGCTAGAGTTGCAATTTGAACTCTAAAAGTTTGAGCTGTTAAATATCACAGTTCAACCTCATTTTAGTTATATTGTGTCCAACTTTTAACTTCTGTGATATTCATTTTATTTTCTACAGTGGAATGATTAAGTGTTAACTGTAATAAGACACATCTTTAGGAAAAATATACTACAATCATACATTTAATATTAATATATTTTCCTTTTTTCCCCAGAAAGAAGAAATTATCAAACTTATATTTGAAATATGTGGTAAGATTTCAGTCCTTTAAGGTACCAGGTTTGCTATGTGCAATTTTAGTAAGATATGGAGTTTACTCAGAAGATGCACATTGCATAGCTGCTGAGGAGGTATGAAGTTCCTTTGAAGTCAGAGAGAAACAGCAGAAGCAGTGATGGAGCTTGGAAACCCTAATTTGAGCAAAAGAATTCATCTTCCCAGGGTCATTAGGGAGTGAAGGTACCAGGTCAGAGTGTGTGGAAAGCAGTCTTTTGGAAGCGCTGTACTGATTTGTAGTCAGTGCATTTACCTAGGTTTGGGAAGAAAAATTCAGCAAAGAAAACATAACTACAAGAGCCCAACTGATACCTGAGTCCAGTCCAGCTGTACTGATTATGCTGATTATGAGGTCTGTGTTTTTTCTGAAGCCAAAGAGTCTTTCTGATTTGAGTTTTGAGCACAATTTCTAGACCTGCCCTTGATCACCAAGACAGGAGGACATTCAAGTGTTCATCTTGCCTCGCAACTATACATAAATGCTTCCCTGGCTGAACATTTAAAACTAAAAAATAGTTACCAGTGAGAGGAAGTAAAAAAAGAGACAGAGATTAGACAAAAGAAACAGACTAATGGGATTAATGGGATAATGATGAGAGAAACTCCTGTGCTTAGACAGAGGCAGGAATATTATTATATTTCCATGAAGAGAATCCTAGAACTGGCTTGTCCCCTTAAATACTTTTAGACCTCAGAACCAGCCTGTGACTCTATAGTGATAGTTTGGATGTGGTTTCTGAGTTCTGGGTGTCCTGTAAAAATAGCACCCAGTTTCCTGATGCTTCTCTGTGACAGGGTTGTTGGGTAACATGAGAATATAAAGAAATTGAACCTTGATAATTTTTATGTTCTGTGGATTCTGGAAACTGCATTGAGTGATCTGAATATAGGTTGTTTCTTGACAGTATTCTCTCAGATCATGCCTCTCTAAAGGTTCTGTAGTACAGATGAACTGCTGGTCTCTCTGATATCATGAAAGCCACCATGTCAGTGTGGGTGACAGACTAAACTAAAATACTTAAGGAGAGTTATTCTTGTGTACTGTTTAAGGTCCCAAAGCTTTCCCACAATTAACAATTTTCATCCCATTACTTCATCCATTGGGCATGCTAGCAATCAAATCTCTGTTTTCAAATAAGCATGTGGTTGAAGGCTGAAATATCAGCTTTCAGATTAAACACAAATGGAAGAATGAAGACCGAATTTAGGACTGTGTGTAGTTAGGGGGAGGGAGAGGAGCATAACTGGGAAGGCATACATAGGGCATGCTGACTTTTAAAAAATTTTTTGTTTAACTTAAGGAATGGACACATAAATGTTTATTGTTTTCATCTGCAATGTCTTTTTCTCTCCTTCAAAAATACAAGCTTTTGAAAAACAACCAAATATAGAAACCAGAATGTAGGCAGTTTTCAGTGGTTTCCAGAGTCTTAGAAAAGGAATTCAGGTTTACCCTCATCCTTCCTGCCCCTCCCCTCCAACATGGCACAGTTCTGGGATTTTTTTTTATTTTCATTCCTGCAATGTTTCCATCTCTATATTCATCTTTAAGGTTGTGGGCCTAAATGCAAAGAGACTCCACTGGAGTTGGTGTTTGTGATTGATAGTTCAGAGAGTGTGGGGCCAGAGAACTTCCAGATCATCCAAAATTTTGTGAAGACTCTGGCTGACCGGGTTGCCCTGGACCTTGCCACAGCTCGCATAGGCATCATCAACTACAGCCATAAGGTGGAGACAGTGGCTAATTTGAAGCAGTTCTCCAGCAAGGATGACTTCAAGCTGGCTGTGGACAACATGCAGTATCTGGGGGAAGGCACCTATACAGCCACTGCTCTTCAAGCAGCCAACGACATGTTCAAGGATGCAAGGCCGGGTGTAAAGAAGGTGGCCTTGGTCATCACTGATGGACAGACAGATTCCCGAGATAAAAAGAAACTAACAGAAGCTGTGAAAGATGCTAATGTTGCCAATGTGGAGAGATTTGTGATTGGGGTGGTGAAGAAAAATGACCCCAATTTTAAAATATTCCACGAAGAAATGAGTGTCATTGCTACTGATCCAGAGCATGTGTATCAGTTTGATGATTTCCTTACCCTGCAAGGTAAGACTGTCCCTGGACAAAGGGCTTTGTTCTTCTAAGCACTGTATCACTAGATTATCCTGACCAAAAATAGAAATCAGGAGGTTAATGAGGCTTATCATGACAGTATTAAATTGTAACTCACAAACTACAGAAGGCAGTGAAGTTTTATAACCATCCAGTTTGGCAAGATAATTCTTTGTTTTATTCATGCGTCGTAAAGGTGAGTTGACATCGGACCTTTTAAACTAAATTATGGTCAACAGACAGAACAAAGAGAACAGACAAGATTTGGGAATATTGCTAAGATTGGTTAATGTTCAGAAAGTTACCTAGCTAGAAGGGATAGAGCAAACCAACAGCAAGGCAAAAAACAAACATAAAGTTTAAAAATGCTTGGTGAATGATAAAGTTATGATAAACTAAAGTGAGGAGAGGCACAAGTAACTGGGATTAGTTAAAGGATGTATTCTGACTTCTGGTTTAATGAAAACTGACTGATATCAGGATTTCATCTTAACAGCCTTTTGGATATGCATACTTATGCAAATCTGATGGCTTCCCTCTGCTATTTTCACTCTTTCACATTAACTAATATTTACTAATGAGGCAACCTAAGGCATTGACTCATCTGTGGTTAGGGTCTGTATTATTTTACAATGAAATATATTCCAGTATTTTGGAAACTGATGACTCATTCTGGCAGGACTCATCTATGTAAGCTTGTGAAGTAAGTAAAAGTTATGCTAACATGGTTGCAGGCTTCAGTTTGCCATCATCCTTCCTCTACCATCCACCGGCGAGTGGGGTTTTTTGCAGTTGGGCAAAAGACCTTCAGTGCCCCATGCCTTGTCTAGTCTGGGTGCCAGCACCACCAGCCCAAGTGTTAGCTTTCCAGGCTCAGAGAGCTTTCTACTTTCTACTTTCTCTTTTCTTCCTTTTCTAGAACTTTCTAGCATCTTGTGTCTCATTTCCTCAGCACTCTACTGGGTGGCTGGTGGATTTATCTGATACATCCAATTTTACTGGGCTAATCATTTGTTAGAATAGCCCGAGTCTTACATGTTTCAGAAAATGTTATATGTTAAGAATTTAAAAACTTTATCATCTTATCTGAATGAATTTGTAATTTGTTACATGAGGAATATATTTTTGGACTGGATGGCCTTTTGCTATCCTAAAATCAGAAGTGATTGCTTATTTTACTTACTGTGAGTGAGGCTAGCCCATCACATAGAGTAATCCTCAGTTAACCAATACTTGGTATAAATGAGCATTTAAGTAACTCTTTGGTCTCTTTATGCCTTGTGTATTATTAGTTATCTTAGATAACCTCTGACAGATCTATAAAAAATACTTTCTACATTAGTTCACTTTAGCAATTGATCCCATATAATGTGATGTTTTGTTTTAAGAATGCTCATCTCTTTAAACAGATTTTAAGTAAAATTTTGTTGTTCCTGCTCTCTCCCTTTCTACTTCACTTTTAAAGACACCCTGAAGCAAAAGTTGTCTAAAAAAATTTGTGAAGATTTTGATTCCTATCTTGTTCAAGTTTTTGGTACAGCATCACTTCAACCTGGGCTTGGGATGTTGGGGGAAGAACTCAATGAATCCTTGCTAGAGCCTACGAAAGAAGTTTCTGAGCCAGTAAGTAACTGTCTTGTCTACCTTTTGGGTGTAAAGTGGTATATTCTGTCTGTTTTACCTCAAAGTTCCTCTCCCTGCACTGTCACAATCAACTGCGAGTTTTGCATTTTCACACCCTTGATCCTAGATTTCCAGGTCTGAAATAACTCTACAGCTCACAAACATGAGTATGGGGTGTTAAAAAAATCCATATTTGATAATTATTTATCATTATGGTTTGTGTTTAAATGCCCCCCCCAAGCCTCATGCTGTCATGGGGGGCAGAACTTTCAAAGGTGGCTAAATCTAGTGTTTGTGATTGGTTCATTGTCTAGCGCTGGGATTGGCAGTGTGAGTGCTGCCCCCATGCAGGGGCGTGGAGCCGGTATACACTAAAAGAAAGGAAGGCAAGGAGCTTTACCCTTTTTGCCCTTTTGCTCTTGTCTCTTGCAGCTGCCATGAGTAGCTGCCCCTTAGCCATGCCATCCTGCCTTGGAGACAGCTGAGTATGGACTGAACCTTCCCAAAACTGTAAACTAAACAAGCCTTTCCTTCCTTCATTTTGGGAGTCAAGTATTTTGTCTCAGCAAAGACAAAAAAGTGACTTATTTATTTATTTATTTATTTTGATACTGGGGATCGAACTCATGACTTTACACTTACCAGCCAGGTGCTTATGCTGTTGAGCTAAATCCCCAGCCCAACTAATACATTTATTAAATGTTGCAAATAATATTTTTATACTATACACCTTTCATGATCAAAATAACCATGTGTATTAGGACAGATTAACACTACATTATTTGAATTTGTTTACTTACTGTGCTTTGTAAATTCTTTCATACCAGGCTACAAATCTCCATCATTCTACTATGCATCTACTTTCTACTTTGTACCTTCTCGAGTCTTTGCACATGTCTTTCTGGCCACCTTCCCACGCTCCCAGACACATTCTTGCTCATTGAGCTTCCACCTCTGTGCTCAGTGTGGGTAGGAAGAAGGCTGGATGCATTGGGTGCATGGCAAATGCTCAATTGCAGCCCTCCCTAGTCACATGTCCCTGGAATAATGACTCCTGAATCAAATATGACTTCCTCATAGTAAGCTTCTGGGAAGACACTTAAATGATTAGATTACAAGTAACTAGTAGGTTCCTCAGGAGAAAACTCGAGGGCTCCTCCTCAGTGACTTGTGAGTGCTTTAGTCTTCCTCACCAGTTTACAGGTAATGCAAATCTAGACTGGATTCTACAACACATAGGAACATCCTTTAGCCAGCAGGCTCACAGTCATGCCCTATTCTTTAAGTTCAGCAAAGTCCCTGTACCATCTGTTTCTTTATTTACATGTCCTTGTCACCAGTAGCAAGTGAAGAGTATTCTAATATCAGGATTCAACTGTCTGCCTCATGAGATGAAGATCTCATGGGAAACATCTAAATTAAGATTTGGACCAGGGTCATTCAGGAATCAGACTTAGGATATCTTCCTAAGGGTACAGACTACAGAGCTCACTAGACTTTTATACCTGTTCAGAAAAGGGCAGAAGGCCTCTAACTCTCTAATTAAGCACTAAGTGACAGCAAAATGAATAATTTCAATTAGTGCAAGACCACTCCTGAATTTCTTGGAAATCAGCAAACCTGTTGATTTATTTATGCTATCTGTGCTGTACCAGGATTCAGCACACTTTTTTGGTAAAGTGTCACATACTGAATATTTTTGCCTTGTGGACCGCTCAATTTCCAGTTACTCTGTCTTTGAAGTGCAAAAGTCGCCATAGATGATACTTAAAGGAATGAGCATGACAGTGTTCTGATAAAGCTTAATCATAAAAAAAGAGGTGGTAAAGTATATGCTCAGCCTGCCAGAGGCTCCAGGTTCAATCCCCAGTACCAAAACAAAACAAAACAAAACGAAACAAAAATGTATTTACAAATCAGATGGAGACTGATATTTGGCCTTCAAGTTTGCCAAACTTGATGTACACTAAGCATTTTAAAGTAAATTGTAGACCATAACATATACTATCTCCTCTTGAGTGTGAACTGTCTTGTTTGTTCATGTTTTATCACTGTGCTGCTTCTGATCAATCTATATAAATAATTGGATGCCTACTATATATTTAGCTATTTCCTGAGGTCTGTACAAAAAAGACTGAGCTCAGGTTTCATCCAGCAAGTTAGTAATGGTTAAACTGAGCCCTTCTCATAATTGTTCAATGACACTTTTGGCTACACTAATACCAATGAATTCTAGTACTGCATATTATTTACTGCTCTGCTATGTGGTACCTTTTAAGACTTGGTTCTTGCCTGAGAGAAGCCCATGATTTGTCAGGGAAATCATAAAGTACAAGAAAAACTGAGGTTTTAAGTGTTTTAGCAGAGCTGTAGATGAAATGCAAGAGATGGTGCAATTAATTTCAGGGAGAATAATGTGAAGTAAACTTGATGGCTTCCTCTAAGGCTAAAAATACTATGCCAGATGTAATGGTTGATACATTGTGCCAACTTGAGAAGTTTAGATGTTTAATAAAGCAACTCAGCAGGGATCCTGGGTCCTTACTTTGTAGAGGGCACTGAGATGGTAAGAGTGATACAGGGGTCCTGGGGGGCTGGTAGTCTGCTTCCAATGTAAAGGAGAAAAAGAGGATTGCTTCCCCTCCTTTTGTTCTTGTTGCTTTTGCTGTCTTCTGCTGCCTTGAACTGTTGCCTCAGGCATGTCACCCTGCCTTGGAGCCTGCTGATTACCTATTGAAACCTCCACAAACTGTGAGCTAATGTAACCTTTCCTTCCTTAATTTTGAGCATCAGGGTATTTTGTCTCAGCAACAAGAGAAAAGTAACCAAGACACCAGGGTAACTTAAACAACCAACATTTATTTCTCATGGTTCTAAAGACTGGGGAGTCTGAATTTTTAGAGTTTAGCTAAGGATTACTTTCTGGTTTATAGAGATCTATCTTCTTGCTATGTCCTCATGTGTCCAAGAGACAGCTCATCTCTCATATCTTTTTTTATAGGGGTTTAAACCCATTGCTGAGGGCTTCCTTCTTAGGACCTAATTACCTTCTAAAGTCCTCATCTCCAAATGCCATCACACTGGGGATTCAGGTTTCAATATATGAATTTTTTAGAGATGTAAACATGTAGTCTCCTGAAACAGAAAGCTTCCCAGGGAAGGTGACATTGATTGAAGAATTGACAGTAGCTATGAGTTTTTCAGAGGACAGGGGACATGTAGGCAAAAAAGAATTATTGATATTTCAAGAAAAGAGGATAGGGCCAGGGATATAGTTCAGTGTCACAGTGTCTGCATGGTAAACACAAAGTCCTGAGTTTGATTCATGGTACAAAAAACAAACAAACAAACAAACAAACAAAAGAAGGATAAGTTCAATCTAATTGTACCTAAGAGTATGTGTAGCAGAATGGTGAGAGTTATAGCTAGACTGATAAGGACTAATTATATGGTTTTGATGTCAAGCGAAGGAGCTTGACTTTCATCTGTAGGTCTGCTAGCCAGGAGATAGCAGAGATTGTAAATCAAGGGTCATATGGTTATGACTGATTCACAGAAAGAATGACCTTGGTTGCAGTGTGAAAGGTGACTTGAAAGAGAAAGGGAGGAGAGTGAGGGCTGGGATATAAGATGTGATAGTATAGGTGAAAGAATATAAGCCTTACACTAAAGCAGAAGCAGTGGGGATTTTAAAAAATGATATAGATTGGAAAGCCATTTTAGGGCAGAGTAGCAGCACTAACTAAATGGATTTAAGACAAGGTGTTATGATGTAGTTCAGACTGGCCTCAAACTTGTGGCAGTTTTCCTGCCTAGTGTTTCAAATATGAGGATTATATGTGTGCACCACCACCCCTGGCAGTGACTAAACAGACTGGAGATTAGAGAGGGGAAGGGTTTTTTGTAATTATTGGGTTCTGTCTTGGAGACAGGATGGATTGAAACACCATATACTGAGACAGAGACTGTAGGAGGAAGAATAGATTTTTAAAGGAAGACAATGTTTAGTTTGTATATTGCAAAGAGCTTGGGGAACAGTCAAGAAAGCTATGATACAGAATGAGGGATAGTAGGATCATATGTCTCTGGTGTCAGGTCTCTAGAACTCTGATGACCCTGGGAGATAAGTGATGTTAAAGATACGGCAGATGAAGTATCATGGTAATGGGACAGGGGCGAGGGCCAAAGAACAATACATCCAAAATAGCTTACAAAACCAAGTGCTAAGGAGGGAAATTCAGTGTCAGCCAAGTTTCTCTAGGGGGCCTTTGAGTCAGAGGGAGGCTGCTCTTTAGCTTCTTAGACAGCATCCTTCACCGCGAGGCCTTCTCACTCTGACTCAGTTTGCAAAAGCATCAAGGCAAAACTGAGTTTTAAACAATTGATTTCCTAATAGATATTTAATCTGGAAAATATATATATGCATTTAAAGTCTCTGAGATAGCCATCTTCCTACTGGGTACTCACATAAATGTAAAAATGCACTTCTATTTCTGTGAGTGCACATCTGCCTTTATCCAATAAGTTTAATTACAGTATCAAGCATTTAAAATAAATTGAATTTGTCAAAACCTTCAGATTCTCAGATTGCTCTGGAGGTTACTCTAGGCAGTGCTGCCAAACAAGAAATGATCTGAGAAATCCTTTTCCCTTTTTGTGTCTCCTTTTCCTTTCTCTATTGTCCTTTTTATCACTCCCTTATGACACTTAACTCTGCCCTTCCTGCTTCCCATTCTTTCTACCAAAATTTGTTTTTAGGAGACAAAACTGATATCAGTTATATGTACTGCAATGTGAAATCTAAGTTAGTGGTTTCCACCTCAAAGAAGGACTAACATTTTAAGTATCACATCTAAATTGTGAAACGAGATGTGATCCTGATTGGGTGAACTTTTAATTATCTGAGAACAGGTGTGTTGGGAACTATGGAAACAGAAATCTCAGGTTTTACTAACTTTGTAATGCTCAGTTAACCTCCTGCTCTGTTTCTTTTATAGGCCAGTTTTGGAAAGGGAAATATGTTCTTTTCAGTCTTCAAAAATCTGGGGATGACTTATGCTTTCTTTTGGAATCTCTTGCATCTTATGTCATTAATAATGGATTTAAATTCTTTGGGGAAATAATGTGTTCCTAATTAAACTTTGTCTTGACCTAAAATTTTACAGTCAATGCTCAGTAAATGCTTATTAACCTAATGAATGCTGTATCAATTGTTGTGCCCAAAGAGAAATCTGAGGATTTTCTTTAGTGAAAGATATGGGATAGATTCTGTGGAGATGGGAAATTCTGGTATGGGGGAGATGAAAAAGAGGGAAGGGAAAGGGGAAATAAGGATCAAAGTGTAATATGTTGATATTCCAAGTCCCAATAATGAATGTATTTATCAGGTATTGTAAACATGTACCAATAAAAGTTTAAGAAAGATACCAGTTATACTGTTACACAAATGATTATATGTATAAAAATATTATTGTGTTTATGGGATTAATAATCTTAACACTTCCTGTTCCTTTAGTCTTTTTGATTTGATCAGTTAGGATTTCCAAGACATCAAAGGGAGCAGTGCAATAAACTCCAATCAACACCATATTAGGCCACTTGGTTATACCCAGCAGTAGCCCAATAACCCCATAAGCTTATTCATTTTCTGAAAGAAGTCACTGTTTGTCATTCTAAATACCTTGATTAAAATGTGAGGACACAGGGTATTTATTCAGAGGAGCTGATTTCTTATAATAACATATTAGATTTTTTCTCCCTGGCAGAAGTAGGAAGGAAGGAAACACTTTCTTTCTTTTTTTTTCTTTTAAAAAATATTTTAAAATTTTATTTAAAGAGAAAAAAATCAAAGCAGAAAAAAGGGTAAAAATAATATGAAATTTCTTTTTTTTGTATTTTTTAAAATTTATTTAAAGAGAAAAAAAACATGTTAAGAGTAGAGATAATACAGAATTTAAAAAAAAGATAAACAGTAAGAAATCACTGGTTGATAAATTACATGTTGTCCTCCTAGAAATAGTTGTTCAAGTTACAAAATTAAAGCATACAAAGTAGATATTCAAACAGTGAAACTGTAAACAGCTATGCATGCATGAGTCTCTACATGTATTTCTATAAACTTAAAGCTTTAAAATCTAACTGAGATCAAGTAAATAATACCTAAATAAATACCATGTCTGAAGATTTAAAAATTCATTTTTTTTAATTTAAAGAGAAACAAAAGCATGTAAAGGGTAGAGGTAATACAGAATTCCAAAAAAAAAAAAAAAGGTAAACAATAAGAAATCACTAGTTGATAAATTACATGTTGTCCTCTTAGAGTTGCTCAAGTTACAAAATTAAAGCATACAAAGTAGATAGTCAAACAGTGAGAGTGTAAACAGCTTTGCATGCATGAATCTCTGCATGTACTTCTGTACTTTCGTGGATTAATGAAAGTCCCTTCGCTGGCTCCGTTCTCCATTGGGCTCACCAACCCCCAACCTCAGCGCTGAAGTTCTTCCTGCGAGTGGCGGCGGGAACCAGTCTGGGCGGCTCTGCCGGCTGGCGCGGATCCAAGCTGGTGCACACTTGCCAGGTCACCACGAGAACTCTGTGTCCCGCAATCTTCAGCTGTCTCAGTTGTAGTCCTGAAGTATTTGACGAACTTTTTTATGTTTTAATTTCTTCCTGTGTCAAGAGGATCCATCTCCCCCTGTCTGGGTCTCTCCAGGGTGCTTTATTCTGGTGTAGGAGTTGGTTCTCCCAGGAGGCTTTGTATCTTGTTGCTCACTGATCTGCCATCTTGTCTTCCTCCAGGAAACACTTTCTAAAATCTTCTCTTTTTATGTACTATGAAAAGTTGTTCTCTGACTGTAACCTAGAGAATTGGCAGCAAGATTTTTTTCCACTTTGTAGAGGGTAAGATGGGGGCTTCTTGCATAGAGGGCCCCATAGCAACCAAGCTGAGGACTGACGTGGTCAGGCCATTGTGAGAAGAAACCGTCGGGGTAGCTCTTACATTGGCTAGAGGCTATGTTGTGGAAGAGAAAGGGAATCTATGCATTTCCTCTTGTCCTCTTCCCATCCTCCTCTTGTGCCTCCTCTCTCTTCCCTGCCTTCTCCTCTGCCCCCTCCTCTCTCCCACCTTCTCTTCTGGATGGTGCCTGATATATACAGTGCCAGCTCAAAGTCTAGGATGGTGGCTCCACATTTCCGTAAAAAATGTGTATTCTGTACCACTGTATATTACAGAAACTAGCATAGCGGCTAACTAGTGGCTCTTCCCTCCTGTCTTAGCTCCCTCTATTTCAGTCAAAGATCTCCATTTCCATTTCACTCTTGCATCTCTCCATCCCATACTCTCATGTCCCTGTGTGTACTTATTCTTACTCCAACTCAAGATCCACTGCAGCGACGCTACTTTGGAGGCCAGGCTCCACTGGAAATCTCAGAAAGAACTGGTTCAGATATGATAGTGTCAAATGGGTCCTTTCATCCCAAAATCTGGCTCTGGGCTTTGTCCTTTGCCCTACGGGGACATAGACCTGTTTCTTTCTGCCTCTTCCATGTTCAGGCCTTTGTTTCACTATTGTGCTATTCTCCAGCAATTTTTCTGTCTCCTTCCCTAGGGTTAGTAAGTAGGATTCAGAGTCACTTATTGAAAAAATACCCCCAGCCCTCCCATGACTGTGTTTTTCTTGCTAATATTATATTTCTTCCTATCTTTTCATAATTATTCCTTGGTGAAGTCACTGCTAGCGCTTTGTCTCTTTTTTTGTCTTTTGCTTCCCCTTTCTTTCCCTTTCTTACTCATATTCCTACCCTTCTCTCCTTCCCTGTCATTATCTCTCCCTCTCAGCTCATGTCTCCCATTAAGAAATCCTCTGAAGTGAGGCTGTGGTCTTACTACAGCACTAAAACCCAGCTAACAATAAGCCACAGTATTGTCAGCCTCCTGATCTTCAACCCTGTTGCTATATAGTTCTACCTGATTTCTCTTTGGCATGTAATACCACAGCTACTTCTATTTTTTAAAAACTTTCCCTTGATTTTGAGAGGCTTCTCTCTCATTCTCCCTTGAACATATTCCTTCTTAATCACTGCCGGGGTTTTTCATTCTCTGCCTATCCCTTGCACATTAAACTACTAATTTTTCTGATCCCTGTCCTCAGCCTGCTTCTCTTCTCCCACATCCTCATTCTGAGTCCATTTCTACACATGCTCACTGCTGTTAAATCTGCCTTCCTAGTTCAGACCTTCCTCTTGGGCCCCACACTCACTTTTGATGGACCATGTGCACCGTATTCTGGGTATTCCACGGCATTTATCATGGAATGTAGTCACAACGATGCTTCTCTAAAGTTCATTTTTTTAGGGAGCATCGCTTTCCCACCAACCAATCAGGCATCTGATAAGAAACCTGGGGTGAGGCTGTCATCCTATTCTCACTTTCCTGGCACACTCACTGGCATTAACTTTCCCAGTTTGCTCTTAGCATCCTTCTTTCTACCCTATACACGCTATTCTTCTCTTAGATCAGGACTTCATCATTTATTTTCTATATGAATAGTATTATATAGTCATAATTTGTCTCCCACTAGGTGTGGTGGTGCATGCCTGTAATCTCAGCACTCAGGAGGCTGAGGCAGGAGGATTGCTGTGAGTTCCAGGCCAGTGAGCACTACGAGAGCTTGTCTCAAAAATAACAAAACATAATTTGTCTCCTGTCTCTCTTTTCTACTTCCTTGTATGTTTATTAATTACCTGTTGATGGTATAATTTATGTATTTTCACCTTTTAAAGTTAGCCATTAAGTTATTTCACTTACACATAATTCCATCATGGTTTATATTTTACCATGGCTCATACTTCATCTTGGGCATATCCTCTGTGAAGCAGAATAGGAGAAATAACATAAGTGAATGCATCTATATTATCTTTTAATGCTCTAAGAAACTTACAGAATACAAAAGATAAAAACACAAAATAAAATTCTGTAGGATGTTCAATTATATTATACTTTTAAATGAAGTAACCTACCTAAAAGGCTATAACCAATGCTATTGAAAACTTCAAAAGACGTGGGACTGAGCCTAGTCTTTAGTCTCTCCAGTGATAGAAAAACTAACTCGATTTCTAAAATCAGACCCAATTATTCATAACTAACTTTGACTAAGCCACATATACAAATATGGTTGTATGGGTCAGTGTTATAATTTACTTACTGATAAAAGAAAATTAATACTCATTGTGATGGTCAAAAACAATTCTTGATAAAACCCCATACATCAAATAATCATTAGTGTTGCTGTGTGAAGTTGATTTGTAAGCATATATAATACTACTAATAGGTTTACTACTTTTAGAATATGCTGCTAGCATATGGAGGGAAAGAGAGGCACAAAAAAATGTTGCGATCTGATGGAGAAGAAATATCTCAGATAGTCAGAAAACCTGGTTTGTAGTCTCCTCTCCATGCTGAATCTAAATATTTTATTCCCTGAGCTTCAACATCTATATTTTTCCTATTTTATTATTTTTGAAATTGAATTGCCCCTCTTTAATGTATGTGATCTTTTAAAAATAATTTATCATGTTATCTCACAACAAATGGCATTCTAGAAGTGAAATCCGAGACCTGCATGGCATGGGGAGAATCATCTCTTTTTTTTGAGGTCTCAGGTTCCGTGTCTATAAAACAAAGGGTTATTATCAGAGTATTCTTCCTGTTTTAAAGCACACAATTATAGCAGCAAAAACACTTGCTGGGCAATGCCATACTGGATGGCCTTAGACTAAGCTCTGAGGGGTTTACTGTGAACAGAGTAGAATCCTGCATCCCACCTCTGTGTCAGTCTTGGGAGATGCAGCCCAAGGTTAAGGTGTTTCTGAAGTTTTATAACCTTGAAATACAAATTAAAGTTTAAACACTTACATGGTAAGAGACCTTTCAGAGCATTCTTGTCCCCTGGGAGGAGTCCATCAAGGAGGCTCCTCCAACTTGGAAGGTGCTGGCTGTGGATCACTCTGGTAGTGGCAGAATCCTTCCCAACCAAATGGGAGAAATTCTGACCCTCACTGCTTGGAAAATGCTAATAAGTCTGAACACAGGAGCTAACATACAGGATCATTAGCATTCATTGAGAGGAGGCATGAGCTCAGACTTGAAGAGCTTGTCTGTAATATATGCCAGATTCCAGATAAAAATTATGAGTAAAAGATGTTTGGAAATCAAAACCAAAGTTGTGTAGTGGTGTGCTGCCTGGTTGGCAATTCCTAGCTCATGCATTCATGTTCTGGGGATGCTACACTGGGTATGTTTTCCTCCCCTTAAAGAGCAGCTGTAAGAGTATGGTGATTAACACTTCTGCTCCTAGAAACCCAAAGGCCTTTTCTTTTGTCTTGTCACTGTCTGCAAATGTATTATTCTTTTGTGAGCAGCCCTGGGCCCCAGTATTAGCCCCCCAGCTCCCCATAGCCTCATGTTCTGCACCTTTTACTAAGGTTAACCCCTGCTTGGAGCTGGAGCCACCCCATCCACCAAGGCAGGAGCAGAGATGCACAGATCTGTAGGCAGGCTTGTGTTTTCACATCAGTTTTAAAAAACACAATATAACAAACACCTGAGTGCCCCCCATGAATAACCAGGGTTTCCACTGGTTCACTCACAGTTTAATTCTGAGTTTATTTTCTCCTGGACCATATTGTCCTTTGCAGAGCAACCATTACCATGAATTTGGTATTTATTCTGCCACTTAAATTTTTTCCTTAAATAAAAACTTACAGCTGAAAGCTAGGCTAGGGATTATTATTATTATTATTATTTTTAAAGGATGGCATTAAAGCCTAAAGGACTTGGATCCTCCAAAGTTGTCTTTCCTTATTGTGCTCTGTGCTTTATTAAGTTCAACCTAAATTGAGTATAATAGCCTCTAACCTACTGTGAATTTATTCAGTAGCTACTATTTGCTTATTTATAGAGATTGAAAGGAAAAAAATTAGGAAAGTAAGAAAGCAAGCAAAAAGTGGTATTGTTTAACATATCAAAAAATGTGACAACCATGTAAAATGGAAAACAGTACAAGATGGTGGAAGGAAGGAACCTTTTTTTTCCCCTCTACTCTTGTAAATTCATTGTCTGCAACTCTTTAAATTTGATAGACAAAGGACAGATTAACAATAGGAAAACAAGTAGAAGTGTGTTAACATGTGCAGCACACGTACACATAGGAACACTCCGTGATGAATAACAAAGGGGCAGAGGGCACCGTGAGCTTGTGTGGCATCCTCACAAAAGAACGATACATTTTCAGACAGTGACAAGACAAAGGGAAAGGCCTTTGGGTTTTGAGGGTACCAAATCATGGGAGAGTGAATATGTGGGAGAATTTGTGCAAGACAAAGGCTATGTAAATCTGCTATGTGAAGTTTTCTGGTACTGTCTCTGCACTAGGATTTAGAGTTATCTCCAGTGATTAACTCTGTGCTTCTTGGTAGAGAGGAGAGGGTTTAAAACTTTATGTTCTGCTTTTAGGAAAACACAGAGAGGGCAGAGAGCTTTCCTTGTATCAGCTTTTCTCATTTGTCAGTTGCTTTGAGCTCAAATAATAAGCAAAGGCAGCATATTTGGGCTGCTATCTTCTCCTACAGTAGAATGGGCTTGCAGGTTAAATTCCATATGCCGAGAGCCAAGTATAGGAGAGTCAGAAGGTACTATCTAGAAGGGGAGAATCAGTACCGACTGGTTATTGGAAATTTTACAGGTATTGTCCGGCTTTTCCTGGCCTATGGTGAAAGAGTTGATTTGAGAGCCAGAGGCAGAATGAAGGGGAAGAAGAAATGGAGAATTAAGGCAGAGAGTAGGGGAAGGCCAGGGTATCATTGGTGGAGGAGACAGCTTGTGGCAGGGCTCTGTAGATCAGCTGGAAACATTTTTACCCATGAAACCAGTACTTACCTAACTTTTCAACCAGGACAGCTAATAAATGGTGATTGTTTAGGAAAGGGAGTGAGTGTGAAAATTTGTAAAAAAAACAAAAAAAACATTTAGAGGACTTTTTCTCAAAAGAGTTATATATGTTCATCAATCTAGAAAATAACCATGACATTTATAACAGAAAAAAAAAGGAAATAAATTTCCTTAAAGGTCATTGGATTATGTATGTTCTGTATTTAAAATAGTGTTATAGTCACAGTTAAATATATGATATTACCATGTTAAATGAAAAAATAACCTCTCACATGGAAGATCAAACATGCAACTTTTTTTTGGTTAAAAATCTATGCATATAGAAAAAAAGACTGGGAAAATTGTATAAATAACTAGTATAGTTACGTATATTTATACATAGTATAGGTAGAATTACATCTTATGTTTATTTTCTTTTTGCTTGTTCATATTTTCAAAAGTTCCTTTCAATGAACATGTTTACATTTTTAGTAGGAAAGAAAATTATGAAAATCACATACCATAACAATTATGAATTCTAGCGATTATTGGTTTAAAAAATCTGAACTTATGTTGATTCACATTGATGAAGTTTTTTTTAATAAAAGAGGTTAATTGTATTTGTTATAATTATCAAAATTCCTAAATGAGTTATCAAAATTCCTAAATGAGTTATCAAAATTCCTAAATGATTATGTGACTAAGAAAAAGAAACAAATAGTCCTATAGTTGCAAGAGGTACAGAATAACTTATGAGGCTTCAGGACTCAAGATTCAAAGGCTGAGTGAACTCCTTTAAGAAAACTATGCTGCCCAAAGCACTTCTGCAGAGAGACATTCTCACTGTGCAAACAATGTGTCTGAAGTGTAGACTAATGTCATTTGGCATGTACCTTTGATAAACTGCTTCTCAAACTCATTTATTGCTCAAAATGATGTATGTGTAAAGAAAGACCTTTCTTTCTTTCTGGAGACCAGGCCTCTCACAGTTTTTTGAAGTGGGGAATGAGGGAATGAAAGTTTATCCTTAAAATGCTCTAGTTCTGTTCCTGTAACAAAAGTTGATATTCAAATTGCCATGTTCCACACAGGATCAGCCTAAGTGAATGTAGTTTTACCTTCTTTTTTTTTTTTCCCAAAGATTGTGTTTTGGATCCATTGGAAAATTACTATAGGGATGATGACCAATTTTCACAGAAATGGATGCTTTGACTTACTTGGTGGTGCTTACTAACTGTAACAACATATATACACATAATAGAATTAATGGCTGGGGATATAGCTCAGGGGCATAAGCGCTGGCCTGGCAATTGCAAGCTTGTGAGTTTGATCCCTGATACAAAAAAAAAAATCATGTTATAATTAATTAGCTCTTCCCCCTTGGGATGTGTGTGTGTGCAGAATCAAATGCAGTAGAACAGCTTAAATGTCAGAGGCCAGTGAACAGTACCTGCTGGCTCTGGTCATAGAGCCAGGTCATAGTATGTCAGGAACTCTAGGTAGAAAAGCATAAAAAACTACCTAGTGCATTAATTCACCTTTTTAAATATACAAAAAACAGACTAAAAAGAGAGGGCCTCGTGAGGACAAATGTCCATACCTGGTCCCAATTCAGGTGAACAATTGGCTTAACCCTGTGTAGCTGGAATCCAAATGAAAAAAAGGAAGTACAATTATTTCCACAGAATGTTTGCCAAACTCTTGATAATATGGTCAAGAAAACGACATGACTTTCCTTTTTAAAACTGCAAAATGCTTGTTGTCCTTATTTCATTACATCTCATGTATTTAAATGAAACCTAGAAATTTAAGTCCTAGACATTTGCTTTTGAAATTATAATCCTTTATGACTTAGATGCCAGACAGTTTCAGACAATTTTCTTAGAAGTTAATCTCTTTATAGCATTTGAACATAGTTGGGGTCTAGATATTAGGAAGGGCAGGCAAAAGGTGTTTTCAGCTGAGACTGGGTAAACAGTCAAATGAGATGGCAAGAGATAGCTATTTTTATGTCAACTGTGTTATTGTCCTCTGTCACCCCAATTCCCAGTCTCAGAATGTGTTTTGTTGCAGCTCATTCAGAATACATTTTAAAAATTTATAGTATTAGGAAATGGAGTGAAAAAGGCCATATATTTTTTTTTTTGGCCTGGTTATTTTCCTCATAGCAGAGAATGAGCAAAAATGAAGATAATAAGTCTCTGCCAGTCTCACATCTTTCATACCCTGCATGAAGATCTGTTCGGAAGACTCAGCCCAAAAGCATTTCATTTGTGCCTGGCAGTGGGAAGTATATGAGCATGTACAGAGGTCCACACAAAATGTGGAAAAATACACAACCTAGATATAGGCTAACAATGCATGATGTAGAGAAAGGGCATTATTTCCTGAGCCTTCATTTGGAATAGTATCAGAATGTGAAGGAGTCACAGCAATGCTGAGCTTTTCTTGAAGTGTTTCCCAAGAAAATTAGCTTTTTTGTTTTTTTGGTATTATAAAAAACAAAAATGAGATTGTGTGTGTGTGTGCAGTTCACTGTCCTTGCAGGTCAGGAAGAAGAAGATGAATCACCTGAACCTACTTGGGCTGAAAGCTTGGCCACCACTGTCTCCTCCAAGGTTACCACCACTCTTGGGCCATCCCTTAGCACATCTGGGGACATGAGCACCAGAACTCCAAGTTCTGTTTGGACATCAGAGGTGGAAAATTTGGTGTACAAAGGTAAGAAATATCTTCCAACCAGCTGCTGTGTGTCCCGTGTGAGGAAGGCACAGTGAAAGTGGGCTTTTAAAACTCATCCACCATGGCTGTAAACAGGGAAGACAAAAGAGATTTTTCACTGACTTATGTGAAGAATCTGAAACTGGCTGGCTATAGAATAAATTTCATAATAAGTATTTAAAATTCTTATTTTAATTTGAATACCTTTAGAGACGATTGTGTTGTCCTGTTTGCTGTGATCCCAGCTGTTCCCTATTGTCTTGCACATGCCCTTTACTTGATGATAGAGAAAAGAACAAAAAGCTGAAATTTACATTCTGATTCCATTAGAATGTGTTCCATAGAGCTAATACATATAAAAAAGACATTATTATATACATATATTTTGCAAATATATGAAAGAGATAATATTCATGTCCCGAAGAACCTTAGTTCACTTTGTAAACAAGTCACATGGTAGACATTAGTTTTTAAGGACAGAAGTAATAAAAGTCTGTTCCTTTCCATGTTGTCTAAAGAGGCTGTAGAGGAGATGTAGCTTTAGAGATTAGTTTTTGAAAATGATTAATCATTATCAATCATAATTGATACTGATAATATCAATAAATATTGATATTTAGCATAATCACTGATAAATGATTCAAGATATACTCTAAATCAATGGAGAAAGGGTTGGTTTTACTGTAGAGAAATGAAACTAATGATGTATAAACTAGCTCACAAATAAAAGCTCTAGATAGCAATTATCTATTTGGTTTTTTGTTCTGGAAATTTTCATTTTAGAATCACACCGTCAGGCAGGAAATAGGAATCAAGGCAATATGGAGTATTATCCTATTAACATGGATTTAATAAATGAGAAACTCCATGATTAAAGGAATCTTTTTAGTACAATTTGACTCTCTTTTGCTTTCTTATAGTAGATATGTTTCTGAAATTTATTTGTAAACTGATATAAGAAGTTATATCTTATTTTTAGTATCCTGTAAGAGCTGTCTTTTAATAGAGAATTGTGATATAGAGAACTCATTTTACTTTTTTAGTGGCATTAAGGGTGTTCCTCTTTCAGTAGCCACACTGTGACCCTAGCGGTATTCTCTAGGAATAAAGTATGAGGGAAGGTGTCCTAGAAGGCTGAGGTCATTGTCCCTCCACGTATTAAGTTGATTTTAAATAAAACTCAAAGTAAATGAAGGCAATCCTATCTTTCTCCTATCAGTTAATTTCCAAAAAGTGTTAGTCAACGAAGTTTTATAATGCTTTCAGGAAAATGTGCATTTTTAATGGTGTTTCATAAAGATCAAAAGCTTTTGTTTCCTAAGGTATGAATGTAGAGTTTCAGGTGGTGGGCAGAATATTTTGAATATTATTGAATTCTTGCACAATTTTCTTAATTGATCTGTTAGTGTGCATAAGGAATAATTTACTTACATAATTTCATAAGGCTGTTATATTTTATATTTCACTGCTTCAGTAAAAGCAAAACCTTTGACATTACTGCACATCTTTTTCTCACCCTAGATCCGAGATGTTTGGAACCCTTGAGGCCTGGGAACTGTGGTGATTATGTGGTTCGATGGTATTATGACAAACAGGTCAATTCCTGTGCCCGATTTTGGTTCAGTGGCTGTAATGGCTCAGGAAATCGCTTCCACAGTGAAAAGGACTGTCAAGATGTCTGCATTAAAGAATGAGCAAGTAAACTTGCCTATCTGTATTGAAAGTCTGGAAAAAGCACAATACAAATGAAGCAGCATGTTGGAACATATAAGTATTTATAATTTACAAGTTAATTGAAACTTCATGCCCACCGTAGGATGCTTTACTCTAGTATTCTAGAATTTGCTATTTCATTCAATAATATAAATAATCCATGTGTTTTCCCACATATTAGTGTATTCCTAAATTGTTTAGTAGGTTTTTGAGCTTTAGAAACTTTCTGTCATAATTTGCTATTATTAAACTGTTGTTCATGTATATTTACTTTCATAGCTGTATAATATTTGTGTGAATATATACAACATACTTAACCATTATTAGGATCAGTGTCATTTTTATAACTATTTAACCAGTGTTGTAGGATGCTTTTATTCATATGTCTGGATGCACAATCTTGTGTCTTTCTAGGGTGTATCCCCAAAAGTAACTTCTTGTTACTTGAGCTGCAGGGTATGTAAATATTTAAAACTAGTATATAGTACATTTACTGATTTTTTCCTTGAAGTTTGCATCAATTTATTATAAGTTTTCACCAGTTGTGCATAAGTGTTACCATTGCTTGATAGTCTAGTCAATGCTTTGTGTTATCAGACATCTTAATTTTGCTGAAATGAATGTAAATGGTGTCTTGTTTTCATATAGCACTCTCTGATGACAACTTACTGTGCTTATTTCCATCTGTGCTACTGATTCTGTGAAATCCCTGTTTATAACTGCAGAAGGTTTTGTATTTTGATATTTTCCTTGGAGTTCTTATGCATTACTCTTCACTTAGTATTTATGTTGCTAATGTCATTGTGTGTCTTTTTGCCTTTCCACCTCTCTCCTTCCCTCCTGTCGTTTCTGTTGAACTGTCTTAATTTTAATGGCTAGTGCATTTTGTTCTTCATTTATGTTGTCAGCTTCTCAGCTACCTTTGTTGGAAGGGAAACTTCTCCAGGACAATAATAACTGTGAGTACTGGCATTACCTCTCTAGACTCTCATCCTTGTACCTGGTAATTCCTTACTACCCTGTTAGCTCATTGGTGATTTCTAGATGGTTTTTAAGTGTTTGCTTAACTTACGCTTTATTATCCTTGACTTGAAAGTATAAGTAATATAAAAAGGTTTCTGCTATATTTTTGTTGTCATTGCTGTGGAATAAAGGGCTTTGAGTGTCATTTTATTTACTGGAAGCCCTGTAACATATACAAACTATGTATTAGTTGCCATACAATGTTGGAAAGTAGAAAGACCCTTCAGAATATCTAGGCTGCTAGGCTAATAGGAACAGAAATATTGATATTACTTTTTAAAGCTCTCCATAACTTTACTTTCCCACCCCTCAAAAAATTGACACACAAAATGTTGTAATGTTGATTTGGGTATTTGCCCCCTTGAAACATCCCTTTTCTACTTCTGGTCACTAACCAAGTCCTAATACCTCAAGGACACTCAGAAGCCCTCATCACTTGTGATTTCTCTGTCACTCATGTCCAACATTGACCCAAAACTCTTGATTTTGTCTCCATTCCACTCACTGACCACAGGCTGACCTGCTTTTCACTTCATGGGGGTGGGGAGGATATCTGCATTCATTTATTTTGCTTCTATAACAAATCACCACTGACTTGGTAGCCTACATAACAAAATATATTATCTTGGAGTATCATAGGTCAGAAATCTGATGTTTGTCCCACTGGGCTAAAATCAAGATATCTGTGGATTTGTTTTTGGTTTTTTGTTTTGTTTTGTTTTGTTTTTTAGAGGACATGGTAGAAAATCTGTTTCCTTGTCTTTCCAACACCTGAAGGCCCCTCACATTCCTTAGCTAGTAGCCTCTTCCTCTGTGTTAAAGCTAACAATAGCAAGACAGGTGCCTTTCATGCTTCTATTCTCTGGTTCTCTGACTGTAGTCAGGAAAGGTTCTCTGCTCTTAAGGACTCACATGATAAGGTAGGGTCCATTCAAGTAATCCAGGATGCCCTAGCTACCTCTAGGTTGTTCTCTTACCTCAAGATGTGACTTCATTTTTGCCACATAAAGTAGCATATTTACAGATTTTGGGAGATTAGGAAGTGGACATTTTTGGTGCTATTATATTGCCTATCATATTATCTTTATTTCTACCTGCCATCTAAGCTATTAAGAAACAAAGACATCTATGCCTCATTTCTTTCAGTGACACCAATTCCTTGTGCATATGAATAACTCAATAAACTTAAAAACAAACGGAACTAGTTTTATTGGGCACCATGATGAGAAAAGAGTGTACAGAAAGAGCCTTCTTATACCCTAGGCCTTGGTGCTTACCCTAGCAGACCAGGCCTCTCCTCATACAATCCTACCTATTCCTGATAAATTAGACCACTCTAGTTTTACTTTTTGTTATCTGCTTGGGTTAAAAAAAAACCCTTAACATTTAATAATATCTTAATTCCTTTTTCTGTTTGCTGAGACAAAATACCTGACATTCAAAGTTCATTTGATTCACAGTTGATAGAGGTTTCAGTTCACACTTGGCTGGCTTCAAGAAACGAAGGCATGGCAGAGGAGAAACAGTTCATGGCAGGCAGAAGATAGAAGGCAGTAATGCAGTAAGCAGTGAAGTAGCTGGTCATCTATCTTACACACTTAAACATACATGCAGTTATATCCTTTGGAGCACTTTCTTTTCCTCTCTCTTTTACAATAGCAAGTACACAATTTGGGTTTTATTACTCCTACAGTTAAAGTGCAATAGTTTTCACAATGGAAAAAATTGATTGGTATGTTAAAATATGATCATTTCAATCATTTTCATTTAGTTGAAAACTTAGCTTTGCTAACTACCAGAAATGCTCCAGATATTTGAAAAGCATGCTAAATTTATGAAATGACAATTAGGCTTCACAACTTTAGTTTTAATCTTTTTTTTCTTTTCACTTTCAGGAGAGTAAAAAACAGAACAGCAATGAAACAAAACAAAACAGCAATAGGACAATAGGCGATCCCCAATTGTTAGTATATTGCATATTGCTATCCTCTAAATTGTTGCCCAGACCACTGGCCCTAGGTCTACAAAGTTATCAAATAACATCAGGTTGCTTCCCTACTTCAGTTACTGTCATCTCAGCCCGTGTTGTGTCTGGTTACTCATGGAGGGGCGGAGAAGGTGGAGAGGGCTTCCTTGCTTTTCCCCCCCAGCCTCTAGGGGCACACAGGGAAGCTTCTTCCTGGCCACCAGGGACTGCGCTGGCACACGGGGTGGAGGCTGCACTGCTTCCCAACTGTCCCTCCCTGTCTGGCAGATCCACTGCTCCTGCCTTCTTATTTTTGCTGAATTTCTGACTTATCTCTCTCCATGGGCTCCAAGCCTCAGTTCAGATCCTTCCTGTGTCCATGGGACCCACCTCTGTTCTCCTTCTCTTTCTCATATTGCTGTATTCCAGGGTCTGGACACCAAAATTTGGAGAGGTTTTTTCCCTCTGCTGCTCACCACTCCACTATTTTCCTGGAAGCTTTATCTTACACACAATAATATGTAAATGAGAGAAAAACACATGTAACAATACATGTAACAATTTTTTACATTTAACAAATCATGTAACAATTTTTTACATTTAACAAATCATGTAACAATTTTTTATATCTAGCAAATCAACAGTCTAGGAAGAGGAAAAAAAAAGGAAAATGAACAGAATTAGCAGAAAGAAGATGGCCAGTAAAGACACAGGAAAAGATGCTTGACTCTGTCAGAAAGATGCACATGAACATGGGCCTGTGACTGAGTCAGGTTATTTGTACTCTTATAACGAAGCTTAACTAATTCTGTCCTGCAACACTTATTGAGAGCCCAATGAGATTTCTGAATCATGCTAACCTGAAGAGAGAGCCTACTATCTGACATGGAATGACAGGTGTTGAACTATTTATGCATGTCCTTTTCCTCTACAAATCTGTAATGCATTGTCTTTGGTGAATAGCAAAGAGAAATACTGCTGAAGTGTACAAGATTCCCCTCTCCTTATGTTATCTTTGAGTGAAATGTTACTAAAATAAGATCTTTAGAACAGTCTAGAAATGTATGTGAGTATTAAAAGTGAAATACTCCAAAATCATATTTTATACATATATTTATGAAGTTTCATATTTTAGTTTTTAAACATATTGGACTGATTTGTATTCCAAAAGTACTCACCTTTACTATTTCACATAAATTAGTAGTCATTGAAACATCCTTAAATTAGACAAATTAACAATTTAAAGTCACACTAAACTCTGAACATTAGAATTAAGCCCTATTTATTATTATTATTAGTATTAGTATTAGTATTAGTATTAGTATTGGTACTAGGGATTATACTCACAACCTCATGCCTGCCAGGCAGGTGCTATGCCGGTAAGCTAAATTCCTGGCCCCAAAGTTCTGTTTTAAACAGGTTAAGAAAAGAAGGACTGTTGGACAAACCCAAAAATTGCTTAGAATTTTGTATCTTCTCTTTTAGTCTTAAACAACACCCTACAGGACCTGGTTTTCTTGGGTTTTCAATAAGAGATTGTCTACTCCTGAGATGCCCAAGCTTTCGGTAACACTGACTCCCTTTGCTGTAACTGGCACTGGCTGCCTCCTAGATTTCAACTCTCACTATCCTACTTTATCCTGTGGAACCATCATAACAATTATGTTATTATTTTAGAGCAGCAAATATATCCTCTTTCGTTCGGGCTCCATCAGCAACTTCTCTTTCCATGGCTGTTTCCTCCAGTTCTGATGCCTTCTAGCTTCTGAAGATAGTCTTGGTGACTAGAAAGGGGAGAGCAGCAAACCTAACCTGTCCTTTGCTCTAAATGTTATATTCCTATATTATGTCAATGGACTTCATCCAAGGTGACTGCTGTGTCAATAGAAGACTTAGAATAATTTCCCTCTATCTTGAAAGCAAAAACAACAACAAAAAAATGAATGCTCTCAGTAACAAATCCCCTCCTGCCTCCCACCAGGACCTTGCACATGCTATGTAAATGCTCTGTCACTAAGCTACACCTTCAGCACCATAGCTGGAGTTTCATAGCAAATTAGGAGTTGTGGATTGCCAAGACTTCCCTCCCTATTTCTCTCTGAAATGGACTGGAGGCTTCAACTATCCTTCAGATTTACCCTTACACTTCACACTCATAGTTTCTTGACTATTTTTAAATATTAATAGAATTCTCCAATTATTTTCTCCTTGACATGTTAGCTGGTTTATCATTTGGTCTTTTTCTCCTCTTGCATCTTAATGAAGAGTTCTATGGTTTGCCAGTTTCTACAACTTGGAAATTTTCTCAAAATGATTCTATCATGAATAAATCACTGACGAAACTTGCTTTTAGATGTTTGAAAGCAATGACAACAAAACTCAGAGCATGTCCTTGCTGGCAAACCAAACTGAATCAACTCTTGCCTTTATGAAACTTCTTTTTTAATCTTCTGAAAAATACATATTGGAATTAGCATGGAAAAATATTCACAAATAAGGTAAAATTGACTAAAATTGTGCTTCTTCAAATTTTGGGTTTATTACCTGAACTTTTCCCACATTATGCTTTGTGCCCACTCCACCTTCATTCCACACTAGCAGTCCTTTTGCATTCCCTTTCCATGTGAATGGCGCAGTCCCCTGGCCAGCGACCTCATCTGCTCCCTGAGAAACAACTCAGACTCTTTTCTCCCTCTCAGCCTCATAGCTGATTGCTCAGTGAATCTTACCCATCTTACTTCCACTCCTGGCTTTCATGTTGGCCTCCTCACCTCTAATTTCTATCTACCTATTGCTGTGGAGTTACAGGGATTTTGATCCAATCATTTTCTTCTTCACAGTATTTAGGGACTGTTTCCTTCATGATAAAAGCAAACCCTTCATCATAGTACTCAGTGTTGTCCAGGACCTGACTCGTGTTTATGTTTCCAGTTTATCTCCCTTCAAGTCCTACACAGGCCCTTCAATTTAGCTATGCTCAGGTATTCGCTATTTTGAAAGCACCATTCATTTTTCTTTTGGAATTTCCTCTTTTCACTTCCTCTCTGTTTTTTTCTTTCCTTTGCTTCTTCTCTTCCTTCTTTACCTCTTCACTTAGCGTCATGGAATTTATTTTTTAATCAATAAACAAAGAGCTATCTTACTCTTTTTTAAGAGATCTAGAGCTATTCCCTTGTAAGTAAATCCATCTTTGCTAGATAGTTGAATATTCCCAATTTTTTGTTGTGACAGCCAAAGCTTCATCAAATATCCTTTATGATTAGCCTTTGGGTAAGTATGTATATTTATTATATTTATAATGATAAATTATAACGAGAAAGATGAGTTTGGATAGATATATCAATTTTTCTCCATAAATGTACCAATTTATGTTCTCTAATTTATGAGCATGCTTACTTTTTCCTTCTTAAGTAAATGTTACCCATTTATTTAATTTTTGTCAATCTAGTAGAGGAAATGGAATTTTATTTTAGTTATCTGTATTAATTTCATTTTTAATGCTTGCATTGTGAAATATTTAATATATATAAAATAATATATGTTATTTATAAGTCAAATTTATAGCAAACTAATCATGTAAAAATCTGAGCATGTACCACCTAGTTTAAGAAATAATGTCATTTACTGCCAATAATATTAGAAGTCCTACCAAATATATAAAACCAAAATAGAATTGGAAATTGCCATGGTCCATGCAACCAGTGGGATCCTGAGAATGGTGATAGGAGATTAAGGAAAAACTAGACACATGCTAAAAGGAAATCTGGGACCTGATCTCTCTGATGGAGAGGCTGTAATGACCCAGTACGTCTGCATCTTTATTTGTACAAAATAAAAGGGGGGAGAGCACAAGATGGGGTTGAAATTGCAAGGTCACAATGTTTTGCTGAGAAAACTAAAAGCAAAACATTCTCAGAGTTATCTGTGCCATAGTTAACAGGGAGGAACACCAACACCAGATAACTGCTTGGACTGGCTTAGCTCTAGTCTCAGTAACTTCTTTATGTGGCTCACCCTTGGTGCTTTGTGTTCCCATGACTGGCCTTGCTCTAGCCCCCATGGGGTTCATGGACCTGCAGCTCAGCCGTGGCTCAGCCTCTTGACACAGAAATGAGTGGTCATGGTGATTTGGTTTTGAACAGCTTGTTGGCTAGCAGTGTGCTGTATAGATCTTGAGCTTACTTTGCCCAGGGTTACCCAGGGGTCACTACTAATGGCATAACTGAGACATTAACTGAAACCTGGAGCCACATAGTTGGGATCCTGCAGTGATTTGGGCCGGGAGAAAACACTAAAACACTGGCACAAAGGGGAAATCACAGGAAAAGAGTACTGCTTGAGCTTGAGCTGGCAATACTTATACTATATTTTTAGAAATATAGTAATAAAATATAAAGTACAGCCATTTATATAAGAATAGACAGAACAAGAAGAAAGAGATGTATTGGGGGCATTTAGAGGTTTGCATTTATTAACTCATCTGAGAAGCAAATTTGCTTGATAAGAAAAGGAGCTGTGTCATTCCAAAGAAGATATCCAGGTATTTTGAACCACGGCTCGTGTACCAGGGAGAAGGGCCGTTATTTCCTTATGCTGCCCAATGTGACTAAAGACTAACTGAAGCTCTTGTACATTCTTTTTGCTAGTGTGGCTATTATGATTTATTTTAGTCAGGATCTGTCACTATGTGGGAAAAGCAACAATGTGGGAAGAAAAAATTGGAAGTTAGAAGATATTTTTCTTAGTTCTCTACTAATATTTGTAACTGGTTTATTTGGTTTGTTTGATTAAAAAGTGAAATTTAAGCATATTAAAATAATAAAATTTTAAAAACTTTATCCTATAAACAATATATTTCTAGTATCAAAAATCTCTGGCAAACAATTTTTTCTTTTTTATTAGTGATATTTTTAGTACATAAGGATTACATTCATCATGAGGATTTGATACATGTACATAACACATCTCGAAATTATTTTCTAATCCCCCCCATCCAGCTCTTGGTCCCTTTCTCTTTTGCAAAAGAGTTATCTCCCTGTCTTTTATTTTGCTCTTTAACTTGTATATACTTTGGGTTTGTCATGGAAGAGTTACCATGTAATATTTAACCTTGTCTGTCTGATTTATTTTGCTTAAATCATTATAATCTCATCATGAATCCATTTTTCTACAAATGACTCAGATTTATCCTTCTTTATGACTTAGTTGTTTTGGCAAAGAAGTGGAAAGGTTTTTTTTGATGATACATTAGTTAGCTGCTTTTTCCCATGAGTATTTTAAATAAATGAAATCTCTCTTTAATATTCTCCCAGTGTAAATATTGCTCCTCCTACAGCTTATCTTTGTTTTACTAAAAAATCTAAAAGAACATTAAAAAAGCATGGAATTTCATTATTTTGAAAAAAGCCTTTCAAATCAATTTGTACAAGAAATTGTATGGTATCATTTGATTTCCTGAACTATCAATCTCAAAAGAGACTTAAACATATTAAAAGGCTAGAGTAGCTTTTCAGTACTTTCTGTGTGTGTGTGTGTGTGTTTAGTTTTCACTTTCACAATGGCATATGTTTATATTCTTTCCAATTAAAACACTATTGAATATCCTTTAATAAAGTTTTAAAATCTCTAGATTCTCACATTTTTAAAAAGATGCATTATTTTAAAAGAGCTATTTAAGTAAATGTAGGTTCTTATTTAGTAATTGAAAACATTTTGATCCTATTTAAAAGTACACACTTCTTTGCTTGGTAATATACAGGGTTATTTTATTTGGGCAAATCTTTAAGATGAAAGCAACTAATTTCTTGAAGAAAGTAAATTATATTTCTCCAACTATCTTCTGAATGTTAAAGGTTTTTTAAAAAATCTAATGTACTAAGATCTTACAAGGTTAAAGTCTGAGGAAAAATGAACAACCAGAGGAATTGGTAGAACACTGGAGTCACTCCTGCCGCTGAGCATTTGTTACTGTAGAATGTCTCAATTTTTGGTTTTAGCAGCTTCTGAAGATGAAAAAGACAAAATTCAAAGCTCAGGGGAATCATGAAATATGGGGGTTTAATCTGAAATCTTTCTACCAGGGGAATAAGGACTGCAAAGGGACATGAAGATACTCCAGTGTAGGAAGAAAATAGGGATAATCACAGCTTCAGCAAAAAAAAAAAAAAAAAAAAAAATTAATTTATAGGCCCAAGAGGCCTATGAAGAGGAATACAAAGAAAAACATATCTAGTCACATTATAGTCGAATAACTGAAAATCAAAAATGAGAAAATCTCTAAAGCAACCTAAGAAAACGACACATTGTACATAGCAGGACAATAATCGGATTAACAACTGACTTCTCATAAAAATAGTAAAGTCAAGAAAACAGTGTCTCATTTTTGAAATGTTGAAAGGGGAATACTTTTCAATGTGGGATTTTATGTTCAATAAAGCTATTTTTAAATGGATAATAAAAACAAAAATAAAAAACTTGAGATAATTAATTTCCATTAGATATGCACTTCAAGGAATGGTAAAGGAAGTTTTTGACCTGAAGGAAAAATGTACAAGATGGTAATTTAAATAGGAGAAATGAAGAACATTAGAAATGGTAAGTGACTTGGTAAAAGTAATATACAAAAAGAAAAAATAGTACAGGATATTTAACTGTATTATTTGATTTCCTGAGTCACCAACTGCAAAATAGTAATGAGTATATTAAAGTCTTGAGTAGTCTTCCAATATTTACTATATACTTTTGTGGCTTCTATTTTTAGTTTTCACTATTACCATGGGAAATTTTTATTTTTCTCTCAATATAAGTGACAACATATTACTTTTAAAATATGTAATGTATCAACTAGAAATTCCTTAATGTTAATTTTTTGGTTGACTTATGTATTATTCTACCCTTCTTTTCTATTTTGTTTCTTTCTTTCTTTAAATAAAAAAATTGGCTTTTTGTCTAAATCTTCAAATTTTATAAAGAATATATATTATATATTCTGTTTTCTTGATGCTTTGAAATATATAATAGCTTAAAGAGAAAATTATTTCTAATTCTATTTTGGAATTTTAACCTACATAGATATGATAAATATGACAGCACAGAGAATGATAGTTAGATATAAATGAATTTATAGAGCAAGACTTATATATTTTTTCTGAAATAATACAAAATTATAGGTTGAGATAAATATGTATAATTGCTAGATCAACTAGTAAAAAATAGAACTAAGCAGCTAGTAGATGATTACCATGGAATTCTAAAAATTATTTGAATGACACAAAATAAAGTAAGAAAAGAAGGGACAAAAGAACAAAAAACATGCGCAAAAATAATGAGTGAATAAGTAGTAAAGTAACAAACATTCAAATGTGAATAATTAAATTAGGTAGAACATATACTCACAAGGCAAAGAATGTCAGACTAGATTGAAAAACATGTGTCTCAACTATATTCTGTATATATGAAATAAGAAATATGCTTTAAATACAGAAAAAGTAATGAATTAGGAATAAAAATTGATATAATGCAACTAGTAAGCATTGCAAGGCTAGGACAACTATACTCACACACATTTATATGATAGTATACTGTATGTTCATTTATGAAAACTCAGGAAACTACACTTGAAAGGGGTATATAATTGTACATAAATGATGCATCAATGAACTTGACTTTAAAATAATGCTTATATACATTAGCAGATTATATGCAGGAGAAGAGAGAAAAGTTATCTCATTCAGAAGACGTTAGCATGCAGCAAGAAGAAAAAGAGATTACATATATGAAAGAAAGTTAGAGTGAGAAGTTTGACATGATATTACTTGAAATGTTGGACAGAGGTAAAAAGACATGAGGCAAAAATAAATTTTTTAAATGGCCAACAAATTGGGAATGGTGAAAATCACCTATAATTGGCAACTAGTTGAGAGGTAGAGGGCGGAGCTCAAGTGGGAAGGGTAGGCAGGAGGATCTTTTGTGTTCATGATTTTGAGACCAGCCAGGGCAGATGAAATCACCTCTCAGTAAATAAAAGCCAACTAACCAAACAACCAACCAAATGAACTAAATAAAAATCCCTTGATAACAGTTAAGAATTTTATTTTTAATTTTTAAATTTTTAAAAATTTTAAAGGTAGTAGAAATACAACAGAACAAGACAGAAGAAAGCCAATTGAGACACGGCAGTGAATTTGGTACAGAACTTCACAGCAGGTTACCAGGATAACAGTAATAGGTACCATAGTATATCTCTTTATCTTCACAATAGTTGTCTAGTCAATTATGTATAGCAAAATCAAACCAAAGACAGAACATTATAAAACCAATCAAAAGAGAATATTGAATAGAGTAAATAAATTAATCATAATGAAACAAAACTGAAAACAATATTTTTCAAAGAGAAGATAGAGGAGACCCCCCCATATTTGCTATATTGCGTAGTTATCCTACCAAGAGATGCTCAGACCTATGTCCCCAGTTGCTAGTGGGGGTGGGGGATGGGGAGTTTGGGATGTTTGATTCCAAGCCTGCACACCGGTAGGCTCACAGGAGACACTACTGGATCTCTTCCTGGCTCACACCGGAGGAAGGTGTTTACCATGAGGGCGGTGAGTGAATTGCTTCTTTGTGCAGCCTCCTGGGTTCCAGCATGATGGAACCCAGGATCTCAGGGCCGGCTCTCTGGTTCTCAAGAATTTTCTAGAACAGATAAACATTTTAATTTTGAAGTTTAAGAATCTCAAATTTCCAGTAAAATAAAGAGAAATCTACACCTAAATATATGAAATAAAACTACAAAAAACTAAGAACAAACTTTAAAATCAGGCAGAAATTACCTTCAGGTAGCAACAGAAGATGGACAGGTGGCTTCTCAACACTGTCAGTGCAAACAAAGGACAGAGAAAATATCTTTCACACTTTGAAAGAAGTAATTGCCAACATAAGATTGTATTTTCCAGAGTTAGAATGAAACAAACTTCCTGATGAGAAACAATGGGATCACCTCTAGCCAAGTCTAAATAAATTACAAAAAAAAAAAAAAAAGTACTTCAGGAAGATGGAAAATGATTCCCAGTGGAAAGTCTGGGATACAAGAAAAATGGAAAACAAAGACAGTGGTAAATATGCAGGTGAACACTGACCAAGTTAAATAATAATAGTCCTATATTGTGATATTTTCAGGGCAATTAAAGTACAAGACAATAGTAGTATATAAATCTGAAGTGAATAAAAGGAGATAAAATATCATAAGGTCCTTCATTTTTTTAGCCAAAGAATAAAGGTGCTGGTTAATTTTAGCCTTGGATGTTCCATGTGCATATGGAAGATTAAATGAGAATAGAAACAAAGAATATATCATCCACTACTACATGAGAATAAAGGAAAAAAGTAAACATGTTGGTCAGGTCAGACAAGTCATTGGATTTAAACATAAACATACTTGAAATTACACTAAATGCAGTCAACTCAAGTATTTCAATTAAGAGGAAAAGAATAGTAGATTAGATTTTAATAACACCTAAATATATCCTGTTTACTAAAGACAAATCTAAAACACAGGCAAAGGTAAAAATAAAAATATGGTTAAAGAATACCCTGAGCATACTAATCCAATGAGTACTGGTATGATTATGTTAAAATAGATCTAAGAGCAAAAGAAATTATTAGAGATAAATATTTTACAACATAATGACAAAAGGCTTGATTCATTACAAAGATACAATAATTTAACGTGGTATGCACCTTCTAATATAATATAAAAAGATACAAAGCAAAAATGGACTACACTCAAAGGAGATATAGACTAATCCAAAATTGCAAGGCAGATTTCTTTCTCTGTAATTTATAGGATAATCAGAAAAAAATATTTTTAAGGCAATACAAGATTTGAGTAATATGATTAATTTGACAAAATGAAAATATAAAAACACTGCATCTAACAACTCCAAAGTTTATGCTTTTTTTTCATTTATACATGAAACATTTACAAAACCATTGATATCCTGGGCCATAATGCAAGTTTTAACAAGTTTCAAGGGCAAAATACATTATTTGAAAACAATGTGCTTAGTTAGGTGAGCTGACACATGCCTATAATCCAAGCATTCTGGGAGGCTGAGACAGGAGTATGTTCAGGTCAAGCCCAGATGGGCAACTTAGTTATTTAGTGAGAACTTGTCTCAAAAAATAAAAAAAAGGTCTGGGGACTTAGTTCTAAAAACTGCATGAGTCATTCAAAAATCAGATAGAAATTAGAAAGCAAAAGGACATTATAAGTAATGAATACAAATAATAGAGGAGGAAAAGGCTGAAATTTAATATGATTAGGAAAACATCAGCAAAAATGACTCTAAAAAGCAAAATATAATGAAAAACAAGTTTGAATGAGATGACATACATAGATGAGTTTGATAAAGTTGATTTTTTTGAAATTACTAATAAAATTGAAACACCTCTGTGATGCTAATCAGAGGTAAAGAGAGAGAAGATACAAATAATAACTCTCATGTCCTCCTCCTGCAGGTAGATGGAACCCTGGAATTTCCTGTCCAAATGGCCTCCAGCTTGTCCTGCTCAGGCACTGAAGGACCAAGTAGCACTGGCAAGGCCCACGGAGAAAGCAGACAGGATGGCTCCCTGCATATGAATATGCATGGCCCTTTATGGGTAGGTACAAAGTATGGCTGAAAAAGACAGGGTTGGGCCTTGGTTTGGAGCTGTCAGCTCTCTCCAAATGGACACCTTTAGATAGAACTTGGAGGAGTCAAAGAATTCCAAATGCAAAACTGGCTTTCCCATTTATTATAAAAGGATATTTACCAAGCTCATACTCACTTCGCATGATGGCTTACATCTTCACTTTCGCTCTGGCTCTGCAAATGAGTATGGATGGGCTGACAGAAAGTGTAGTGTAGTCTGGGTGAGCCTGAAAGGAGCCAGGCAGTAATGTAGGTATAAGTATAAAAGACAGAGATTAGAGATCAAGCAGGATCTTGATTAGAAGGGAAGAATGGGAAGGAACAATAGATATTCCAAGGTCTAGATCAAAGTGCCAACTGGCAAAGCAGCCAATGAGGAACCATTAGCTATTGCTGGCCAGGGAAGACCCACATTTTCAGATGAGCCAGGTGGTTCATCTGGAGAAGCAGCCAAGTATGGGGAAGGGGTCAAATAGCTCTTTCTGCAGCAAGCTAAAAAATCAAGACATCAGTAACAACAGGAGTAAGAAGTATCCCCAAGACATTTATTCAGGATAGAGCATGCCCCTAAACTAGTTTAGAAGGGTTTTCAATTTGCTCCAGCATCATTTACCTCACCAGGAATAATGGAAAGTTCAAACAGGACCATTCTTGCCATGATTTTCACAAATATTGGGGTGGCAATTGTTAAAATTTTAGTTTACTACCAAAAAATAATAACAGAAGGACTACCAAGTAAAAAACTGTGTAGACATTTCAAATGATTTCTCTTAGCTATGGTCGGGGTTTCATGAAAGTTACAAGGGTTTTTGCCAAGCATAAGAATCATTGTAGAAAAAAATCTACATGATTTAAAAATGTACCTAGTTTGAAAAAGTCTAGAAAAATTCATACAAGTTTTAATCCTTTCTTATTTAATATGTACCACTTTCATACCATCTATAATGTATTTAAATTTGATGGAAAAATAAGCATGATGATCCTTATGCAGTCACTGAATAACATACTGTTTAATAGAAATCAGACTTTTTGAAACAAACTTTTTGAGAGGAAATGAATGAGATCTCCGAAGGACAATACATAAAGTGGAAGAGCAAAATCCAAGTAATAGTAATGGGGGAGCTTGGAAATCAAAGTGAAGCCTGTCAGGGATCCCCAAAGACAGTGATCAGAAGATTGTGATGTCTCAGTGCAAAAGCCAAGGTTGCAGAATCAATGGTGAGTCTAGGCCTCCTGCGCTGGCACCGCTGGGGGCCTGAGCTGGTGGTGACTTTCATAGGAGACACTGAGAAGTAGGTGTGAAGCCGTCCTACTTTGCTCTTCAAGCTGAATTCAGATTGAGCCATTACTTCTCATTTTACACCTTTCCTATCAGCAGGTAGCAGTAGAAAGCAGTAATACTCACTGTGAAAATAAATAAATATTACTCTACTATTGTTAAATCACGTTTTGAATTCTGTTCTACAGATTTGCTTTCCTGATGCCTCATTGCTATAGTTACCATGTTTTCCAAACCAAACCCCTGAAGCATGTCAGTTGGAAAAAGACAGAAATTGAAAGCAGGTCTTAGAACTTTGCTCTGAACTCTTTGGCGCATAATGGTATATATCAAGTGAATGTGGGCCAAACTCTACTATAAACCTGTATTAATTTAATCTTCACAACAATCTGACTGTTAGGCCTGCTATATTTGGGCCTTGCATCCTATACAATCCTGTAAGTTGCTTGTTCAGTCTCTTAACAATGTGTTTCATCATCTTACCCTTTTATTAGAGTCTTATTTCTTATAGTTCTATTTTTCCTGTGCAGTGGCACTATTGCTCTTTAGTTTGAGTATTCTTTGTTCTAAAGAAATAAATATGTTCTATTATTCTAAAGGTTTTATTCCTTTATATTTCATATTCATATCTTCAATCCAATTGCAATTGAATTGGAAATATGACATGAAGTAGAAATTTTGTTTCCCATATGGTTCTCTAGTTAACTGAGTCCCATTCATTGCAACTATCCTTTTCAGTATCACTTTGTTATAAAAGCAGGTGAGCAGACAGAATAAGTTTCTAGGTTTTCTATTCTGTTTCAATGCTTTCTTTGTTTTATTAACATCATCTTTATTAAATGAATTTTGCAAATGAGGAAACATAGGCAGAGGAAGGGCAAGAAGACATGCCAACTTGCATAACGAATCCATCTACCCTGTTAGTCATATAATACGTTTGCTTAGTATGGAACTTGTTGGAAGCTACTGCATCTTTCTCAACAGGAACCTGAATTAATCTTGAAAGAATACTCTGCCTACTTTGAAAAATGCATTTAAAATTAACTGAAGAAGATTCAAGTCAGATAGATGTGAGTATGAAACATCATTTCAACATTTATTAACTGTCAGAATATAAAAAATGAGACCAGCACAGTTCTTTTCTTGTGAAATAAGATAAACAATACTTAACTGGCAAGGTTGGACAAAAATCAAATCAGACCATACACATAGAATCTAGAGCATAGTATAATATAATTTGCTTTGTAACTCCTTAAGAAAATTGCTTAAACCTAAAAAAAATCACAGACAAATTTTTTGACATACTAAATTCTGCACAATTTTTATGTGTTTACTTGGTTATTGGTTAGTTTCTTTTTGCAATTCACTCTAAATTGAAATCAAGTTTTGCTCTCACTGAGAAAAATAAATGGATAGTTGTCAATACATAATGTCAAAAACAAATAAAAATGAAAATCAAAAGAAGGAAGACCGTTGCTGAGAAAAAAAAATCTAATAATTTTTGTCAGGTACTATCATTGCTAGCCACAAAATCTTGGTCTTTATTTTCTTTCTCTTCTTTTTTTATTTTAAAAACAAAACAAAAAGAAACGATACAGAATTTTAAAAAATAGTAGGAAATTAACTGTAGTTAATATATTTCATATTGTTATCTTAGAAGTAGTTGTTCAGATTACAAGAGTTAGGCATGAAAAAAAAATCAAACAATGAAATGATCAAATAATGAAGGTAACAAACTGTTCTTTTGATGAATTTATAGATTTTTAAATATCATTTTGGGATTATGGATGAAAAACACACAGAAAGTTAACCAGTACCCTAAGGCATGATTCCTAGATCTACCTAGGATTAGGACACATCACTCCTTTCCTCTGCTCAGGTGCTTACGTTGCTTAAGTTGGTGCCAGGCACCTAGGATTATGAAAATAGTTTGGGAGGCAATTATTCCTCACACCAAAACAAATCTTTTTAAAATACATTGTTTTCTTCCCTTTTCTGTCTTTCACTTTGTTACATCTTCCTTTTTCCCATGTCAGTCTCTCTCACTTCATCTTTCTGGTTTTTTTTTTTTTTTCTGAATTAAACCTACCTGCATCTGATACTACCTGTAGTATTTCCTTCTAATCTCTTGAAATGAAGCCAATGTTTGAAATACACTGATCCTGGATCAGTGAGAAGCAATTGCCTAACAATATAATCCTGCTCAGTGGTTTTGCAAAATTGTCTTGATTGATTCCACAATTCTCAAATCTTTATAATACACAATGATTTTGAAGAACTAAACAGTGAAACCCGTCATGTCCTGGCAGATGGTGGGGGCATCCCAGCTCTTAGCCCTGCCGGTGCCCTGATTCAACCTGCTGTAGACAGATGCATTAGCCATGACAAACACGCTGGCAGATAATTGCATCATTCCACCAAATTCTTTTTCTCCCATTCAAGGCTCTTGAAATATCCTTCAGACCATGATTCCCTTGAGATGAGCCTATTTCTTAGTTGTCTGCTAAAGAATGAGAGGGACTGAAACTTCATGTCAGTTGTTTTAAAAAGACTTGAGCTAATGAAATTCCTCTGAGGAGCTAGGAGAATAAAATGTAGGAAAAGAGCACAAAGCTTGCCCTGGAGTCACTCTGCAAACTGGTTAATATGCAAAAGCCATCTAATGGAATAAAACATTTAATTTCAGAATATATAAAGTATGTGTGAGAGCCATTGCTTAAACTTAATACGCTTTAGACTAACCATCTTTTTCTACTTGCAGAATCTCAGGCTGTTTTGTAGCCTTTTAATATGGCATATGCCTCAGGCTTTGCTTTTCAATAATTCCATTTTCTCTGGGACTCTTACTCTGAGATACTCTAGGATCTAATGGTATACTGGAATTTTAAGTATGTGAGGAGAATAATTGAGAAACATGTCTATTTGTGCCCCCTGATAATTGAGAAAGCAATTACAGATATGCTAGGCACCATCTAAAACACAGAAGCCTTCTCTTTTTGGGCAAAATGCTAGGTTTTTAAATCTTTGTGTCCTTGTCAGAGAAGACAATGAGTTGACTTATGCCTGGGATCAAGGAAAAATATGGAAAGAGTAGTGATAAAGGACTACTGAGTTGGAATAGGGCAGTATCCTCTAGTACTTAGAAGGGGCAAAATCAATGACAGCTTTCTGTGTTCTCTTGGTGGGGCCTAGAATTCAGGGCTAGGAAACAAAAGGTACTATCTAAAGTCTAGAAGCTAGAGATCTCTGAATGTTTCAGGTCTTTGTACATGAATCCCACTCCATTTTTTTCTTTTTTGTCACTCCCAGCAACTCTTCTGCCTCGATAGTACTAATGTCAAGGAGGAGAAGATCTGTAAAAACTCTGTCAAATGTTAGTTGAAATTCCAGGAGACATGCTTGCAGGCATACCAGTTCGTAGACTTCACTTCCTGTTGATAGTTGTTGGTTGGGGGCACCTGGATGAGGAAGACTTACTTAAATCTGGGCGTGTTTAAGATCTTTTTGACTGTCAGGAGACAGAACTATACTATCCAGTCTTCATGCTGCATGAGAAAGGACGTTTTGTCTTGGTCTCAGTGACACAGGTCAGCACACTCGTCTGCTCCATCCGCAGACACAGATCCATTAACATAAACATAGTTATAAAGTCTAATTTAAAATATGAAGCTTAATGAGTATAAAATTAGAAGATAAATACAAAGTTGGAAGCAGAAGTGAAGAGAAAGTACTACTGAGGTAATTTCATTTCCTTGGGCAACAAGTTTTACTGAGACACTGAATTTATTTAGCAGTGCCTATTGTGGAGAGGATCATGAGTTTACAAACCTTCCTTGGTCACACGCCCTCAGACACATGTGCAAGAAAAATCAAATTTTCTAACCATTGTGCATTGAGGATATCTGTGCTGCAGAGAGAAAATAAATGAGTTTACAAACCTTCCTTGGTCACATGCCCTCAGACTCATGTGCAAGAAAAATCAAATTTTCTAAACATTGTGCATTGAGGATATCTGTGCTGCAGAGAGAAAATAAGCAGGACTCTCTTAGGCAGACACTACCAAGCTGTAATTTATCTATTAAACTTTACCTCCTTTCTTATCCTGTGCAACTTAAGGCAGTAGCCCTATAACATTGTGATAGACTGCACGTTCTCTCATGCTATACAATACTTTAGACTGTAGAAACAGCCTTTTATTTAATGTATCCTTATAGCCAACATGTAACAGTTATGAATTATATTCTTCCAGCGGGAGGAGTGGTGAAAGATTGGGAATTTTTCTAAAATTAGACAAGCCATTGATGTGATCACTATTTAAACTAGTAGACTCTGAGTCAGATAATTATCTTCTATGATGTGGGTGTCCATTGCAAGCCCTGAGAGAAAGGATGAAGTCCTCTGATGAGGAAGAAATTATGTAAGTATTATGATGAAGAAGAAATTCTGCCTCCTGACTGCCTAAGGTGGAATATCATCTTACCCCTGGGTCTCCAGCCTCTTGGATGGCCTTGCAGATTATGGATTTGTCAGCTCTCCTCTCTCTCTCTCTCTCTCTCTCTCTCTCTCTCTCTCTCTCTCTCTCTCTTTTTCCTCTCTCTGTGTCTCTGTCTCCACCTCTTCCTCCTTTTCTCCCTATGACCTTTCTGCTCCATATCCCTTCTACCCCTGTCATTCTTCCTTTCTTTCTTTCCCTCTCTTAACCTCTCCCTAAGAATATGATAAGTGACAGCTACCTTTTTAAACATAATAGAAGTAGCATTGAGTGTCCTGGGTGTGGGGGCTGCTCCAGAAACACTAAGATTTTAAGAACAGTCCTCAGGGAAATGTGGGAGGCACTTGGACACTTAATCTCCATGATGCAGACACATGAAAATCTATCTAATATGATCACTCTGGATCTCATTTTCAGCCACTGACCTTCTTTCAGGGTAACATTAAATCTGCATCAAGCTTAGTTGATTGATTGATTAGCTAGGAAGGCAAAAGTGGCATTTAATCACAGGGGCATATCCAAATAAGAACGAAGGTCCTTTCTTCCCTAATTGCCTAGATTCAGTCAATAAGTACATTTTTGAATGTTGACTATAGTACTAAATTAGGTGTGGCTGGGATTTAAAAAGAAATATGGCATCATATTGCTATTGAACCTTATACTATAGAAATCAATTTAAGATTAAATCTACACATAGACAGAAATCAATCACATTGTTTCATAAAACTATCATCATTAAGGGATGTCAGCTGCTACTGAAGTGGATTTTTTTATAATCTAAAATTTTGATCTAATACTAAAATTTTATTTTAATTTAAATAATGTTGGAGTTTAATGAAACAAAACATATACATTCCTATTATTAAGTAAATTCCTATTATTAAGGATGCTATATCAGTAAACATTTTCTAACTCTAAGACTTAATGAAATCACTGGGAAAATACCTTAGAGAATTATACATGAACCAGATATAGATTTTCAATACTTATGTCATAAATTATATAAAGGTCCTGTTTCTATTCATAAATCTTAATAGAAGTTTACAGTTTTCTAGCTGTTACTGAGTTCAAGGTCTTTATTTTATAAATACTAGAAATTAGTTTGTAGCAGTGAGATCATTTGCTTGCAGTCACTTGGCTAGTCACTTTAGGCAATCTGGAGGTTCACCTAGTAATGTCATGAAGTTAGTACTTGAAACCAGTTATAACTCCAGTAAATACAGTGCTATTGCTTTCCTCTCCCAGGCTGTTACTCAGGGTATCTGGAAATTGGTGTCCAGCTTGCTAGGGGGTCCTTCACATAAAACCCACTCACAAAGACTGGTCTATCCTGATGGAGCCTCAGGTTCTCTCCATTTCGTGGTTTGTTAAGGCCTCAGAGTCTGATAGTGAAGAAACCATAGTTTCCAGGCTCTCCAGTTCTGGGTCATCCCTGGGTCACAGTATCCAGGATGGTTGGTCAGCTATGAGTCAACATGGGGTTTGGTCACTCCAAGCAGCCCAATTACTGAAACAGAAACTCAGCTTTTTTCATAAGGAAAATATATTAGACATATGATTCAGACAGCAATAGCTACTTGCAATACTGCTTTTGAACTATTACTTGCCTGTCTCTTAAAGTGGAATAGGAATTGAAGAGTTGTTTAAGGAATCTCTTGAGGATGTAACCTAGACCTTGAGTATGACCTAAGGCCAAGTGCTGGAATTTTAAATACTTATAATTCCTATCTCCTTTCCCCCCAAATCAAGATCCAAATAGGCCTTTTTCAATTTTCTGTTCTCTTGAAGAGGATTGCAGTCTAAGAGGAATCCAGGGCAGGTTTCATTAAGAGTTATTCCCATTGGTGAACCTCTAAAAAGTGTTTAAAAATTACTGTAAAACATCAGTCATTCTTTATATTAATACTGAATCTCATCTGTAATATTCACAATGTTATTTCTTCTAATTCAGGAGTCATTCCATTGTTCTTAGAAGTTAGACATCAGCACTGTGGTGTTAGGAGGAACTGTATTTTGGAATGGAATCCTAGTGCCTTAGTTATTTTTGACATAAGTGGTAAGAGTTGGCAAGAGTGGTTCACTAAATATTTTGCCCTTTTTCCCTGAGTTCAGGATGAAATGACAACGTCTGCTTTACATAGGAATAGATTGAATGTTTCCTGAGAAGCCATGTTGTGTAAGAAACAGAAATTATTGTGGAACAAGACTAGGTTTAATCCTTTGTATATCACCAGTGTGTCAGTGTTGTCCCTCTTTGGACTGAGGCTCATCTTCAAGTGAGTCCTAGTACTAATTGTACTGATTATCAACACTCAGTTTATTGTCCAACTCCTAGGTCCGTGCTTTCCCCCAGTAGGGCCCTGATACAGATGTCTACGGTGACTCTTTGTCCTCATATGGACATAATCCAGGTCTTTTTATCTCAGCCCAGAGCCCTTTCACACTCCCTTTCTTCACTGTGCAGTCATTTATAGGCCATTCTGTGGTGACCTGGATGCACAGAAGACAAGACAATTCCCAACACATGAAAATATTTGTGCAATATCACCATAGGCTATACACTGAAACATGATACCCAGTCTCTCCGGAAAAGGACATTCATGCTTCTTGGATTGTTTTTGAACTTAGTTTTGTTTTTTAATGTCCTTCTGATTACCTCATATCCCCTCCAATTATAATAAGACCATAAAAAGTCTTCATCAACTCTTATTAAAGAAATAGAGACAGAGAGAGAGAGAGAGAGAAAGAGAAAAAGAAAGAGAGAGAAACAGAAAACCATGAGCGTGGAAATCCTTTTTTCTTGTATACTACAAAAGAGGCCCAGCTTTAGCAGCTGAATGGAGGGGGAAAGTGGGGGACCAATGGCAGGAGAAGAGCATGATAGAGATGAACCAGAGCATGTTGATTGTAACCATTAATGTAGATGGCCTCAATTCACCAATAGAAAGAAACATGGACAGGGTGGATCAAGAGACAAGATTTATCATTCTGCTGTGTACCAGAAACACATTTGATTCAAATGAAAATTCATGGACTGAAGGTCAGAAGAGACAAGACAGGCACCCAAAATAAAGCAGGGGTAGCTTGCCCATCAACCATGGAATGAGTAGGAAAGATATTTTTATATAGTGGAAAGCTACTCCGCTATAAAGGAGGAGAAACTTGAGGCTCTGGTAGGTAAGCAAATGCAACTTGAGATCATGCTCATGGGTGAATTGGTTTGGATTCACATGAGTGAACATCATGCTGTTTCCCTCGAATAAAAAGCTGAAGGATTTAGTGGGATCAAAAATGTACAATAGATACTGTGAAGGTAAAAAGGAAGAAAATGTCTAAAAAGGGAAGGTGGTAGCCATTGTTAATTTCCTATTACCTTGTTTTGAAGTCCTGTATTGTTTTCATTATTTGGTTTGGTTTCGTTTTATTCTGTTTTGTTTAGTTGGATTCTATTATGTTTGATGGTATGGGCAGCTATCTTGAAGATAACAACATATATTATTGTAGCCATTATTGATCTCCTATTATGTTGTTTTAAAGTCCTGTATTACTTTCATTGTTTTGTTTTGATTTTTTAATTCTGTCTTGTTTTGTTTGATTTTATTAGGTCTGATGGTAAGGACAGCTATTTTGAAAATAACATGAGGCATTATGGTTTCCACTGTTGATTTCTTGTTATTCTGTTTTGAAGTCCTATATTGCTTTCATTGTGTAGTTTTGATTGGCTTTACTCTGTTGCATTTTTTTTGATTTTATTCTCTTTAAAAAAAAGTTAAGGAAAAAGAGGCCCAGCTTATTTGGAAGATAATTTCCCTTGTTTTCCCACATACATATCAACAAATTGACCTTGTGAGATAGTCATGTTGGCTTTGCTAGACCTGGTTCTTTTAAATCATGTGATTAATTAGACTGTCACAGGTAGCAGCATGTATAATGTAGATGATAGTCTCTTCTGGGAGAGCAGATAGTGAGGAAGCCAACTTTCAACTAGAACCCATTCCAGTATCAACACTTTCAAGTTTAGGATGTCTAGAGATCCAGAGGGAAAGCAAAGCAGAATCCTTGTCTTTCAAGATCAAAATGTCATGCTGGTGACCCAGATGTGGTACAATCTACTTCTTCATTTCTGTGACTCATCAAGTAGTGCTTTGTGCTTAAATTGAAAGTGTAAAGCAATTAGTGATATTTGAAAGGTATGAAGTAGCAAGAATGATTTTGCAAATCACAAGTCTTCACATAAATGTGAAATGAAAGTCACAACCTAGGTCTCAACTAGATGCCTGCCTTGAGAATTCTAGACTATCAGGGCTAGCTGTAAGTCCAATTTGTATTTTTAAGAGGACATTCTAAGAATCTTGGGAGAAAGGAAAAAGCAGTTTAGATATGATGGTCAGATTTTTGAGAGTGAGGTGAATCAGCTAGGTGAAGGACATTTCCAAGACTGTCCTCAAGTTTTTCTCACAGGGAATCAGACACCAGTTGATCAGCTAGGGCTGGTCATACATTTTATAGTGGCAGAAATGGGAAGGAATAAACCAATTCAGGGATTACTGGGAATGTTGATATTAAAATCATAAAAAATACCATCTCCACATTGTCATTAATGAAGATGAAAGTCAGGTTCACAAAGACAAGGGTCAGAAACTCACTGATCAGATTGAGAGCACCAAGAGAATATGCAAGGGGAACATGAGCATTGCTGAGGTAACACTAATGTGTTGGTCCTTAGAAGGAAGGAAAAAGTGGCTTTCTGGTCTAAGAACCAGAACAGTTGAATAACAAAACACTGAAAAATCTGACCAAATGTCTACAGCAGCTGGGTAGCAAGCAGCAGCAATGCAAGGAGGGAAAGTATGAATGTCCGGGTTTTAGCAGATCTTGCTAGGTGGTTGTTAGACAGTGAGAAGGATGTCGTTACATATCTCAAGCAAAAAAAGACCAATAACTCAAATCAATACCGCTGAGATACTAGAAAGTGGGGGAAAATTCTAGGTGGGAATGAAAACAATATACTTCCCCATGCTTTGATTCACTCCTTGACTAGCGAGACTCTGGACAGAGGTTTGGAGAGGAATTCTTCAGTCTTTCATAATCATTCCTAATTCTCCTCCCACCAGCCCAAATGCAGAATATTCTCCCCCTGGTTTTTGTTCAAATGAACAAATTATATTGAGCCACTCTCCTACAACAAATCACTCATTAGACTTGTCCTCTCATTAAACTTGAAAGACAGGGCCCATCTTTCACCTCTTCCCTCTCATTTCCTATGCACACCAGTCATAATGGGATCCTTTTTGATCTTCCACCTAAAAGACTCTTTCAACTCAGTGGACTTGGACTTGCTAGTCCCTTAACTTGGAAGGCTGTTCTGGACCTCTTTGTATGGTTGGTTTGGCCTTCAGCTCACAGGTCTCAACAGTTCATGTGACCTTCCTATCCAGAACCACCTTTCCCATAGTGACTCTTTACCATGATGGCTATTTACTATCTTGGTCACTGTATCCTTGTACATAACAGATGCTCCACTGAATTTGTATTGGAGGGTGGATAAATGAATGAAAGAATTATCACCTGGGAGATAGACAGTAGGTAGATTGAAGAAAGAAGACTGGTAGGCCTGTGTTTTGTTGAGGTAGTTAGGAAACACTGCACCTCATTATTCTTCCTCCTGAGTTACCCCTCTCTTCTTTCTGTTGTCTCTGATACTTTTGCTGCCAGAGACAACAGTGTTCAAGCACAGTGGAGACAGCAGCAGCCAGTGCAGATTCCACATACAGATAAAGTAACTCCAAAAGTGCTATGGAGGTAGGAAAAATGCCCTTTTCTCTACCCATCCTAGGTAAGTAGCTGAGGCTTCTATAACAAAAGACAAAGTAATCAGAGAAAAAAAGTACATTTAAATAAACTGTACTTTACATGGAAATCCTTATGAGGAAATGAAGACCCAAAGAAATGACCAAACTTGAGAATGTTTTATACAGGTAGAGTATCTTTTGGTCAAAATTCTTGAGATCAGATATATCTGGGGTTTAAAAAGTTTTTGGATTTTGGAATATTTATATAAACATAAAAATATCTTGGAGATGGTACCCAATAACCTATTTTTATACAGTATTTCAAATAATTTTGTCCATTAAACAAAATGTCATGGTATGGAATTTTCCACTTGAAGTGTCATGTTGGCACTTAAACATTTCAGATTTTAGAGCATTTCAGGTTTCAGAGGTTTGGATTGGGGTTGTTCAACCTGCAGTAGGTCTGACAAAGAGTGGGTAGTGGTGAGGGATAAGATGATGAGGATATGACCTGACTATAATAAACTGCAGAAAATTCAGCAAATCTTTCTTGTCATCTTGCATCTTCAGTTCCTTTTTTTCTGTGTATTGAGAAACATCTCTAACATGAGGGTCTTATGATTTCCTTCAGGAGCAGATAAAAAAATCTTTCCTATATTTTGAGAAAGATTAGGGGAAGGTAAGAGGTGACCTTCTTGCTTCTGCTATTTTCTTAAATGCAAAGATATATTTGGGGTATCTGTGTGAACCCAATCTGCTCTGTGAGATGGAAAAGTTGGGGAGTCCTCTGTGGCCTCACATATCTATCCTGTCTACATGCTGTACTATATAATTATACAGTCATGTACAGTTGTACTTTCATGTCTTTGAGTTCAGACACTGTCTCCTGGAGTCTCCTTATGCCTAATACTGTTTAAAGAGTTCTAGATAAAGAACCATGAAAAATTTTCACCAGTGCCAGCTACCAACTCCACAGAACATACCTGGAACTACCCAGCCCCAGGGACCCCATGATCCTACTTGGAACTGAAGTATGAACAGGAGAGTCTCCTTTACCAGATATAGAAAATCCCAAGATATGCCACCCCCAACTTAATGGCAAGAACAATTCCAATAAGGTACAAAAGCATCACTGAAAACAAAACAACTCAGAGACTGAAGCAGGAGGATCACAAGTTCCAGCTCATCCAGAGCAAGTTAATAACTTAGGTGAGATTCTGTCTCAAAATTAAGAACATTTTGAAACTAGGGATGGGGACATAGCTCAGTGCAAAAGCCTTGGATTCAATTTCCAGCACTAAAGAGCAAAATAAAACAAAACAAAACACAAACTCCCAAATCCCCAGTAGATTTTTAGTTGGAACAGATCCCTACTCCAAAAGGCAGATTAACAAGAGAAAAACTAATATATATATTATATATAATATATATCAGATATAAGTCCTCAAGGTAGTGGCTTTGAATTATAGTTTATAGAGCATATTCAACAAAGAACAGTACATTTTTAGGGATTTGACAGGAGAAAGAAAAGTGATTTTGAAACTCGTGATTTGGGCAAGGTAAAGGCTGGTTAGTTAAGTGTGTCAGTGTCATTTTCTCTGGTACCATCCTGGCTGATAAAGGTCAAAAACTGTCTGTTACCCTTTGGATACCCTTTGGTCTCCCAGGCAGAGATAGGGAAGGTCAAGACAACTTTTGCTTTGTAAATCTCCTGCTTTGGGGAAAATAGCGAGAGGTATGAGAACTCTCCTGTACCCATTTCTAGATTATCTTCAGTCCCACAGTCCTTCATATTCCAAGGAATATTCAGAGCATATGAGTCTCTACCCAGTGGCCCCACTGAAGTTGTTACCTAGCTTTAAAAGAGTATAGCTTTGTTTGACTTCTCTTGGAGGCCTGTTCTTCTACTCTTCTACAGCTCTAAGAGTGATAGGACTGGGTCAGATAATAGCCCTGAACTACACAACCTGCCACACAAGGTAATTACCAGGATGGACTGTGATAAAGGCTGAGCTCCATCCCAGGTTATGCAAATAGAAGCACTGATATTGACACAAGCAGTTTTTGTCCTGGTCTGTGGTTGTTCCTTTGCTACTTCTCAAATGACTCTGGATGGTGTCCAACCAGAAAATCACTTGCTTGTGGGTGGAAACTACTGTTGGCATCAGCACAAGCTATGCTGGCATTTTGAAGAGAACTCCCAGTGTTTACAGATGCTACTTAAGAGTCATTCTATTGAGAGGTAACATTTTTCCTACTCCTGGTTTTAGAATTTTTATTTCTCCTTTGCTTCGAATGTTCACACACACACACACACACACACACACACACACACTCTCTTCCACAGCTAATCCAACAGAGCCAAAACACCCACCTTGAGCCAGGAAGCTGGTTCCCACTGAGGCTGACCCACAGCATCCTGCCTGCTCTTGGTTGAGGGGAGGCTATTGTGTTCCACCAGCAGCCCTAGTATTTACTGCTGAACTTTCTCACAAATCCACACTTGTACAAATCATCCAGACCTTTTACATCGATTTTTTGCTTTGTAATTCAAATCTAGGCCTTTACATGTGTCCAGCTTCCTTACCATTTACAAATGAAATTTTACTTTTGTGTTTCCTTGCTTTATCAAGCGGCCACTAAAAGGCTCAAAGCTTTCTATTTTAGTATCCCAAGCTTTTTAAGAGTTTATTTTTATAGTAGTTCATGGATTCTTTTCAACAGCCCAGAGCCCCAGAGATATACTACATTTACATTAACTTCAAGCAGCATAACCAGAACAGTTCATGATGACCAAGAACAAAACCATTTTGAAGGAAAAAAGTGTAGTCAAAATGGAAGGTTAAAGACTGGTTCTTCTACATTTTACAGACTGAGTTTATTTTGAGGGGTGCTTTCTATTTTGAGATTGAACCCACTTATGCCTCAAAATGCCAGGCAAGTGCTCTACCACTGAGCTATTACCTACTGTGCACACTTTATAAAGAAAGTCAAGTATAAAGATTGCTCAAACAACTTGACCAAAGGCAGCCCAGTGAGCAGATTAGTCAAGATAGTCTTATGGTTCCAATCCTATCTTATTTCCACTATACAGGATGATAAGGGCTACCATGGCAGGAAGAGACAAAGGTAAAGAATATATAAGTAGTATTATCACTTTGGTCAGGTTTAGCTGTCTTGTAACAGAAAACAAATGCACTAATGTTTTAAACAATTTTTTCATGAAAAAATAAAAAGAACTTAAAGGGTAAGTCACCCAAGATTTGCATAGAGGCTGCTCTGCATCATTAGATAATCCAGGATCTCTCTGTCTTTCCTACCCACCTTCTTTAGGATGTGCCTAGTGCATCCTAGTCCCACTGGTGTCACGGTGCATTTCCAGCCATCATATCCATGTTTTAGCCAGAAAGAAAGGGATGAGCTAAGGGAAATAGGCACTTGTAACTACCTGAGTTAGTCTCTTTTAAAGAGTTTTCCAAAAGTCTGCATTCTGTGCCCCTTTTTACATTTCATTGGCTAGACATGGCCTGTAGGATTATTTTCAGCTTCAGAGGAGATAGATACAGGCCATCCTGGGAAAGCTGTGGTTCTATAAGAATGAAGAGGAAGAAAACATGGAATAGGCAGTAAACAGTCTCTTCACACTGGAGGAAGAGGTGAAACTATGCCATCCAATGAAGAACCATGGGGGAGAGAAGCCAAATACAGTGGAGAACCTTCAAATCCCAATTTACTTAATCATGCAGCATTTTTTTTGAGCAGTAGCTCATGCCTTCCTTCGTAAGCACCTGTATTTCCTATGGCAGCTTCCAAAATGAGTTCTTCCACTTTGTTCTTTACTGTAAACCATTGTTCACATGTTCACATGTTCAAGCCAAAGCCTCCCTGTCATTCTTAAACACTGAAAAATTCTCAGAGTCTCCAGAATCTGACCATCATATGGTCCTACTATTCAGGCCTAAACTATTACCAAACCAACTGGTCTTCTTGTTTCCATTCCTGCTCTTAGCTCTCTTAGCTCTTTACATTGCAAACAGGCATGGGACTTTTAAAATGTGAATCAGGGATATCCTGGGTGTATAGCTTAGAGTAGTTATTAACACTTCCATAGTTTGCTGCGTGAGTGGCATAAGCATTGTAATAAGAACATAAGAGCATAATCTCCTGATCCTTGAGCGTATTCGTGTGCACATACCTTACCAGACTACTTGTGTGGGTTGCTAGCTTCAGTGATGGTAGGTGCACCTCACCTGCCCTGCCTTCTGCCTTTGTGTCTCACTCTTCCCAAGCCAAGGGGACTTTCTTACAGTGAGATCTAGGATTAAAAAGCGGTACCCATTACGGCTAACATCTTTTTAATGATTCGCAGTTTGAAGCTTAGGTCATGCTTCAAAACAAGAACAAAATATTCCTACCTGTTAGGAGTTCTAAGGGGCCAGGGTAAGAGGTGGTGGGAAAGTCCTCCTTCCACATATTCTTCTAGTCACAGCAGCTGGATCACTTTCAACTGCAAAGGTAGCAAAGCCTTACATGGATGTGCTCCTTTAGTTGACTGACAAGGAAGCTCAACAGGAATGTTCTGATTGCAACCTGCCTCTCTTCCTCGCTTGTAGAAAATTTTTTTCATTGAGAAACTCACTATACAAAACTTCAAGATTTCAGTTTGTGCTTAGAGAAGAATATACCTGCATATTGACATAAACCTTAACTTACAGTGTCAAGTGTATGAGAACCTTCATCTCCATTTTGTAAATCTGTCAACTTAGTTTGAATTCTGAGTCACCATAAAGCAGAAAATTCTACCTCAGCCATACTTGGGGCACTGCCAAGTACTCTTGTTTCCAGTACTGACTTATTAGTGCTACAGGGCAGTGCAAACTCCACTTCACCAGTTTTATGCACAAAAGATGTTAAAATGGGGGCTTGTGACCTGGTCTTTCCTTTTATTTCTGTCCTACTTGAGATCATAACAGTGGTTTGCAATCCCAGGGCTATAACTTCTTCCTCCTATATGTGGCATATCGCAAAGTATAATCCCTGAAGCCATTTCACTTTCCCACTGTACTAACACAGAACTATGACCTTGCTCCTCCAAAACCATAAGTCTCTGTTCTCCCCTGTCAGTGGGTACCTCTCCCCCTTCAGTCTTCTCAGTCTCTCTGAAAATGATCCCAACACAATGCCCTGGCCCATTCCCATGAGCCTTAATCTTTTTAGTTGGCTCATGTCTCTAGGAAACAAATCTATCTCAATTCTTTCAGCTTCCATACACAGGGCTTCTCAGCCTTCTACATGTTCTGTCTGAAATAATAGAACACAGGGGACCTTTGAGTATGGATGGAGGTGGATTTAAAAAAAAAAAGAAGGAAATATGGAGAGAGTAAGAACTGTGCAATTGGCAGGCTGACTGGGGGAGAGCCAGACGCCAGCCCTCTTCTGTGAATCAGCACCATTTGCAGACTTAAGGGGAGAAGGAAAGAAATCAACAAGAAGCTAAGACCTCCTGTGAGTTGGTGCCCTGCATGGACTGATGGAGGGAGAGCCAGATGCCAACCCCTTCCAGCTCACGGAAAGGGAGACAAAAGGTACCCCCCAACCTGCCCACCCGTAAGTGACCGGCTGATCCAGAGAAACACAGGCTCTAATGATAGCTAATGAGGTAAAGTATAACTTAATACTTCTAATGTTTAGTGTTTCACTGACTTTGTGGGCCTGAAACCAGTAGTCTGACTGTCTACTCTGAGGATAACGGTACTCAATGTAACATATATGGGAGATCGGTTTCTGAAGGTGGTGACCATTGTTGATTCCCTATTATCTTGTTTCAAAATCCTGTATCATTCTCATTGTTTTGCTTGTTTGGGTTTTATTCTGTTTTGTTTTGTTTGATTTTGTAGTATCTGATAGCATGAACAGCTATTTTGAAGATAGCAAGAGATATTATGGTAGCCATTTTGAATTTGCTATTGTTTAGTTTTGAAGTCTATTATTATATTCATTGTTTTTTTAATTGTTTCTATTCTGTTTCTGTTTTGTTTGATTTTATTGTGTCTAAGGATGTGGGCAGCTATTTTGGAGACAACAGGAGGTGTTATGGTAACCACTGTTGATATCCTATTATCTTGTTTTGAAATCCTGTGTCACTTCACTGTCTTGTTTTGATTGGCTTTATTCTGTTTTGCTTGGTTTTATCTCGCAATTAATATATTGGAACATTTGCAACCAAATAGTGCTCTTGTACTGTTTACTCAGTGCTTAAATCACCTTGCCATGGAAGGTGTCATGTCACTATGTCCAAATTTCATAGGAAGTATGGTCTGCTGGCTTGAAATTTCACACACTATTACCTTATATGTCAATGTCTATGTGAATGAGGCTCCATACAGGATGATAAGAAGCAAAGAAACTCCTTTTCAAATAACCTCTCTCCATTCCTGTGTTCAGTAAATTAATCAACTAATCTATTTACTTTGAAGATTTCTCTTTGGTTGGATGGACGGTACTATTTAATAGTACAGTAATTGGACATAAGTAGATTGTCTAAGTGCACAGATAGTGGGGTTTAAATGCCCCTTTTACATTCTCCTTTCTTTCAGCTTGCCTGACTGACTGCCATTCTTGCTTCAGGACAGAAGTTGTTTATAAGAAGCAGGTTATGGCATTCTCTATTGGTGTGATTTAAGAGATTCAAAGTTTAATGTCAAAGAACCAAAAAGTCTTTTTTACCTACCTGCCACTGGTACCAGAATTTTGCTAGTTAATCATTTATTTCTTTGCAATAAACAATGTCTCTGGGATAGATAACATGTCAATTTAAATGTGCAAATGTTGTCATTGAGAAAAAATACTTTTATGTGATGTGACTTTATCTGATTGCTTTCAATTTGAAAGGAGTAGCACTTCAGATACTTGACTCCGTGGTTACCTGCATCTCCAGTCTTGACATGCCAGCAGATATCAACTAAAGCAATGTTTTACTTTTTCTTTAAGTATTCATAATTCAACAATATAGACTCTTTCTTTCTTAGATGAAAATACATTTCTCTTCTGGTTTTACCTCCTTAAAGAAATCTCAGACAGTTTTTGAGGAGTGTCACCTTGTCCACAGATTCTACCTAGCAATCATTTGTCACCTGTGTTGTACTCTGAACTGCTGCAGCACTGCGGCCCAGAAGTTACTCCTTGACATCTTATAATTTCCTTCTGTAAGTTGCTTCCTTTTATTAAAAAAATGCTTTCCTTCACATTTGAACCTTATTCTAACTCTCAAATGTACAGTTCAACGGAGGCAGAAATTTTAGAAAATTTTACTGAATGTGATGGTTAATCTTGATTAAGAGATGTTTAGAGAGGTTCTTGGATTGTGAGGACACTAAGTTCATCAATAGATTAACCTATCGCTAACTTCATAGCAGAATGGGCGCCTAGGAACTGGGCTCTAGTTGGAGAAAGTAGGGGTGTGTTTGACGGGTATGTCTTTCTTGGACTAGTTCCCTTGTTTGCTTCCCAGTTACCACAAGGTAAACTTTTTTTCTGCCTTGCTTTCTATCATGATGTTTCTCCCTTGGAGCTAGTTGACCATGGATTTAAATGTCTGAAACCATGAGCCAAAAGAAGTCTTTCCTTTAAATTGTGTATTTCAGGTATTTTTCTTCTAGCAATACAAAGCTGACTAATACATTGAAGACCTGAGGAAAATAGTAAAGAATTATATTCTGAAAATAAACCTTAACTCTGTCCCAGAGCTATTCCTGCTCTACAATGTGAGACCACATTTATTTCCCTAATGGATGTCCCTTAATGGCCGTGTCTCTCCTTTGCCTATTCCAATATTTAAGTAGCAATTTTAACTTCCATCAAGAGAAGGGCCATTTACCACGTTTCACTTATTGCCCAACTTCACTCTCACCACCAAATCATCTCCAACATTTCAACTGCCATTTTCAAGAGACTCTGCCAAATGATTGTGTATAGTGGTTCAGTATCTTATCTCTTAGATTAATTTGACAAATGTATAGAAAGATGCCAATTAGCCAATCTGACTCAAGAAAAAAAAAACCAGGAAATCTGAATAAATCTACAAACAAAAGCTTTAATTAGCAATTCAAGTTTTTTTTCTATAAGCCTAGACACAAATGACTGCGTTAGTGTGTTTTATCAAATATTTAAGGAAGGACAATATTAACAGTAAACAGACTACTTTAGAAAATAGAGAACGCTTCTCAAGTCATTCTTTATTATCAGTATTAGCCTCATCCTAAAGCTAGGTGAAGGCCTCAAAAGAAAACTAGGTTATGTACATAGGTACAAAAATCTTTAATAAACTATTAGAAAAACAAATCTCTTAAAGTATAGGAAGAGTTATATATATATATATATCTTAAACAAGCAAGATGAAACCCAGAGTGCAAGGTAGGTTTAGTACTAACAAAATCAATTAATTGATAAGTGATATCAATAGAATAAAGGCTATAAAAAATATAATCATCCCAACAAAAGTAGGAAAATCATCTAACAAATCTGTCACCCATTCATGGTTAAACTAGAAAATACTAAGAATAGAAAGAAATCTCAGTCTGACAAGGAATAGCTATTAAAAATTGTAGCCATCATCATACTTAATATAAAAGATTGAATGCTTTTCCTATAATTCCAGGGACAAGGGAAAGATATCTGCTCTAACCACTTCTATTCAACATTGTGCTGGAGATCACAGTCAGTACATAAAAGTAATAAAAAGAATGTAAATGCCTACAGGTTGGAAAGGAAAAAAGGAAATTATTTGTATTCACAGATTACATAATCTTGGGTATAGAAAATTCTAAAAAGTCTATAAAATCTATTACAATGAATGAGTCAAACAATGTTACAAAGCACAAGATCTGTGTGCAAAAATCAGTTGTATTTCTACATATTTGCGATGGAAAAGCTGAAAATTAAGTTAACAAAACAATGTGTTGAAGGTGTAGCTCTGTGATAGAGGCATAAAACCCTCAGTTTGATACACAGTGCCCAAAAGAGGACAAAGAGGAGGAGAAAGAGAACAAGGAAGTTGGTGGGGATGGAGAACAGAAAGTATTCACAATAGTTTTTTAAAAAGTCTTAGGAATACATTTAACAAAAGAACTGAAAGATCTATATGATAAAATCTCAGCAGGTGTTTTTTCATTTTTAATAGAAATTGACAAATTGATCCTAAAATTATATGGACATGCAAAGCACCTAGAATAGCCAAAGTAATTTTTAAGAGCACTTTTTATTTATAGAGAAAAAAAAAACAGAAAAAAGGGAAGCAATAATACAAAATTCCAAAAAAATTGAAATAAAATAAAATAAACACTGAGAAATCACTAGTTGACAAATTACACACTGTCATCTTAGAGACAGTTGCTCAAGTTACAGAATTAAAGCACACAAAGTGGACATTCAAACCATGAGACTGCAAAATAGTTCTGCTCAATGATCCAACAAAAACTCAGTAATATGGTTATCAATCCTATGTACTTGAACATGCATGCAGTTATATCCTTTAGAGTAAGAGCACTTTTTAAAAAAATCAGTACCGGGGATTGAACTCATGACCATGCACTTACAAGGCAGGCACTTTTGCCACTGAGCTAAATCTCCAGCCCAGTAAGATCACTTTTTAAACATATGTGAAAGCCACAGTAATCAAGACAGTGTGGTAATGGAACATGGATAGACATGCAGATCAATGGGACAGGATATAGAGTTCAGAAATAAATTTATATTAAATTGATATTCAACAAGGGTGCCAAGGTAGTTCACTGTTGAAAAGATATTCTTAAGCATTTTTTTCTGGGTAATTTTATACTATACAAACCTTAGATCATTGCTTCACACTATATACAAAAATTGATTCATTGTACATTAAATGTAAAAGCTCAAATTAGAAACTTCTAGGAGATAATAAGAAAAAATATTTATGATCTTGGGACAAACAAAGATTAGGATACTAGAAGTCAGATTCATTCAAGAAAAATCAATGGATTATATATATTTCATCAAACTTAAAATTTTGCTTTTTAAAAGATACTATTCAGGGGCTAGGGATTTAGCTCAACAGCATAAGCGCCTGCCTCACAAGTGCATGGTCGCGAGTTTGATCCCTGGTACCAATAAAAAAAAAAAATACTATTCAGAGAGAAAAAAGTGACAGTGACAAATTGGGCAAAATTACTTATAGATCACACATCTGGTAAAGGATTTGCTTCCAGTACATAATAGTCTTATAACTCAACAATAAAAAACAATCTGATTTTAGAAATGAACAACATAATTGGAAACATATTTCATCAAAGAACATACATATACTTATAAACACATGAAAATATTTCAATACTATTATTTATTAGATAATGTAAATCACTTCATACCCATTGGATTTGTGATTGTGACAAAGATTTTTAATGCCAATTAAATTCAATTTGATGGGAATGTGAAGAAATTCAAACCAAATGTATTGGAATCAGAACTGAATTTTAGAATATAAAATTGTGTGTTCACTTTGAAAAATAGTTTAACATGTCTTTGAAAGACATTTAACTTTACCATATGATCCAGCAATTCCACTTCTGTGTAGTGACAGACCCAAGAGAAATGGAAATACATCTTCATAAAGACTTGTACAGAAATGTTCATAATACAATTATTCATACCTGGATAATCCAAACCTGGATGCAAGCTATATGCCAGAATCTGGTGAGTAAATAAACCCCAGTATATCCATACATGGAGTATTACAGATTTTTAAAAAGAATAAACCAATGCTTGCATCAACGTGGATGAACCTCAGAAAGATGATGCTAAGTAAAAGAAGCCAGACTCAACAGCTGCATATTGTGAATGTTTCCATTTGCACAAAATTTCCAGAAAAAACAAAATGACAGAGACAGAAATGACAGAGACAGATGGGAATTGGGATTGGCAGCAAGTGAGCATGAGAGAAAGTTTTGGCTGACAGAAATATCCTAAAGCTCAATCGTGATGTAGCGCTGTTGTATAAATTTACTGGGATGTACGGATTTTATTATAGATATGTTTCTGGGACATAATTGGAGGCATTGTGCCCATTGCACTCAGCTGCACCTACATTTCTCCCTCTCCCCAGGTCCTTGCACTTGAGCTGTCTATTAGGCCTCTCAACCTGTAAATCCTTGGCTTGGCATGTGTCTTTCATTTAGTGTTGGCCAGAGCCCCATGAGGCAGGGGAGCAAGGCCTCTCCGCAGTTCCAAGGAGGTGGTGCAAGAACTCTTTGTGCTTGCTTGGCCATTAAGTGTCTTTTAAATTTAGCAGATTTTAGACTGAGATTGGTCTATCTGATGGTGAGATTTCTGGCTTAATTGTTTACTTAATGACACACTGAACCACTTCTACTTTACAGTTAAACTCTAAAAAGAAATTGACATCTACTGAGTGGCTGCATTAGCCTAAGCACATGACGACCAACGCCACTCTGGGCTTGGCACTCTGTCCCATGCCCAGGTCACCTCCCAGCCCCAGAGACATTTGCATCTCCTGTGTGACCGTCACTTACTGTTTCCTCTCTCACTATCTCTTGCTAGACAAATTTCCTGGCCTCCTGTTTTCTCTTATTTTCACTTCTTTTTTCCCTTCTACTTTTTGAAGATTTTCTCAATTTCAATCCTCTTTGTAATTTTGATCTATAGAGGAATATATGTTAAGGAGTTTATTATTTGGTTTGTTTTCAGTGAGTTTTCTTTGAGATATATACCAGAATTTAGTGGAAACCTTTTGAATCACACTTATGTCAGGTTCAGCAAGAAGAAATAATCATTCAGGTAGGACCAGTGTTATTAATGAGCCCTATTGGTGAAGAATACAGCGAAAGAAAAGGGTAAAAATGCTTATTAAGAGACAGTTGCCATCCTCCTGGTTAGAGGGAATAGAAAAACAGGTACTAGAGACTGTTCAGAGTGGAGGACTTGGGAACTCCACTGGAGGGGGATGATATCCATAATGTAGGAAAGGTAGCAGTAGTATTTTGGGTGAAGGTGGAGGATGGAAGTAGTAAGGTATAGAGATTAATGGTAAATTTGGTTTTAAGTCTGAATAATCATAAATGAAGGGAAGGGCCATGCAGGTAGCAATTATAACTACAGAATCTTATCTTCATACATTCAGAAGAGAGGTCAGTGCTGACATGAGAGTAAATAGCACATAGAGAGCTTAAAGAGCAAAAGGACAGAAGGTGCAATACAGGACTGTACAGATAAAGTAGAAACACAATTCCAAAAACCTTATGCAGACAGGAGAAGAAGTACTGAAGTAGCTTTTAGTAAACAAGATGGGGGAAAAAAAGTGCCTTGGAGTGGTGGCTTAGTGGGGATAGCAGGGTGCCATGGAGGCTTTCCTCCAGGATAAGAGAACTTATATAAATGCAGAGATAACAAGCAACAGAGAGGGAGAGATGGCATGCAGAAAGTAAAGATGACTAGAGAGATGATAGGCAATCAAGATAATAGATTGAAGAATTGTTCTTAGAAAGTAAAGATTTTACCTCTTTCCCCAGACACACAAATGAAGACAGGGTATGTGATGCCTTTGCAAAAACTTGTTTTGCAAGATCCTATCTATATTAAAATTTTGATTTAAAATAAATTAAAAAATTCATGGACCCACGTGAAGTATTATTTAATCTCTCAATGAATATTTAGAATAAGGAGTAGAAGTCTATCGTATTTGTTCATTGTCCAATCACCACACATTAAGATTCTTTGCATTTCCTGTCCAGGAACCATCTCTTCGTGATTTTTACTCCTAAATGCACCACTTCTGGCTAACTTTTTTTTTTTCTACATTTTGACTCTTCAGAATATGGTAGAATTGAAGCAGATAAATATTGATAGATATTTTCACTCCTGTGATTCTCTGATACTATTGAAGTCATTTAGGTAGTCATCACCCAGAACATGGTGTCATCTGTCATACTGCCCATGAATATCGTCTTCCAAATCTTCTTACAAAGTTGCTACCATGTTTTATTAAAGGTGACTTCCCAGATTATATAGGGAAATGTGAGTAACTCATCTTCATTAAATTTATCATTTGGGATTTTATAATATAAACGTAGCACAACATATCATTAAACATCTCTCCTCTAGATCTTTTTAGGCTATAATAACCATGATGCTAAATATGTGTTATTTCAATGTAGACTGCACTTTTTCTTTCTACATGGCACCATCCATAGGAGGATAGGACAGGGACCCATGGGTAAAGCTAAAAGACAGTTCCGTCTATGAGAGTAATGTCCTTCCTTCATCAGAAATATCCAGGAAGATATGCAGTGTACTATATCCAGGGGAAGCAAGAGAAGACTTTGTGAGGCAAGGTCAGAAGAGCCTATTGGGATTGCTTGGCAATGTTCTTAAAAGTGCTCATAGGGAGTAAACTTGGTTATCATATTAGACTGATAGACGGTGTCTGTGACCCTGATGGAATGCACATGAAAAAGGGCATTGACTTCCACCTCCCATCTCAGGAGCAGTAGACAGCAGGAGGCAGAATCTGATGGCTTATGAGCTATCAGCTCACACACATGGTTCAAGGCCAAGGCTCAGAAGTGGTTTGCATGTCTCCGAAAGCCACAGCTGTCCTCCAAAAGCACTGAGACCTCTGTAGGTGTGGTTAGCTGACTGCTTACAGGGGATAGGAAGGTTGGCATTAGAGTGCTATAGCCCTCCTTATCAACATCCTTCCCAAGGCCAGGAGCATACAGATTTCTTGCCCATATGAGGCACTATTTAGCCAGTTTCCCTATATTTTTAAAACTGAAACATTAAAAGGAAGCAAAACCAAATTCTAAAAAGAGAGAGACTTTCCACAGGAAATTTGCCTTTGTAGGAATGGAAGCACTGAGCAGGGGCACATACATCCTTTTATACCTTGCTTTAGAACCTGAGAGGACAACAGAATCCCAGGGACAGCTGCTTCCCAGGGAAAGGCATCTTTGCTGGAAGTGGGTGCCAAGGAGTCTCTAGCTCAGCTAGGGATCTTTTCCCAAAAGAGTATGATAAACAATAAAAAATATTCCTGTAATTTGGCTAATTTTATAAAGGTTTGTTTACATAGAGGAAGAAGGTAAGAACAGATTCGTGGGGTGGGGGAGTGTGACAGTTCTATGCTAGAGTTGCTGGAAGCGGAAAGAGAAAGCAATGTGCTATCAGGGATGGATCTTAAGCAGAGATCTGACTGTAAACCCAGATCTTAAGCCCTAGAGTTTGACCGGCATCAAACCCTAAAAATCTTAACAAGATGTTTCCCTAAACACCTGCAGTAAATATGTATTTTTACACTGGTAAAACCAGTTATTTAAAACACACAGGAAGCCAATTGGAAGGCAAACCTTGTTAATAACCTGGAGTGTCTCCTTTAATTAGGCATATTCGTTACTATTATGGTAGGGCCCCTTCCAATGGGTTGGGGCAGGAACTTTTTACAGTGTAGAGTTAACAGCCTCTGTGTACCCATGTATAGTTCTGATGCAATTCTGTAACATAAATCATAACCAACCAGACTATAAAATGTTAGTGTTTGCCCATACAAGTGAGACAAAGATACAAAAATTTTGTATAAAATGGTACAACTATATCATATTTGCCATTTGGCCTTTGGATACAAATCCGCTGAGTCAATGCCAAAAAAGCTGCTTCCTGGGAAAAAGGTCTTGGTGTCCCATCTCTCCACATGAAAATCATGTGGCACTGGTATCATAAATATAGAGTTATATTGAAATGGTTTACTTATCAAGAAAAATTTAATTCAACACACATACACACAAAGCATCTTGGGGAATGCAGTCTCGATTGTCCACTCTGGGCTAAGATGTCAAATTTTCCTGAAATCCACACACTTTGGGGGCAGGAAGGAGAGTATCAAACCTGTCCCTGTAATTTATGACTTGGTTTGACAACACTTTCTTTCTCATGTTGGCATGAGTCCATCTGTCTTTTGACACCTTAGACCATAAATCTCTCTCTCTCTCTGTCTTTTAAACTCACGTGGCATGAGTGTTGGCTGTTCAATTTCTGTGTCAGTTCGTTTGTTGTCCTTAAGATGTTGAGGCCTCTGACTCTGCCAAGTAGATGTGTCCAGAGCCTTCTGCCTCACGTGACGATCACTGGGCTCATGTGTGAACAAGGTGGGTTGGGAGAGTAAATGACATTTCTTTTATTTAAAGAAACGGTCCCTGTGGAATTGCAAGTAAGTGAATAATTTATATTAAAAACAGTGTTTTGGCAAACAAAACAATAACAAAAACTATTCCTTGGAATAGAATACAGCCAGAGATGACATACAATCCTAGGCAGTATGCGTCTTTAGAAAGAACAATTTGAAAGCCACCTAACTGGTAATGGAAAGATGGCATCTACCAACACCTATTCTTGCTCATGTCTCCTTTGGAGGACATGGCTCCCCCCTAGTACTACTGTCCAAGTGACTATAATTGTACCACATTGCCCTGACTTCCCAGGCCACATCTGGCTGGGTGAAGAATGAGTACCTAACCAGAACTGACCAAATTCTCAGGCTGCTCTTGCACCAAAGATAATATGCATGAGTTAATCATCTAGGGCTGTTGTACCAAAGTACCACAAACTGAGTGGCTTAAAATGACAGAAACTGATTCTCTCACAGTTATGAGGGGTGGAAGTTGGAAACCAAGTGGTTGGCAGGATCATGCTCCCTCCATAGCTCTGGAAAAGACTCCTTCCTTTCTTCTTTCACTTCTGGTGGCTGCCAACATCTTTTTTTCTTTGGCTTCACTCCAATCTCTGCCTTGGTTGTCACATGAACTCTCCTCATGTGTTACTGCTTCAGTGTCAGAACTTGACTTCTTTTAAGGACATCAGTCATGTTGGATTTAGAGCCCACAGTAAACCATCTGATCTCATCTAAATTTGATTACATCTACCAAGATTCTATTTCCCAAGAAACTCCATTTATCAGTATCTGGGGTTAGGAACTGAACATATCTTTTTGAGGGACATGATTCAACCTCCCAGGTCATCAAATTTTTCTCTTGGAAATGTTAACAGAAACATAGAGAACTACTGTTAGTAGTGGAGTTCAAAGTAATATGATGTGATGGGGTTGAATCAGGACCAAGGCAATGAAAACTCATGTGAAGACGGGTTATTTGAGTGCAGAAAGTATGTAGGGTGGAAGCCAAGGAGGGTGGAGAGAAAGAGGAAGAACTGGAACAACCAGAAAGGGAAGTAGAGATGCCAGGAGAGGAGGATGGAGAGCTGACCTATGCTGTGTCTTCATCACCAGTTCCCATATAGCTGTGTATCACCCCCTCTTCTTAGGATAAATGCTTTAACAATTGTGTCTTGGAACTACTTCATAATCATTCCTAAAGCAGCCAACACAAGTAAACAATAATGGAACTGCTTTTCTAAATCTGGAGATACACCCATCAAAATACTTAACAATGGTAGAGAAAGGAGTAATCTTTTCTATATTTTCTGTTACAAACATGATGTCTAAAATGAAAAATGTATTATAATTCTTTTAAGGAAAGCAATTATTCCAGAGATAGGGCTTCAAAGAATGATGTTTTGGATATTTAGAGAAAATGTAAATATTTCCTATGGTTATAACTTGGGAAGAGTCTATATTGAAGGCTCAAGGAAGCTGCTGAAGAATTGAAAGGAGAATGGATTAAAGTCAAGCTTGATTTGCAGGGTGACCCCTGTGTGAAAATTGTGCAGAATAGATTGAAGGCCCAGAGTCAAGAGAAGAAATAGCTTTGGGATATTTATCAAGGCACACTGAGTGTGGGTTTCACTTTAAGCCAAGGAGGAGGCTAAGCTTTCTCCTCACATTGCCATCACAACACAGGTGGTGTAGAACCCTACTCCCAAGGGCTACCTCACAGGGCTTTGTGTGGTGCATGCATGTAAGCACTGGGCAGTTACCAGGGCATGGAGGAGTGTCACCTCATAAAGACTGCTTGGTTGGGGAACAGTTGCCTGCTGGAGACTTTCTGCTCTTCCTAGTCTGTGTCTGCATAGCACCCTGGTGCTCCTCCCTCTAGGACTGCATACTATCAGTCCCTATTCCTATTTACCGCACCTGTATAAGAAAGAGCATTCAACCCAAAGTGTGGATCAGGACCTTCTAGAGGCATTCTTGGCCTTTCTGTTTGGAAGTCAGGTGATTTTGCTGAGTGCAAGAGGAGGAGGCTGCATGGAAAAGGCCCTTTGTGATGGCGATGGTTTACTGTGACCCCTCTGTAAGATGTGTTCAAGTTCTAACCTCCAATTCTTGTGAATTTACTCTTACTTTAAAATAGGACCTTTGCAGGTATAATTAAATCAAGGGTCTCCAGATGAGATCACTTTAAATTTATGGTTGGTCTACATCCAATGATTGATGCTCTTAATAAGAGAAAGGAGGAGATCTGAGATACAGAGAAACACATGGAGTGAAGATGAAGATGTACACTGGAGTGGTACACACCAGACAGAGAAAGTGGAGGTTGCAGAGCCACAGTAGATACAGGACAGGCACAAACTGATTCTCCCTCAGACCCTGCTGAAGCAGTCAGCTCTACCATCACCTTGATCTGGGACTTCTGACTTCCAAAATGATGGAAATGGAATTTGTTGTTTTAAGCCATCAAGTTTGTAGCAATTTATTACAGCAGCTTTAGGAAAGCAATGCAGTAACATATCTGGTGAGAACAGAAAAAGGGATAACAAGACACACAGATTGCTAACTAGAGAGGTATTTCCCCACAGGCAAGAGACAATGACATTTGAAGAAAAGCAGGGACTGTGAAGATGGGAAAAAGTAGAGAAATTTAACCAGAGTCTATTTCCTGTCTTTAAGGGCACCGTCTACCCCCTCAGGCTCGGGGACCCTGAAGTACAGGGATGTCCCTTTGTCAAATGGACACATGGCATGCCACTACGGCTTCTCCTTCCTTGTCACTTTTAAAAGATGACATCTTGGAATTGAGAGTGTACATTGTAATGAGGTACTGAAATTGTTTTTATTTTTTAATCTTAAAACTTTGGCAGAAGCCCAAGTTTCAAGAGTAAAGCAGTAAGAGCCAAATGCTCACAAACTTTCAGCCAGATAGTGATGACCTACGCAGGCTGTAGGCAGAGTGTGATTCCAGCATTATCCATCACCTCCCTCCACACTCTGCCATGGAAGATGAAGAATCACGGGAAGGCTGAAGAGCCTGCAACAAAGGTTTCTTTGCACAGAAATTACTGTGTTTCCAAGACAGGGTTGCAGAGGGGAATGGTACTTCCTCATGCTAAGCTAAAAAGAGGGGCTTAGAGAAAACCACGTTTGGAAAGTTTGAGCTTGTGCTGTCCCCTGAGGTGTGAGGGTCACTGGAACTATCAGCTGGCTGGGAAAATCTAAAGGCAGGAAACTGTGTCTGGCAACATCAGGAGGAGAGTATGTCTGCTGGATTCTGTGCAAGATTCATGAGTGATAGGGAATCTTCAAAGGACCCACCTGAAACCAGGCTCTGGCTCTCACTGCACCGTAGGGAAATTGATAAAGACTGCAGCTGTACCTTTAAAGAGAGTAAAGTGTTTTATTTCCATTTTCTCTAGTCACCAGTCTTCCAGTAACCTTTCCCTGGAGGGGCTCTAACATATTCAAATGGAGGGAAGGATGCAGAACAACACTGAAAAACAACTGTAAAACTAAAGTGTTGTGGCTTTGTGTTTAGATGTTCTCCTAAAGCCTCATGTGCTCACAGGCGGGGCTTTTCAGAGCTGGCTGAATCTAGGGTGTGTGATACTGGGATTAAGGATGTGTGGTACTAAATTAGTCCACTGATTGGTTTAGCATAGTTCTGCGTGTGGTAATGGGAAGTCCCGCCCTACGTGTGGGCAGTACCACCTAAAAGGCTTGTGGCCTGGATGGGATAAAAGGGACCTGCCTCTTTTGTTATGAACTTCTCTGTGATGTCCCTCTGCCATGCCACCCAGCCTTGGAGCCAGCCAACCATAACTGAAACCTCTACAAACTGTGAGCTGAAGTAAACCTTTTCTCTTTTAACTTGTGGCTGTTGGGTATTTTGTCCCAGCAAAGAGAAAAATGACTAAGGCAGAAAGTTCGTGTTGTATACTTCTGAGCTTTAATTTTATTATTATTTTTGAGACAGGATCTAGCTAGATAGTTTAGCTGGTCTTGAATTCACCATATAGCTCAGGCTGGCAGTGAACTCATGGTAATGCTCCTGCCTTGGCTTCTTGAGTAATGGAATACCATTACCAGCAGTCAGCCTGAATTATTAGTGAAGAAAAATTTAAAAACATTGTTATTACGACACATTTGCAGTACGTAGTGGTTGTGTTCAGTAAGGGGAGTTGGTATGTGTGCAGCTCACATCCTAATCCTTTTTGTGTCCTCGTCCTCTCTTCTTTCCCTCCTCTCTCCATGTCTTAGTGCCCTTCCTATCAGCAAGATATCTATCTCCCTGTTTCCTATTTCAGTTTGCTCTTTAAATTATTAAATTTTGGATTTTCTCATCACTTTAGTTCATTAATAAGTATTTGTTTTAAAGATTCTATAGTATGATCCCTATTAATGTGTGATATTATTAATGTGATACCATTCTTACTCAGCAGTTTTTTTAGCATAGATTTTTAGAGTAGTATTTCTCATAGGAATTTTATTGATCACATAAAGAATGTTAGAAGTAATAATAATGTAAACTAGGTGGGATAACTGAAAGTTTATATAATGTAAAAATATACACATTAAAGTGTAAAAAGCTGTGTGCAATTGGGAGAGGGTGTCACGCTAGTTGGAGGAACCTTCTGTGATCAGGTTGAAGATCCCATGTACACTGAAATTGCTTTTATTTTCCATCACAATAAATAACTTGCAGTTATAGATTCCACCCACATTTAAGTACAAGGCTGAATTTTTTTTCTTTTTTTATTTAAAGAGAAAAAAAACAAAAAGGATAGAAATATTACAGAATTAAAAAAAAGATAAACAGTAAGAAATCACTAGTTGATAAATTACATATTGTCCTTTTAGAAATAGTTGTTCAACTTACAAAATTAAAGCATACAAAGTAGACATTCAAACAGTGAGAGTGTAAACAGTTCTGTTCAACAATCCAACAAGAACCTAGAACTATGGTTATCAGTCCTACACACTTAAATATACATGCAGTTATATCTTTTATCAAGGCTGAATTTTTTATCTGCCATATCCACAGTCTATGGTGACATAACTATGACCTGTCTGTGACACTCCCACGTAGACTGGCATGGCCTAACCTCTGGGCAAGTAGCAGGAAGCAGTGAGCATTCAATCGAGACTAAAGGTTGAACATGTTATATTTCCAGTGCTATATTTGTAAAGAATATGTCTTAGCTGTGCATGGTGACACATAGTACATGTAATCCTGGCACTTTGGGAAGTGGAAGCAGGAGGAACACAAATTTCAGTGTAGCCCATGCACTTAGTGTCTTAGCAGAGCCTGTCTCACACTGGGATAAAGCAAGGTGTAGGATGAAGGCTGTGGGTTAGAAGGATGGAAAGTAGACAGACAAAAATTAAAGGGCATATATCTCTTGCCTACATGTTCTTCACAATTAACATACACTTAAAGTGGGAGAATTTTGATGAGTACTTCGCTTAGCAGTGATAACTGAAATAGTTATAAAAATGTGAGAAACTTTTAATATACTTTTGTCACCAATTTAACATATAAGATGAATTGTGTATAGCTTTAGCCCAGAGGTAGAAAAGAGTACTTTTGAATCACTTTAAATAATATCTTTTAGTTTTTATGTTCTATAGTTTCTGCTACCATCCTAAAGAATGAAACCGATACTCCTTGGCTATTTTCGAAAGCAGCCACTTTGAGTAGATCAGAGATAATTGAAAAGCAACCACTTTTTTTTCCTTTCTGTTTTTTTTAGAAGTTAAACTAAAGTTATAAATTATTCAAGGTTCTTATTAAGCAGATTTTTAGAAAGATGTGTAATTTTCCAGAAAAAAAAAAAAAAGAATTGGCAAGACTGCAAAAGAATTGACTTTGGATATGCTTTCTACAAGAAATCAGGAACCTTGAGCAATATTTCATGGTGAGATTTGTAAAGCATACTTACCCCATTGTGCCCTGTGCTGCATCCATTGATATGGCAAATGAGCTTTTGGGTGGGGGTTATGTTTGGCATTTTATGCTTAGCCTCTAAGGGAGATGTCTCAGTCAGTAGAAACTTCTATATAAAGTTGACAGGTTCTGTGAGTCTGGAAAGAAGACTTACTGTCTCTTAGAATGACTTGAAGTTACTACCTGAATTGCAAATTCATATTTGGGAAATGTTATATTGGAAATTTAAAATACAAAGTATTTTATTTTCAAATTTATAAAGCTTAGGTAATACAGATTTCCAATGTGGAATATGCTCATTTGAAGCTCATGAATCTCAGCTGGTAACACCCTTTTTTTACTCTTGGTTAGCATTTAAGAAACTCAAGAATAGTTGCATCTTGCTAGTCCGACATTTGACAGTTTCATGCCAAATGTCTCCTGAGGCTTATATGCCATGTGTAAGAATTCTTCATCTTTCTCACTTTTCTATACCTCAGATTTAGGCAGAAATGCTTGCCGTACTGTGACCACTCACTAGGAAGGCTTGATTACCACGCAGCTGTAAGTACCTTGTAATTATTTTGGTTAGCCGTATTAACACGATCAGCACAAAAAGCTTGGTTTTTATCACAGAACAGTGTTTTTCACTCTTGTATCACTCTGTTATCCCCAGGATTTTGTAAAGGTGTGGCTGTAGGGTAAGCTGGTCATCTTACTTCTTGTTCCAAGGTTTGGATGAAGGTCTTCTTCTGCATGGTGATGGAAGTAGCAGGGCCTCTGACTTTTATGCCTCCTCAGTTCTGCAGCCGGGTCAGATTGGAATTTTTATTATGTGACAATGACCAGAACATTGTAAAACTTAAGGGAGATTTCTTCTAGAGCTAGCTTAAGGGAGATTTCTTCTAGCTCTAGCTAGCTAGAGCTGGAAGGGCTCCCAGGGAAGGTTTGAAGGAGAGAGGTGGGAAAGAAAAATGTTACTCCCTGTTTTCCCTACCAAGTCCTTCCTTCAGTAAAACAGCTGCTACCGGGTTAGGAGGATTCAGAGACTGATGTTTCCTACTAGATGGGTCTCTTTGAGGTGAGCATTTATTTCCAGGGAGGGTCAGGCCAAATTCCACAGTACTCTACAGCATGGGTTTAGAAAGAAGCTTTACTGTGGAAGGGAGGAATTTTTGAGCAGGGTCATCAAGGAAGAGATATCGTGAGATCTCCATTCACCATCTGCTGGAGCAGGGGACCCCACTAGTTAGGCTGCATGGGTCTCTGTTTTAAGGGAGGGAACAATACTTTAGATAGCCTTGCTTCTTACTGGACAAATGTGAGGAGCAGACTGTTGCAAGAGAAGACAGACGGTGGGATGCTGCTGTTTATGTAATTTGTCTGGAAATGTCCAGCAGGTGGAAACTTTGTGCATAAAATGTTGTGTGGAGTCTGAGGGATGGATGTGGGGAGGGGGCTGGCCCCTCCTGCAGCTGGCATGAGCAATGCTAGCATCTTCCACGGTGCGGAGGAGGCTTCTGTCTCAGTTGACCTATTGTTCTATCAACCAAGAATGAGCATCTGGGTCACTTCTGGCTCTTCTGACCATTTTACCACAGTTAGAGGAAAAAGGAGGAAACAGGGTGAATCCCAGGTTGCTGTCCTGGATAACTGGGCATCTAAAGTCAAAGGAGGAATGGGTAGGTAGAAAAGAAAGAGCAGGGAAAGTTTGAGAAAAAGCTTTTTATATAAAAGTACCCACCATTCCCTTGGTTGCATAAATGGGAATGTGCTGGATGCCAAAGCCAATGAGCCTGTCAGGGAGAAATAATTTCATCAGCTGTTTTTTTTTTAATCAAGTAGGTTAGAAGGTGAATGCTTACTAATTTATTTGAAAAGAAAAAATAAAAAAGACTGTGTGCTTTTGGCCCCATCCCACTCCCAGAGTAGAAAAGAAAACCAGTAGATTCAGTATTGTCATCAATTTGTTTAAAATAGTTGCTGCTTTGACATTCCTTTTTAGTCATATGAAATCCAGTCATATTCAACTTCCCCCTCCTGTCTGGTGGTCTGTGATACTGCTCACCTGTTACTCATTCCACAGACCAAGACTCAATGGTTCCCCTGGCTGCTCATCATGTAAGCCTGATTGCCAATGCCAGAGTCAGGCAAGTAAATTCCCCCTTTTCTTTAAGCCAGCCACTTCACACGATCCTCTGGAATGCTTAGGGAATAATGCCCAGGGAATCTTCATAAAGGCTCCACTTTGTTTCTCTTGCTCCCCAGCTGCTCTTCTGTTGAGTTCCCCATTGTCTTTAGACTTCACATGATCCTCCCTGTGGTACCCTGACCCCCTTGTTATGTGCCAGCTGATTCACAAGCCTGAACCTACCTTTGCTCTTGCTGGGCTGACTGTTCTATAGAATGGCTGTCTTGTCTTTGACAGGGATCTCATGACTGAGTTAGTAATAAAAATCTAAAAACCACAGCACAATACTCATAGCTAAAACTTTTAGGAAAACAGGATATAGTGTCCTAGCATTGAAACTTTAGCTCGTCAGGGACGTGCAGTTTTTTATGGTTCTAAGGACTTACATTTGGAGATGACTGTTTGGACGAGGTTATTCATCAGAACATTTCATTTTAACATAACAGAGGGCCAAAAATAGGTTAAACAGCTATTAGCAGAGTACTTAGTTCATAAATTGTTATACGGCAATAAAAAAAGAGGAAGATACTTATGTTTTTAATGTACATATTAACATCCCAAATTCATTCTTAGTTTAAAATAATAAAAAGCAATAAAAAAGAGGAGGATACTTATACTTTTTAATGTACATATTGATCTCCCAAATAATAAGATGCCAAAGAGCATATATCTCCATATTTGTGGAAAAATGTAGTGATGATAGAGGTTATTTTTGTATAGTCTTTATGAATAGATTATTTCTGGAAGTATATGCAAGAAAACAGTACTTCTGGAAACATTCGCCTTCTGGAAGGGGCACCAGATGGCTGGAGGCAGAGGTGAAAGATTCATTGAAATATACTTTGTGTCTTTTGAAACATGTGAATGTATTATCCACTCTGAAAAAAATGATTTGAAAGGAGCAAGTAAAGTCTTATACTCACTATCTCTTGCAGATAAAACTTTCTGTATTTGCTCACAGTATTTTGCCAAAACTTCTGTTATATCATTTTTCTGGATTGATTTTTGCAAGACAACAGAGCATGCTTTTAAGTGCCATAGAATACATAGTTTTTGGAGCTAGACTGAGAGCTGGCTCCACAACTGCCAGGCTGGGGGAGCAGGCAGACTGCTTTACTTTTACGAATTAGGACCAGGAATAGCCCTCATAGGGCTTATTGTGAGAAGTATATCAGATAAAGTCCTTAGCATGGTTTCATGTAGATACTAAATGCCAAGGCATGGCGGCTGTTACTGTTGCTAAGTGTAATTCAGTGTTAAGTTTTGCTCTGCTGTGCTGAATGTGAACAGGCAAAAAGGCTTTGGGTATCAATCAGACACAGAACATTTTGGTCCTTTCCATTTGTCAGGTCTCTGGTAAATATCAGTGAAGTCTAGAGATGAGAACTGAGGGGACTGATATAGGTAATTATATTACTTATCTATTGCTGAATAATAAAGGACTCAAAACTTAAAGCAATGCCAAGGAAATACTGCCAGTTTTTAAAAACCAAGAAATTGGGAGTGGCATAGCTAGGGGATTGTAGCTCAGGATCGCTCATGAAGTTGTAGCCAAGCTGTCAGTTGGGCCTATCTACAGTCTCCAAGGGTGTGGCTGAGCTGGATGATGTATTCCGAAATGCCTTGCTCTCCAGTCTGTTAGATGGAATCCTCACTTTCTAACCATTTGAACTTTTCCTCAGGGCTGCTTGGGTCTCTTTGCAATGTGGAAGTTGGTTTTCTAAAAAAGTAAATGAGCCAAAGAGCAAGGGTGACTTTTAAAATATAGGCCAAGTCATACACCATAAAGCCTGCCTGCCTTATTCTGTAATGTAATATGGGCCCCCTAGTCAGTATACTTCAGTTTCTTAGATGCCTGGGTAATAGTTCCTGTTGCAGTTCTGGTTGCTTCTGTCTCCTAGAAACAGCTGGTCACTGTGAAGCATAGCTGGTCCCTATGTGACATTTTGTAAAACCCAAAGACTGCTGAGTACTCTATCTCTGCACTTCCCCTTTGCAGTCCCAGAAAAACCTCCCTCCCTGAGACTTTGGGACCTGATATTTGGGGAAGGATCTCTCTCCATCAGTGCCATCCATGTAAATAAACCTGCCTCCAAATCCTGGGTAGTGTTTCTTTGTTTCTGCTTTCCATAGCAATTCTATTCCTTAGATGCCAGTCTCTAAATCCAGTCTACACACAAAGGGTAGTTCACTCCTGTCAAGGGAGAAGGAGCAGAGAATTTAAGGACATAATTTTAAAATATCCCAAAAGAGGGCTGGAGGTGTAGCTCAATGGTGGAGAGCTTGCTTAGCATGTGTGAGTCCCTGGGTTCAATCCCTAGCACTTCAAGGAGGAAAGAGAAAAAGATTTTTTTTAGTAATCAGTACTAGACAGTTAATGTAGACTGAGGCCTTCCTGGGCAAACCAGGACGTACAGTTGCTGAGGTATAGGTTTATCCGCAAAACCTCACGTAGATATGACTTAGACAAAGACAGGTACAGATAGCTATTATAAGCAGGCTAATTCAATATGATTTTTCTTATTAAAGATAAGTAAACTTTATAAATGAATCAGAGAAGAGAACTCTCCACCAAGGGGAGGAATACAGGACATGGTTCTAAGTTTTAGGAGACTTCCAGGGTGTTAGGCTGCTAGGTCTTTGAGTTCTCAAATTTTTGTTCATGCAGAGGTAGAGATATATTGTTCACCTCATCACTGAAAATGCCCCTATATTTGTTCCTTAAAAACTCCCTAAGTGCAGATCCAGATACGTTTTTGAAGCTCTTACAGGAGTGCACCTCAGAGTATATCACTTTTCACACACAACCCATTTTCAAGTGTGAATTGATGATTAGAGTACTTTGGGTGTTAAATAGCTCCTTGAGCAAAGATTAAAACTAATTTAAACACACACATATCATACGATCAATGCTGAAGCACTTCAAGTTTCAGACAGTATAAAATATGCAATAACTAGGTTCCTAAGCAACTTTCAAACTATAACAATTCCACTAAAGAACAATCATTTCAAAGAAAAAATAAAAGAGGATAGTGAGGTTCAGACTAGTAATAACAGGAATCTCCTTGCTGAAATTCCTATATGAGATATTTTCTTTAATACATATAAACTTTTACCTCATCTTTGAGGTATAATTGACAAACACTGTATACATTTATGATGTCCATGTTTTGCTGTATAAATAAATCATGACATTATTTCCCCAACCAAGCTAATTAACCTATTCAATACCTCATGAGCATAGTTTTTTTTTTTTTTTTGGTAAGAACTTCTAAGATCTCTCTCAGCAAATTTCAAGTGCCAGATACACTAATGATGGCCACCACGCTGTTCATTCGATCTCCAGAACTTAGACAAATTCTAACTGAAGGTTTGTTCCCATTGGTCAGCAGCCTCTCATGCCCTCACTCCTGCACAACTGCTGTTGTACTATTTTTGTTAGTTCAACATTTTCAGACACCATTTCTTAGGTTTCGATTTAAGAGAGATCATGCATTATTTGTCTATGTTTGGCTGAATTTACTTCACACAATATCCTTTAGGTTACCTATATAATTACCAATGTCAAGATTTCCTTCTTTTCAGAGGCAAAATATTCCTCTGTGTCAGTGTATCACATTTTCTGTATCCCCTCATTCATCAGTGGATCCTTAGATTATTTTCATATTTTCATATTGCATAAAATGAATAATGCTATAATGAACATAGGAGTACAGATAGCTCTTTGAGAATTAATTTCCCTTTGGATACATAACCAGAAGTAGGATTTTAAGATCATATGGTAACTTCATTGTTAGTTTTGCAGTGAAGGGAGAATGTCATATTAATTTCTATAATGACTGAACTAACAATCCTAAGAATGCTATATAGAGTTCCCTTTTCTCTACATACTTTAAAAATTTTATTTGATTTTTTAATGAATAATAGCCATCCTATCATGTGTGAGAGGATATCTTGTGATTTTGATTTGCATTTCCCTGAGGACTCATGATGTTGAACACTTTTACATGTCTGTCAGTCATTTGTATGTTGTTATTTGGAACAATGTCTATTTAAGACCTTTACCCATTTTTTAATCTGGTTGAAGTTTTGTTGTTATTGAGTTGTATGAGTTCCTTATGATTTTTGCATATTAGTCTACTATCAGATATGTAGTTTGCAAATATTTTCTCCCATTTTGTTTGTCTCTTTTTCATTTTGTTGGTTATTTCCTTTGCTGGGCAAAACTATTTTGCTTTGATGTAGGGACACTTGTTTATTTTTGCTTTTTTTTCCCTATACTTTTGTTATGATATCCAAAAAATCACTGCCCAGTCCAGTGTCAAACAGCTTTTCCCCTGCCATGTTCTTTTAGGAGGTTTTTCTTTTTAATTTTATGAAAAAAGAAATAAAATTTCATAATCAAATAAGAATACAACAATAGTTACTGCTCTTTACATTCTTATCTTCAAAGTAGTTACTCAGCATACAAAACATAATCCAAAAAACATTCTTATAAAAAAGAAACAGATAACACAAATCTTTCTTTTTGATGAACTAAAATAAACTAGTGATATAAATGATACAAATTAGTATATAGAGCGAATATTTTTGAAACAATGGAATTTTTAACTTAGAGAAAGTTTTATAGCTCAGGTCTTATATTTAAGATTTTTAACACATTTTGTGATTTTTGAAAATGGTATAAGATAAGTATTCTAATTTCTTTCTTTTGCATGTGGATATCTAATTTTCTTACCATTTCCTGAAGAAATTATCCTTATTCCTTTGTGTATTCTCAGTGTCTTTGTCAAAGGTTAATTGGCTATGTATTGTTTATTTCTGGGCTCTGTTCCATTGGTCTGTTTCAGCTTTTATGCCTCTATCACATTACTTTTATTGCTATGGTTTTAAAATATAGTTTAAAATCCAGTAGTGATACCACCTTTGTTCTTAAATTTTTTTTGGATATTTGGAGGTCATTTTTACTTACATATGCATTTTTATGGTTACTTTTTCTATTTCTATGAAAATGCAATTGGAATGTCAATGAGTTGCATTGATTTTTAGTGTTTTGGGTAATACAGACAATTTAACAATTTTCTCCCTAACTTTAATGTCTTTCATCGATGTTTTACAGTTTTCAATGTATAGATCTTTCACTTCACTAGTTAAATATATTACTAGGTCTATTATTCTTTTTTACTACTATTGTAAATTAATCTGGTTTTCTTGATTCTGTTTTCAAGTAATTCATTGTTAGAGTACAGAAACACAACTTTGTACCTTGATTTTATATTTTTTTTATATTCTTCAATTTTAATGCATTTATTTATTAGTTCAAATAACTTTTTAATGAAATCTTTAGTATATGTATGTATGTATATTTTGCAGTACTATGGAGGGAACTGAAACCTTTAATAAATTGACCATTCTAATTCTAAAGGCCTCAAATGGCCAACAGACCATAGAAAGATACCACTTTACACTCCTGCTTGAAGCAAACAGCTTCAGAAAACTGCTGGCCTTGATTCAGGCTAGTTTACTTATCTAGATCCTTAGTCTCACTAATTTTTCCAGGCTGGACTTAAACTTAAAAATGCTCTTATCTCAGATTCCCCAAATCTACCATGCCCAGCTGAAATCTATATATAAAATCATACAATGTACAAGTATAGACAATTTTCTTACTTCCTGTCTGATTTATATGCTTTTCATTTTTCTTGCCTAATTGCATTGGCTAATTCTTCTAGTACTATTGAAAAGAAGTAGTAAGAGTGGGGTCCTCATCTTGTTCCTGATCTTAGAGTGAAACCTTTCAGCTGTCTCTCTTTCAGCATGATAATAGGTATGGGATGGTCACATATAGCTTTTATTATGTTGAGAGACATTTGTTCTGTACTTAATTTATTGAGACTTTTTTCATTTATTAAAGAATTTCAAAGGTAGTAAAATGCTTTTTCTGTATCTGTTGAGATGATCATATAGTTTTGTTCTTCATTCTGTCACTGTGATGTATCACATTTGCAAAACTGCATATATGGAACCATCCTTGCATCCCTGGGAAAAATTCCACTTAATCATGGTGAATGATCCTTTTAATATACAACTGAATTAATTTGGTGATATTTCATCATGGATATTTGAATCTATTAGTCTATGTATTTCTTATAGTGTCTTTGTCTGGCTTTGGTATCTTGGTAATGTTGGCCTTTTTATAGTGAGTCTGAACATGTTCTCTCCCCTTTGATTTTTTTTTTTAATTTGAGAAGGATTGATATTAACTTTTCCTTAAATGTTTGGTGGAATCTTCCAATGACTTCATCTGGACATTTCTTTGTTAGGAGATTTTTGGTGGTTTGGTGATATAATCTCCATGATTGTTATTGGTTCATTCATATTTTTATTTATTCATGTTTCTTCTAGAGTATCCAATTTGTGGGCATATGTTTATCACAGTCTGTTATCATCCTTTTTTTTCTGTAGCATCAGTTGTAAATGTTTCTCAATCTGATCTTATCTATGAGTTTTTTCTCTTACAAATCTGTTTTTGTCAAGTTTGTTTTCTTTTGAAGTGATAATTTGTCCTAGTGCTATCTTATAGAAAAATAAGAGCCACATACATAAAATACAGATACAGTGGTGCAGGCCCGTAATCCCAGCTACTCAAGAAGGGGAGACAGAAGGGTAACAAGTTTTGGGACAGCCTGGGCAGCTTTTTGTGACTATTTCAAAATAAAAAATTTACAAATTTCATCATTTTCAAAATATTTCAGTGTACATACAAGTTGATTTCATTTATACTATTAGTTTATCTTAACTCATAGAAAAGAAATATTTGTGTTATGCTTTTTTGTAAGAATCTTTTTTGATTTATGTCTTATATGATGAGTAGCTAGTTTGAAGATAACAATACAGCATGTAATAATTGTTTATGCTCTTTGATTATAAAATTTTTTTCTATATTTTCATAAAATAAATGCTTTTTGAAAAAGGAGTGCTGGATTAGATCAGAGGTAGACTGCTCCTGGATTCAATCATCAGTAACATATACACCACACACACATGCTCTAGAAATCATATTTTAAAAGTAAAAAAAAAAAAAGGTGGTTAACAAGTAGTTCTTACAATCTATTTTACTTGCTTTAATCTATGATATATCATTTCAATATGTAATATATATAAAATTAGAGGTTTAACTTTTTAAGAATTAAGTGTTCAAAATCTTGTATGTACTTAACATTTTACAGCAGATTTCTGTTTGAACTAGCCACATTTTGTGCTGAGTAGCCACGTGTGGGTAATGGTTAACATAAAACATAGACTAGCCATTCCCTACTATGACCCCTTAAATACATGTCAACTCCATCATTCATTTTTCCCTGCTATATAGTTTCAATGTTTATGTTCCCCCATGACTCATATAATAAAATCCTAATTCCCAGTGCAATAAAAGATGTGGTCCTTAGAAAGACTTGATTACATTATAATGGTCCCATCCTTATGATTGGAACTAGTACCCTTATAAGAGAGACTGTAGAGAATTAGCTTTCACCATGCCTTCTGTGATCTTCCCCAGCACCATATCTGCCAGCACCTAAAAAGACTTAACGGTATCTAGGACTTTGTTATTTACAGGTCACTCAGTTTGTTATGTTTTGTTATAGCAACCTGAATGACTAAGACACACTCCCTGATTATCATCATATTTTGATTGATACTTTTCTTGGAAATTATCAATGTTAGATTTTATCACTTTCCAGTGTTATCTCAAAAGCAAAACAAAACTATTCCACTGAGAGGTGTGTTTACTCATGTACTGATTGTACCATATGTTATAATATATAAATATGTATCATCCTCTTTATCTTTAAAGAAAGTTTTTAAACTTAATTTTATTTCTTATCTCAGCCCCAAGAGATTGTCTTGCATGTAGCAGATACTCAAAAAGCACTTGTTTTAAAGTAGGATGTGTTGAATTCACTACAAAGGAAGGCAAGCCTTCTATTGAAAATGAAGCAACTAATAGCCAATTACATGCCTGCAAACCAAGTTGCTTTCTACTCACAGGGAAAACAGAGAGCTGTTGTCTTTGACACATTGTACCCAAACCAGTAGTTAAGTATATGGAAATTGCTCACATTTTGTGTTAAGTCAAGAAAATCTTTGTAGATGATTATATTTTACTTAGCTATTATTACTTTAGGACTGTACAGGGCTCACCTTCCTCTTTTGGTATACTGTCTGTTAACTTGGCTAGAGTATGGTGCCACTTCTTGGCAAATTGCCATTTAGTCTGTGTCAGGCACTAAGGAGTACTGAAAAGGAGGGAAAGAAAGGGTACACAAAATGGTGAAATCTTGCTGAGTGCTGTTCTATTTCAAAAGAGAAATGGGGTATCCTAGCTGAAGTAGTAAAGCAGCATTAGGACAGTAGACTTCCTCCTTCTGAGTTCCACTTGTTTCTGTAACCTGTAAAAGGCACCAACTTACCTGTCCTCTAGGAGCTCCAGAGGAATATTTAAGGTTAGGCCACTTGATGTTGTTAATATCATAACACCACACACCAGTTAAAAGTTTGTTTTAACTCACAGTTATGGAGCCTGAAAGTCCAAGAAGGATGGTGCAGGCTCTTTCAAGTCTCCCTCTTCTGTCACTTCTTGTAGATGGCAATAACAGGAGTGCATCTGAAAGAGGTCCCATGCCAGACAAGAAGCCTGAGAGCAGTTCAGGGACTGGTCTAACTGTCACAACTTATTCATGTAAGAGCTCATAGTTTCTACAGAGCCCCCTCAATCTCTCCAGAAGGCAGGGACCTCCCACCAAGGCCTCAACTCCTGAGAAGTTCCACTGTCACTGGGCTGGGTCTGAGGAGGTCCCAGAGGCTGACAGAAGGAGCCTAACCCACCGCTGTGTAGAGTAAGTTTTCAGGTTTCCATCATAGAGAAAGAATTGTTAGGATGTTTAAGAGGTACAGGAAGTGTTTACTAGGCAGAGATTCTAGGAAACAAGAGTGGCACATATGCTCTCAGAGAAATAAGGAGTATTGTTTTCTGGAACAGAAAATATTGATGCTGGAATAGAAACTCTGGGGAAAGATGGTCTAAAGTTATTGACATAGTTGTATCCTGTTTTGTTATGTGTCTTTTGTTGTTGTTTTGTAATTAAAATATTCTTTGGTTTCTCTCAACGTCTTTAGCAGACACCTGCTCTTTATTTTCTCAATTAAACCTATTTAGGGTGACTTTCAGAATATCTGGGGAATTTTGGGAATGGTGGGTCTGATAAGGAAGAAGACTAAATTTAAACCAAAAATCTATTAATAGGTTCACCTTGTGTCCCTGTCTTTGGCTGGGTCCTGTACATTGCAATCTTTTTTAAAGTGTGGTTTTTAGTTATGATTTCCTTGTGTCCTTTGAACCTGTCTTGTATTTCTTCTATCCTGCTTCACTGCCATCTCCATTTGAGGTCAAGCTTCCAACACACAAATCTTTGGAGGAATAAACCCATCAAGTTTCTTCCCCAATGAAAAAATATAACAAATTCCTTATACTGAAGAATTATATACTAGTATTGTCTATATTGTTACTTTTCATAGATATTTTAACTATTTATTTTAACAATCAAAATGAAACTCTCGTAAGCTTCTGAGCTAGCCTGATTCTACTCTTCAGTTATATTGTTGGGGAGGGAAAAAAAAACCCAAAACATTGTTTTCTATCCTCCTAGGTTCTGTGTCTGGGGCCTTGGAAATTAAATGGACAAAAACCAGATTAACAAGAGAAAAATAGTTTATTGACCCATACCACACACCTTCATGTGGGAGAAATTGTGTGACTCACAAGGACACTAAGAACTTGAGTTTATGTAGCAACATTACAAAATAAAACAGTCTGTTGAGAAGTAAGAGGAAGAAAAGGGAAGAGGTGAAGAGGAGAGAAATCCCATTTGTCTCTAGTGATAGAATCTGAGTTGCCTTTACAAATGGAATTTTATGTCCTATTTTTAGGCGTATGATGGGGAGGAAAGAGGCTTTTTTGTTTTTTGAAATTTCTCAACTATTTTCAACTTGAGATAATTCTTGTGTCAATGCAATGTATTTTGTGGTGGGATATTCTTATCCCCTATAATGTAACAACAGGTTCCTCATTCACCAATAGCATTAAACTTTGCGCAATATGGAGCCTTCAGTTAGATGAGATTTTCTCTTCTTTTTGAGCTTGGGCTTTGGCATAAAAATTGTGCGTTAAAATAACGAGTTAGCCATTCATTAACTATGAGAAATTAAGTTAATAAACTTCTCTGGGCTTTGTGAATCATAATGATAGTTAACTCGTTGCAAGGTTTAATTAAGTAGCAGTACGTAAAATGCCAAATATTTGGTAAATGGCCATAAACAGGAGCTGTTATTTTCTTTTGATGAAAGCACATCTATTTAAAAACTAGTCAGCCACATTTCTTAGTTCCTTCTAGAGCTAAGAGCCCTGTGTCAGACTTTTTTACATATATAAGTCAATCCTCACAACAGCACAGCACAGCAGAATCTTTTTGGGTCAGCATTGATGAAAATTATAATAGTTGCTTAATACACTAAGGTAACCAGGTGAGGTGGCTCAAAACCAGAGGCAAAGAACCCAGGTATATCAGCCAATATCCTGTCATTATTATAGCATATTTGGGATGTTCAGGTGCTTTGGCAAATCATTTGGAAGCTTTGCTGGAAAATATTGCCTTTCATTCTGTGCAGAAGGATAGTTATAAATAACTGTACTGTACTCTGGCCTGGTCTGCTGCTTGGGTAGCAGGCCATTTATCAGAAAAATTATGGAAAAGATAAGACTTAAGAGGATGAGCTCAGTTTTTAAATACTAATTTCAAGGTACTTTGGATCATGAATGGTAATATCCAGGAGGATGGGCAGAGCCAGACAGAACTCTAGAGAGGACCAGGTTGAAGGTAATTCAGTTTTCTCTTCATCTGAGAGATCCCAGCATACACAGTGATAGGGGGACTCCTCAGAGATTATGGTTCAGAGAGAAGACATTGAGCAGGGAATATTGTTTTGCTTGTATTTGCTAATATGAGCACATTGAGTACAATGGTATCAAGCTATATAGTTCCTGGGGGGCACAGTATACATAACAAGAGTTAAAGCTTTAAAGATAATTTTGTAAATTCAAGGCATTACTCTTGCAATAAAGATCATCTGAAAACCTGCCTCTATAATGAAATACCAGAAAATTTGTAGCCTGTTTTCTTTTTAGCACTAAGCACTTTTTAAAAAACCTTTTCCAGTTATATCATGATCCTATTTTTACAGGACACAGAGTGGCAGATGTGTAATTACAGTGATATTCTGAGTGGTTGTTCAAGCATAAACAACAACTCCAACAGTCAGAATCTATCATTAGGCGTGAGTCCTCAGCTGTAATTCTCAGAGTAGGATGGGCCCAAGTAAAAGCACTGCAGGACTAGATCCTGGTTGAAAAAATGAAAAAGCAGCATCTACATATATTTTTTTCTTCCACTAGTACATTTATTGTTAGTTTTCATATAGTGCTCTGCATATTTTCTGCCAATAAAGAGTTGATAGAGAAAATAGTCACATAAGACAACCCTGTTGCAAGGGAAAACATCCTTAATTATTCAGAAGGAAATCTTTCCTCCCCAACATGCTCACCAGGCACAGCTAACCATGCGGTGATGAATCTCCTCCACTTTCTTTACATCTGTAACATCACTAGGATCCCATGGGTATTTAGTGAAAATCATATTGAGAAAAAGGCATCAAGCTGACTAAACATAAGATGTATACAAGTACCTAATTGAAGAAAATTTAGGGCTAACTCTGAGAAATGAAGTGACAGGTTTACAGATCCTCAACAGAATTCAAATTCTGTCAAACACACATATGTTTATTGGCCTGTTTCTTGTTAAACAGAAAAAAAAATCTTTTATCCAAATTCTTTGTGTCACATTGATTAATGTGTGCTTTTATTCATCTGGCAAATATGCAATGAGGGCTGTTATAAAGTCACCATATTAGCTCGGGATGAGATATTGGACTTGGGGAGAGAAGAATCTGTCAGATAATTTGTAATTTGTTGGATACTAGTGATCTAATACCTCCATTGTGATTCAAAATTTGCCTGCATTTATAGCTAAAAATAGAACTACCATAAGATCCAATTATCCTACTCTTTGGTACATACTTGTAAAATTAAAGTCATCACATTATGGAGATGTTGGTATATCCATGTTTGTGATCACAAAATTCCCAATAGCCAAGTTATACAACCAGTCAAGGTACCAGACTATGGATGAATGGATAAAGAAAATGTGAGATATGACATATCTATGTATATATCTGTCTGAGGTATGATTAAAGATTGTACATTTTTAATTTTAAAAATTATGACAGTAAACAACACATTGCATTAATCCTCTTCTAAACAATTCCTCTCACTTTGTCTTTGAGGGCATTGTTCTTGCCATTTTCTGGAGCAGTTCTAGAAGCCCTCTTACATGAATGTCTTCAGTTTTGCTGTCCTAGCTGCCTCAGTGGCCTGAGTTGACTTAAAACATTTACCTTTCATAGTCATTTTAACTTTGGGGAAGAGATAATATTCACTTTAACTTTGGTGCAAAATCCAGTGAATCAGGTGTATGTGAACACACTGTAAAAGCTTTATGAGTCTGCCTTTCTGTTGAATGACAGTCAGCGCTAGCATTCACCAAATTTTTGATCACGCTTCATAAAGACCCTCATGAAAGAGGACTTTTAGACCTGCTTCAGAAAGTGGTAAGAATAATGGGATAAGCGTGTTCAAAGTGAGGAGAATTTTGAGGGGAATGGAGCTAGAGATCATCACGTGAAATCAAACAGGAGTCAGAAAGGCACATATTTTATATTTTCTCTTACATGTGGAATCTAGAAAAAAAAAGGAATCTAGAAAAGATGACATTAAAGTAGAAGGGAGACAATTAGACAAGAAGAGAACCAGCAGGGGACAGCAGGGAGGAGAGTGCAAAGGGGAGATAGAAATGATCAAAATACATTATATTCATGGATGAAAATATCACAATTAAGCATGGTATTCTCTTTAATTAATATGTACTAATACATCAAAAAGAAAGAGACAAGGGAACCTCTCTGGGCACACATGCACCAAGGAATGCCATATAAGGGTGTGATGAGGAACAATACCGTGAGATCCAAGTCAGTCTGGGCTATATAGTGAGACACTTTATCAAAAACCAAAACCAAAACATAACAAAATAAAACAAGAAAGAAAAAGGAGATAAGACCAGAGAGGCAAAGGTTTCCCACTCAGCAAGCATTCAGGATAGGTGTTGAGACTTCTTGCATTTCACTTCCTCCCACTCTCTTTCTTCTTTTCCCTGTTCAATAATTTAAGAAACTTGTCAGTCTGCAAGAGTCTTGGGTAGAAACACTTTTCTAAAGTTCTGTAACTAAATCAAGACATGGTCTCTGGAGAACTTCTCTGTGTCAAAGAGAGTCAGACCTTCTGGGCACTTTGGTTTATGGGGAGAACAGATACAAATTCAAAAAGTAGAAAAAAAGAGTCATGTAAAGTAACACAACAAACAAACACAAATTAAAATTGTATTGGTATGAAAATTCTAGGGAGAAGCAGAACAGAGATGTAATATAGAAATGACAGTAAAATAAGCCTTGCTGGAAACAGACTCTTCAAGATCCTAGGTATGGTGTCTCTTGGCAGTCTGCACCTTAACCGCTGCCAAATAGGAAGAAAATCAACCAGAGACACCAGGGAAAATTCCAGTGTCTCAGAAAAGCTGTCAGATAGTCATTAGCATTCTTTGGATCACAGCAGAGCTCAGATTGGAAGGTCTTGCCTGATCTCACTTTCTCAGTAATGAAGTATTGTGCCAAACCTTAGAATTCAAACCAAATCAAACCTGTAATTCTCCTCAGAATTACACTGTTATTTGTAACATGTTAGTCTCCTATTAGTGGGCATAGCCCTACTGTGTTCATTTTTTTCTTAAATTTTAACTATTAAAGTGGAGGGAAAGAATTTATTTAAGGTAGAAGTGACATCTGATCTATGTCCTTTCTTCCAAGCTGGGTAACAAAGCCAATGAATAGGATCTAAGATGATTGTACATTTTGGAATAAGAAACTAATATAGTACTGGAACAGGTAGTCTAAATAGAATTGATAGGTAATTTTTTGCTTCTGATAAATTTCATTTACCCACTTGTGCATTAGGTATATGCTTTAACTGTACTTGCTTTGTTTTCAAAGAAGTGACACACTACCCTTTTCTATTTATTGTCTGAATTTTAGAAGGCACATTCTTTTTGCTACGTATTAACAAATGTATGTCCAAATTCCTTATAGGAAGTCACTTAGAAGTGTAACCTTTGCATACTTATGTGTTATCAGCAGTAAATGCAGAGTTGACCTAGGGCAGGTTGAATCTGTGAAACAGTATTATTCCAGCTCAGAAAAGAATGAGGCTGCCACATCATCCTTAGATTCTCAGTAATTAATTCTCCATTCCTCACCCCAGGTGTCCATCACTAGGATTTGCCTGAACAACAAAGTGTTAATGACACCAGGGGGTGAATGGTGTTGTTGGAGGGATTAGTTCTATCCAATTGCTGACTCGGTTATACCCCAAATGCAAAAGCTTCAAGGAGGGCAGAACTAGTCTCTGTAGGACTGTGATTGTTGGAATAATGATAATGCTTGGCTCCAAATCTCAGAGGATTAAAACACGATCTTTCTCCCCAAAATCCCCAAGGGAGTTTTGACACTGAATAACTTAAACCTAATATAAAATTAATGATAAAAATAGTAGATAGACTTGGGTTGTATGTAATAACAAGAAATAGCTTATTTTTTTAGGTTTATTAACATCGAACAACGCAAATGGAGTCCCAAATAAAAACGATAAATGTGCTTGTTTCACAAAAATGACGATGAGGAACTCAGTGAGTTTCCATGTATCATTCCTCTTTAACTGGAAATTAACCAGCACGGCCTCTCTCACCATTTCAGTAAGAGGCATAAACATCAAGGCCACTGGCAAGGGGGAGGAAAGGGAACAGCAGCATTCTTTTTTTTCCTCAGGCTTTGTCACTTTGTGGGGAGGGAGGAGGACCCCTGGGAAAATGTGCCTGATCTCAGTGGTGTCATATCACTCCCAGAGTGGAAAGGGAGTCTAGGAAGGTAAATGTTTTGAACCACTGATTTTTTTTTCCCTAAGAAAAGAGAATGTTGTTCAGAACAAGGAGATGATAGAATGCAGAGATAACTAGCCATATTTACTACACATACGCTTATGGTTTTATAAGTCTGTGGGTCGGTGACTTTTGTCTCCTCCCTCCCAGGTCCTCCCCTGTCTACCACCTCTCTCTTCACATGTACTCCCGCGGGCTTTGCCTTTTCTGCCCTAGGTCATCTCCAACTGTCTTCTTTCATCTTCTCAGTATAGTCAGCCCTCCATATCCATATATTCTGCTTCTTTCAAACACCCTTAGATAGAAAATATTCAGGGAAACATGTATTTGTATTGAACATATACAGATATTTTTCCTGGTCATTATTCCTTAAATATAGGAATATATAATATCAATAATAACTATTTACACAGTATTCACAATGCCTTAGTAAAATAAATAATCTAGAAATGATTTAAAGCACATGCAGGATCTGCAAAAGGATAATGCACATGCCCTGCTATTTACGTAAAGGACTTGAGCATCTAGAGATGAGTATCTGTAGGTGGCGGAGGAGGGATCCTGAAGGGAATCTGCAGTGCAAAGGGACGAGGGTATTTCATTGCACAAATCATGATTTCTTTCTTGGCAGTTCTCTCTGACAGGAGCTGTTTCTGACCCAAAATTCTTTTGTTAGCCAAAAATACACCCAGAAACAAATTGATATATATTCCAAATTTCATTAGTCAAATAATTTTATGTTTGTAAAGACTGGTTTCCATGAAGTTGGAGTAAGCTTTGGAGAGCTAAGTGCCAAAGCAGCGGCACTCAGCTAGGTCTGTGGCTAAGGACTGAGAGTCAAGAGCTCAGAAGACCCAAGAATGCATCACTGGGCCAGGGAGGCAGAGGCAGAGTCAAAAACGGTATGATGTTAGGATGTCTGAGACATTAGTTGGAAAGGGTGGTGTATGAAGGACTTGCCTCTGCAGCATTAGTAAAATTCTACAATACTTTGTTGATTTACAGGTAAAACTGTGAAAAAAACGCAGACACATCCAAACTGGGATCTACTACGTACACTTGCCAGGAGTGAGCAGGAAAGTGTGAGTGACTGAGATACTAAAGTGTGCAGCCAGGCTCATCCAGTCACATAGAGAATGGATGTATCAGAGCAGCGGAGGAGCTTGGGGAGGTTGAGGAAGGAGTGTGGCCAGTTTTACAAAGGTCAGGCAGTTTAATGACTTAGCAAGACTATTTTTTAAAAAAGTCTGTAGCTCAGTAGCAAGGCTCCGAGTTCAGTCTGTTGTGCTATGACAAACAAAACAAAAACAGTAGAGAAGAGCTTCATGACTACCTGCAGTAGCTGGAGCAGACTGGTAGAACCCCAACTCCTCTGCTGCCCAGAATCAAGCCCACACATCCCAGCAGCTCCAGGGGAACTAGGGATGTGACTGTTCTAAGACAGACTTTCATGTTGGGAAAAGCAGACTTACCAGGCAGCGAAAGCAGCTCTGAATTCAGCCTGTTCCTAATCACCCGACTCTAACCAGTGTGTACTTTAATAAAAATGTTGCACATGTCAGGATTGTCCTCACTGTGTCCTGTCATGGTGAAGGCCTTGTAAATGGAGCTAGTACCCCACTGAAATGTAAGAAGACACAATGATCATACTAGAAGGGGTGTACTAAGGAACAGAGAAGCTGAGATGTTGGGTGCACCTCCAACACGAAAAAGACAAGATTAATTGCTGCTGAAGAAAGGAAAGAAGCTGCCAATGGCAAATAGATGTACAGAGAGTGCTGGAGAGAAGATTGCTGGAGAAAAAGTGAGCTAGCCCTGAGTAATACATTGGACACAGCCATACTGGACCTGTGAGATCTAATAGCTCAGAAGAAGGATGCATATATGAAATGATTTTAGTGCTCTTACAGTTTAGACCAGTTACTACATGTGTCTATACCATTAAAAGTGATTATGTAATGCCATAGCTTTTGCTCTTTAACACATTATATTCTAACAAAGCCTACTTTAAAATGAGAGACAAAAGGAAGACTTCATCCATTACTTCAGTCCCATTTAGATCAAGGAAGGGGCTTCATGTTGAATGTTTGCTATTGAGAATTAAGGACTAGATCTCTGGAATGCTGTATTGATCTAAATTTTGAACCTTGGTCCTTAATCTTATGGCAAATTTCATATCTTTATTATCAAATTATATCCTTATTCCATGTCATGTGCTATTACATACCTCTGAGAGGAGAGCATACTTTTTGGATAATTATGAGTATAGAATAAAAATATAATTAGAATTTGTTATAATTCTAAGCCAATAAGAATAGTTTCAAGTTATGATCATAGAAACTATATTTGTCTATAGCTTTTGTTCAAAGATATTTTAAAAATGAAGGAAATTTTACTTGGTTATAACTATACTCATACCGATATCTGTTTGTAGTCTTTTTTGGTGTGGGATACTAGGGAATAAATTCAGGCCTCATGCATTCTAGATAAGTGCTCTACCACTGAGTTATATCCCTAGCCCTTTTTACAAATTTTGTTTTGAGACAGGGACTCACTAAATTCCTCAAACTGGCCTGAAACTCATGATTCTCTTGCCTTAGCCTCTGGATTAGGTGGGATTATGCAAATGCATTGTCATGCCTTGGACTAGTCCTTATTTTGATGAGTGAGAAAAATCTAAAATCATATTGATGCTGCTAGCTTTGCTATTTGTGAGATATGTGCTTCAAATTCACCAGAAATTCCCAAGAACCGTTTGCTAAAATGTACTCATTTAGTTGTTATTCAATAAAATAGTTTTTATATAGAGGACTATCCTTGGTGGAATTGAATTTGTTTTTTTATTTTAAAGAGAAAAAAATACTAAAAACAACAAAACATTCAAAACAGTTTATTAGGAGTCACAATAATTAATACACTGTGTCTCATTATCATCTTAGTAGTTATTCAGAGAACAAGATATAGGAATGATATCTTGTCCAAACAATATTAGCACAAACTTTGCTTTACAATGAGAAGCAAGCTGTATAACTATCATAACTATCTTGTGTATAAATATATTTTTCTTTTCTCTTTTTTTCTTTCCCCTTTTCCCTATCAGTTACCTTTTTTTTTTTTTGAACAGTTTCTTCTAAATTCACAACATCTATTGTACATTTTGGATCTGATTTACTAATTCTGTTTCTCACATTCATGAGACAATACAGTGTTTATACATATGGGTCTAACAGAAAAATATCCATGGTGAGTCCCTCAGTTGTTGCAAATATGTTGTCACATCAACTGTGATGGTCATTTCTTCATATTCTATAACTATTTGTGGTGGATTAACTAATGCTCAACTTGTAACACCCAGCTGAACTGAATCAGCATGATTCTGGGTGTGGAAGGCCCAGCTGAGGATTGTTACCAACAGCATCGAAGGCGAACTGGAGGGGAAGATGGTATGACGTTGATTCTCCTAGAGAAACTTGTCACACTGGTTTTCCTGGTATGAATTCAGCTTTTCTCCCTGTCAGAGGAGTTCAGGTCCTCACTGTTGCTGAGAGTGGCTGTGATTCTCTTTGGCAGAGCTCTGGTCCTTAACCTTGAGAGTTGCTTCCTGGCTCCGGTGTAGATCCCTCAGCCTGGTGCCACAGATCCTTCACCCTGCTATACAGTTTCTAGCTTCCACCACTGACTTTAGGGGCTTCTCAGTTCAGATCTTTGATACAGACTTGCATGAGACATTGCTGTGGGTTCTAGGTCTCCAGCTGAGCTTGTGCGGGATACTGCTGTGGGATCCAGGTCCTCGACTGGATTTTTTGTGTCCCTAGTGCATGGATAGATCTCTTGTAGTCCTCTTCATTTGACTGTTTTGGTGACTATTATAAAATAATCCTATAAACTATGTGTCTTGTATTAGATCTATTCCCTTGCAAACTCTGACTACAGCAATACTTCTCCAAGAATAGAAAAATATTTTAGTATGCCTTATCACAAGTAAAATTTCCTTATAAAATTAAGTAAGATCTCTCTAGTCACATGATGTCCTTATTAAGGACCTTATTTCTGTGAATTATGTTCATTTTCACATTTGAATGCAACTATTATAGATGCTGGGAGAAGAATAAACTTTGTATTTCTTACCAGCCACAGTATTATTAACTTGTTATTGAGTAGACTTCTATTTATCATGACTTTCAAACACAAAAGTTAACAAAGTTACAAATTTCATTTATCATTACCACCAAGATACACTGTTTTAATTTTTATCTGTAAATATTGTAGGCTTTCTCCCTAACCACTAGTAGCAGGAGGGGAAAAAAATAACCTATCTGGGTGAAATCTTAGTTTAAACTTTTCCTTTAGGAAATAATTCTTTTAGATAATATTCAACATCTGGGAAGAAGACAAAATAAATGAACAAATAGCCTAACATACCTCTTATCTCTGGTTTCACTTGATTCCATTTTAAGATGGCTGTGGGGGAGAGGTCATGGTTCTCATGATTGCTGTGTTTGGGGTAAAGTCTTGGGCACAGTGGTTGGCAGTGATGCACAATAGATCTCATTGCTTCTTGCCCAGCTGGTTCTTGGGCCTCAGTTGTGTGGTTGCTGTTCAAGATAGAATGCCCACAACTTCTCAATATGTGCAGATTAAGTATTCTCTCCATGCTCCCTTCCATTCTCAACAAGTTTTCACTTCATATTTTTTGGAACTCTTCTATTCTGATGGTTAGGAATCATTAAAGCACTTGCTAAATACTGTCCTTGGTTCTTCATTGATTAGAGCAACAGCTCAGTTTGAGCAAGTCTATTACTTGATCCCTTGTTGACTGATTCAGCCCCAATCTGGGTCCTAAAGCGGTATAGACATTTGATCCTTCGGCTTGGTGATATTCTCTGTAACTTCCCCTACTGGGAACCCTGTTGCCACAACAATCCTTGCTGGGATGTTCACCACTGCAAACTTGGCGGCTTCAGGGTACTACTTATGTATCACACAGAACTGAGGTCACTTGGAGAAACCACAGCTTCCTCCTGGCGGGTACTGCCAAGTGATACGGACTCTCTAGGTTGGAGCAGAGTCCCTCCCCTGTCCCCAAGTGCAGAGCTGACATAAGAGCTTCTGCACATTCTACTTCTGCAATGAAGCAGTGTGGGAGGCAAAGGGCCTGATGAATAGTGCTTGGGATAACTATCAGCTCTATACAGTATTCTGGTTTCCCTGGTCTTCCTTTCCATGCTTCTTCCACTTCCTGACATCTCCTAGGAGAAAAATAGATGAGCTGTCTGTTATTTTGTGATGTATCTTCTACTCGGAATGGCAGGTCTGGAGCTTTGCTGTTATAGGCAGCAAAGGTTTTTACAGACCACAGGGGAACTTTACACAGCCAATCCTCCAGGTTGGAGCCATGATAGGATAAAGAGGAGATATAAGAATATTTGGGAGACACTCTTTCAATGAAATGGCCTGACTTGGAAGTATTCTATATTTTTTTACATAATCTTATTTCTTATGTTAGTACCTGAATTATATCAAATTAATAGGTTTTGTAATCTTTCCTACTGTAAATTCCAGTCTGTACACTGTATACCTCCACCTTCAGTCAGATGGTCACGCAGGCCACCCGGAAGAAGGCTACCTTCTCAGGACAAAGAAAAGAGTCCTCTGCCAGTATTCATCACTGTTACAATATGTTTTGCTATGACAAGTCAGTTCATTTCTGTGTGGAAATATATGATGGGCCAGCTACCATGTCCTTTACAAAATCATGGAAGAGAAGTTTTTGGTGGATTTTGGTTACTATATAAAGATAGAACATTCTTCATTTTTATAGACAAGCTTCTTTTAGCAAGTACATTATATTGCGTTATCCAAATAGTTACTCCTTTTTAGTATAGGCAGCAAAACATGACATTTACCAAACAGCAAGGGGTACCAGCATTACAAACTGAGCCACACACACCACATGTTAGTTTATGTTTCAAAAAAGAAATCTTGGATGAGATTGAATGCCATCAATTCCCTTCATAGTTAACTGAAGCAGTTCACAAAAGAACTAATCTACATTCTCTCCCTCAGCTGCTGTAAAAATAACAACAGCTGATACAGCCATTAATGTCTCGTCAAGCTGAATACCTACTTCAGGAGGAATAAGTTTTGCATTCTCTATAACTTGCTTCTAGCTATTCTGACTTTTCACATAAATTTTAGAACAAATATCATCGTTAGATAAAGGAACATGCTGAAGCTTCTTTGGAACATCTCCTTTCAAGACAATTTTTAAAAGCATCCCCAGTACACAAACCTACCCATTCAATGCAGATTCTCTTCCTTGCAATATGAATTTGTCACTTGATGGGATATTTGTATCTAGAGTTACTCAAATCCCACAAACTCAAATGTCCTTAAGGTTCTGCTATGATCAGGTCACCTTCTCGAACATGTATGATAGTAAGTACAACTTCTCACATTAAAAAAAGATTAGTGTCTGAGTTTCACTGTTTGAAATAACAAAATGGCCTAAATGCCTGCCTGGCAAGCATGAGGTTGTGAGTTTGATCCCCAGAATCACAAAAAAAAAAAAAATGCACAGTTATTTTAGTTGCTACATTCCATGTCTATCTGATTCACAAATGAAGTTGAATGGAGTTTTTTGTTCTTTTTTCTTCTTCTTCTTTTTTTGAGACAACACAATCTTAGAATGTAGTCTAGGCTGCCCTTGAACCTGTAGCATTCCCCCTACCTCAGCCTCCCTGGTGTTAGGACTACAGGTGTGTACCACCATACCCGACTTCATTCTGATTCTACTTGTGTCTTTATGACATAGCACAAAACAACAAAGCTGTGGAATTTTGCTGTAAGATAAACTAATCAACATATTGACAGTTAATGACTACTTATACAAACGTATCTAGGCTGCTGACATGTTCGTATCTGTGTACATACTTCAAGAAAAACTGCCTAAGTTGGCAAAACAGATGAAACCACTACAGGACAGCTCTGTATCATGGCTAAGCTCACCACCACATACTTATCATTGGTATTTGTTTCAGTAGAAAGTTTTCATTAATTGGAGAGTTGTACTTGACTCATTTGTGTATATTTGTGAAGCCCATGAATCCTACCACGAAAACTAAATCTATGTTTTTGAGAGTGAGATCAGGCATGTCACCCCCTTTCAGGAAGGGAAATCTGAATAACTATGCCACTACAATGAAGTTATTGTCACAGTGAGGTGTGTCACCAACAGTTTTGGGTTTCCCAATGCAGATAAAATTTATGCTTATACCATACTATAGTGTAATACATGTGCAGTACAGATAATATACACTATGTTTAAAGCATCCAGTGTACTTATCCTAAGAAATACTTTATTGCTAAAAAACACTAATGGCCACCTGAGCATTTAGCAGTTCTCAGTCATTTTGCTGATGGAGGGTCTTGTCTCCATGTTGTTGGGTACTCACTGATGACAGTGGTGACTGCTGCAGGTTGGAGAAGCTGGAGAATTTCTTAAGATAATAGTGAAGATGGCTGCATCAATGGACTCTACCTTCCATAAAAGATTCTCTGTGGCATGTAAATTGCTAGATAGTAATTTACCTACCATAGTGGTACCTTCAAAATTAAAGTTAATCCTGTCAAACTCTGCCACTGTTTAACCAACTAAATTTATATAATATTCTAAATCCTTTGTTGGCCTTTGATAGGGTCTCTCCAGGAGTGATTCTATTTAAAGAAACTGTTCTATTTACTAATTCATAAGAGACAATTCCTCATTCATTAAAGTTTTAGCATGAAATTGCAAAATTGAGTCACACTGTCTCACTTCATTTTAAAGTCTAGTTTTTTTGCTATTACTACATTGGCAGCTACCTCCTTCACTGAAACCTTGAACCCATCAAAAACATCCATGAGAACTGAAGTCAGCTTTGTCCAAAGCCCTGTTGATATTGATATTTTGACTTCCTACTGTGAATCACAAGTGTTCTTAATGGCATCTAGGTTGTTGAATTCTTTCTGTAAGGTTTTTAATTTCCTCTGCCAAGACCCATTGAAAGAATCAGGATCTACAGCAGATGTATTATGATAAAATGTATTTCTTAAACCTCAGACTGAAAAACTGAGATTACACATTATCCACGGGCTGTAAAATGAATGTTGTGTTAGCAGACATGAAAACCACATTAATCTTGTACATTGCCATCAGTGCTCTTAGAGGGCCACTGGGTGCATTTTCAGTGAGCAGCAAAATTTTAAAGGAACCTTTTTTTCCTGAGCAGTAGTTCTCAATAGTGCACTTAAAATATTCAATAAACCATTTTGTAGACAGATGTGCTATTTTCTAGACTTTCTTGTCCCATGTGTAAGACACAGGAAGTATAGACTTGGCATAATTGTTCAGAGCCCTAGGATTTTTAGAATGAAAAATGACCATTGACTTATTTAAGTTCACCAGCAAAATTAGACTTTAACAAGAAAGTCTGTCTTTTGAGGCTTCAAACCCAAGCATTCACTTTTCTCTAGCCATGAAAATCTCCTTCAGGATCATCATCTATTATGAGACTGTTGGCCTATATTGAAATATTGAAGATCTCTATCTAGTGCAGCCACCTTCAATAGTGATCTTAGCTAGATCTGCAAAACCTGCTGTAGTTCCTTCATTAGCATTTTCTCCTTTCACCTTGCAATTTTATGTTACACAGAAACATCTTTCCTTAAGCCTCTTGAGCCAACTTCTGTAAGTTTGATTTTTCTTTCTGCAGTTTCCTTGCTTATTATACCCTTTATAGAATTTAAAAGAGTTAGGACTTTGATCTGGATTACTTTTTGAGTTATGTGAATGTTGTGGCTGGCTTGATCTATGTAGGCTACTAAAACTTTTTCTATATCATCAACAAAGCTGTTTCACTTCATATCATTCATGTATTCTCTGGAGTAGCACTATTTTCAATGTATTCAAAATTCAGCTAATGGGTGCAAGAGCTCTTGTCTTTCAGCCTGTCTCATCCTTCCATGTGCCTTCCTCACTAAGCTCAATCATATCTAGGTTTCAGTTTAAAGTGAGAGATGTGACTCTTCAGATGAACACTTAGAGGCCACTGTAGTTGTTACTAGTTGGCTCAATTTCACTATTCTTGTGTTTCAAAGAATTGGAAGAGAAATGGGGTAATGGAAGTCACAACACACACACACCATTTAAGTTTACCACATCATGTGGGCATAGTTCATGGTATGTAAAATAATTATAATAGTGCCATCGAAGATAAATGATCACAGAGCCAGGTGTGATGATGTATGATTTTAATCCCAGTACTCTGGGAGGTAAAAAGATTGCAAGTTTGAGCACATCTTGGGCAGTTTAGTGTCATAGCAAGACCCTGTTTCAAAAAATGAAAAATTACTGGGAATGTAGCCTGGTGTGACGGTTCTGGATTCATTTCCCAGTACCAATACAAAAATTACCAATCACAGATTGACATAGCAAATATAATGGAAAAGTTTAAAGCCTTGGAATTGCTAAAATGTGACACAGAAACACAAAGTAAGTACATACTATTGGGAAAATGGCACCGATAGACTTTCTTGACCTATGATTGTCACAAACCTTCAATTTGTCAAAGAAAATGCAGTATCTCTAGAGCTCAGTAAAGAGAAGCATAATAAAATAAGGTATGCCTATTTGGGCATTTTAAGGTTGTAAATTCCTTAGCAGTTAGACTTGTTTTTTGAAGTATATCTAGTGCTTAAGGAGATATATTTTTTATCCAGAAGATATTTGTGAGTAGAGTATTACCAACGCATAAATTTCTCTGGAAACATCAAGAACCATATGAAAAATCCAAACAGTCAACACAATGGACCTGAGAAGACAAATTCCTATTTGTTGTAGTGGCAAATTTTTCCTTTCCCTATTTGATTTAATGTTTAATAAACACATATGATTTAATGTTTAAATAAAACTTTCTGACTAGTCCATCAAAGGCTAACACTATCATTTCAGAAACTCTCATTTGGAAAAGTACCAATGTCTGAGCAGTATTTATGGATTTTCTCACGCCTTGGCTATTAGGGTCTCTGGTTATCCTTGTGAGCCCATTCTGTGTATACCTCAAGCCCTTCTGCCTGGCTGTCCCATAGAGTTTTTCACACATGATGAGAGTTAAGATTTAAAGAATGCAACAGGAAAAGGGAGAATAATTTTAATCTGATATGGAATCAGATTTCCTATTACCCTTTTGTTTGTATGTCCTTTACTCCCAAGGGTTTTCCCTCAAATACCTGCACTGTCTAACCTTGGCAGATATACATATTATTCACCATTAGCACAACTCAAGAACTTTAATGTTTCTATTTCCTAGATGATAAAATTAGGTTTCAAGTATTCAAGAACTATCTGCTCTAAGTCTGAGCTCAGATATTCCCTCTTCTGGAACACTTCTTGATGGCCTGTTTTCCAGATGTGCTGGTCAGTGAGCATGAACTCACTCATTCAATAAATGCCTCAGTCTTAGATGTTCAGTTAGCTAGGACCTCCTTCATTAAAAGTGAAGTTTAAATCTCAAATAATGGATACAGTCCGAATTCAACTATTCTCCACTGTATTGATCTTTTAGAAAGAAAGGGACACTAATAACTAATCCTAAGACTCCGGTAGTTTGGGGCTGTTGGGCCATCAGAAAATTTCTGAATACTAAACACAGGAGTTGCCCAAAGATAGTTCTGCATACATAATTACAGTTTGAGATCATTTTGCTACTCTTGGGGCCATTTAGGAGGAGCACATTCTTATAGGAAGCAGGCTGCTCTGGCCACTTTAGATAACCATTCAGAGAACCACTCACTATATCCTGGGTTCAATGTCCTTCCCTGAATGTTGTACAACATGCAAAGATAAGCCACGCTTAGTTTCTGTCTTCTAGGAAATCCGGCCTATGTATTAAAAATGAAAGGTTTGTACTAAATAATTTGAGTTCAGATGCCATGAGAGATGGAGAGAAGAAAGAGTGGTGGGAGTTTCCTAGGCACAAATGAACTGAGGTCAGAGAGTGAAGCAGGAGGATTTAGAAAGTGAAGATGGACAATGTGGAAGGAGCACAGGCAGTCAAAATAGATCCCAAAAGGAGACGTGTTCTGGAGACACCACTGGAGCCACGGGGAATAAAAAGGTGTCAGTGTGACTTGAAACACAGGGCTGTTCCCCATCACAGAGCAAAGGAATCCCCAGCTCCCGAAGACTCAGTTTCCACCCATAGTGTAAGGTATGAAAAACACTGAGGGCAGGGAAGTAGAGTGACAGGTTGTTGTTTCCCCACAAATTCCTCCAAGAGTCACTTGTCAACTACAATTTTTATAGGAAATATAGGTCAGTTTCAGTGCTGGGTAGAGAACTATTGAGATTCAAGAAAATAAGTCTTTGATTCATTACAAGGGATTTCTTTTCCTCCCAGGTGAACAATTAGCCCTTTGGATGTTGGAGCAGTTATATAAAATTGAATTCAGAGTTCTTTATTTGCTTGCTGTTTGTTTTTCAGTTCATAAAAAGTTTGCCCTAAGGTAAGGAACATCTGTTTAGTGAGTCTTGGAAAACAGACTTTTACTTTATAGCTTTAATGAGCTCCCAGTTCTTGCTGCAAAATAGTGAACTGGGATATGAAGCAGATGAGGTGAAAAAAGATAGGGTCAGAAATCTTTTGCTTTAATGTATTCTCATGGTGAGCATATATGAAATCTCTGTGTACTGGTCATGATGTGCATATCATACAACAGAGTTACAGGTCACTACCAGAAGGACATTCAATCCCAATTTTACAAGAGGAAGCCACAATGTCTGTTTTTTCATTTTAAATGGCACAATGTTATTTGTTGAAGGTTTATAGTTGCTGATCTGTTCCATTTAGTCTTCATAGAACAGATGTGTTTGAGGTAGGTTTTAAAGGAGTGTATATCATGCAATAGAGAAATGAACCTGTGAGAAAATGCAAAGGAATAAACCCAGTGAGCTCTGCTTGACTCTGTGATGTTTAACAGTACATTGTACTTGCAGTGTCTTGGGTTTGTGTGAGGGAAGGAAATAGTAATGAACAAAGTATGATAAAAGAATATGATACACATTTAAGTTTATAAATTACTATAGTAAAAGATACACAGCCATTAATCTCTCTCAAAACACTTCACTTTGTGCACCTATACCTTACCATTCTTACCACTTTCTGAAGCAGTTATAGTTATCTCTTTCTGTGAGTCTATTTATATCATGAATCAATTCAAAATGTTTACTTTTCTTGGTTGTTTTGACTGCGGTGCCAAATCCGGTAAAAAATGTAGATGGTTTTTTTTTTTTTTTTTTTTTGGTGCTGGGGATCAAATTCATGACCTTGTACTTGCCAGGCAGGTACTTATGCTACTGAGCTAAATCCCCAGCCCAACACCACGTTTTTATGAGCTTGCTTCTGTTAAATGGTACTCAGAAGCAGCATTCATTGTAGTCTTAGTTGCTCTTTGAAAAGAAGCGACTTCCACAAAAGAAGACTTCCAGAAGTACTTCAGAAAGTGGCAAGAATAGTGGGCTAAGTGTGCTTGAAACGGGGTGGAGGGGCTGGTGGTGGTGTATTTGGGGGTGGGGGTAGTGATAATGTGTCTTTTACTGTAATGTGTTTTTAAACATCTAAGCATCCACTGTATATTTTGATCATGCTCCTTATCCAAGAGCCTCAATAACCCAAGTCTCCAGGGACCATGTGTTCTGGGATCCTGCAGCTGACCTTGGCTGAACACCTCTACCGTGTGCATAGCATTGCGCTGCAGGCTGTGATGGAACAGTGAGTGGAAGGGACATGGCTGCTTTCCTCAGGGAGCACACACACATCTCTGTGCATGAGATGCCAAATGGGATGACTCTACGGTTAGGATGAAAATGAAAGTCACTTTAAATGGGAAGACCAGCATCTTTTGGACAAAGAAATTGTCTCTAGCTATCTAGATAATTAAGCTATGTTCTAATAGGTGGAATTAACATATTTATAAAAGGTTGCACACATCCACATAGGTCAGCATTTGTAGAGATTCTGGAAGCTCGTGTCCTATTTGTCAGCAAGTCCTTCGCAATTAATGAGAGAAACAAACACTATGTTGGCTATTTTCTTCCCCTTTCCTCCCCATACACATTATTTCCCAATTCATTTGTAAATATCATCTTTACCAGGATGAGTTCCTCAGCTCCCAACAAAAAGCTTGCAAGCATGTTTTCTTCTGGATGTCTAACAGCAGTGTTCCCATGGGAGCATGGGAACAAGAACAATACAAATACCCACCTTTTTCTTTCCTTTCCTTTTCCTTTTTCCTTTCCCTTTCATTTTCTTTCTCTTTCTTTTCTCTTTTCTTTCTTTTTTCTCTTTCATTCTTTCTTTCCTTCTTTCTTGTAGTACCATAAGGTGGAAAAAACATGGGCCAGATACAAAAAGTTTTGTTTTCTGGATAGGTGACTTTACAATAACAGTACTTAGATTTCAGTTTACAAATAATAGGATGATTGTTAAGAATGCAAGTAACTGTAATTGAGTACTCTGGGAGACGGAGGTGGGAGAATTACCAGTTTGAGTCTAGCCTAGGTAACTTAATGTATTGGGATTCTGTCTCAGAATGAAACTAAAAAAGGACTGGAGTGTAGCTCAGTGAGAAGACTCTAGATTCCATCTTCAGTACTGAAAAAAAAAAAAGAATGCAAATAACTCAGGGCTCACCAACAGAAATGATCTGCATTTTAAATTAGTGCTATATATATTTGGAAATTCATTTTAAAAACACCCAATAATAACTCACTTATCTCACCAATAAAGTCCTCTATAATGGTTTAATTTATGATTTTTTTCTTTTTTTTCACTTTAGACTTTATTCTAACTGTTGGCTGACTTCAGTTCCTTGTGGTTATAGAAGTGACATCCTATTTTCTCGCTGATGTCAGATGAGGTCTTTGCTCTACTCCTAGGGGCCATGTACATTCCTTCCTACAAGGGTTCTGTCTATCATCAAAACATCAACAAAGTGTCAAGTTCTTTGCAAGCTTTCACTCTAACTTCTGGCTTCAGTGGGGGAAGAATACTCTGTTTTTTAATGACCCGTGTGCTTACTCTGGGCCCCTGTGCACAGTGCAGGATAATCTATTTTAAGATTAATAGCTGTATCTTATAGTGCAAATATGGGAGTGGTATGTTGTCTTGGTCACAAGTTCTGGGATATCTTGGGGGTGAAATTCTGCCTATATAACCACCCATTTACATCGCCATGGCCCCTCCCTTTTCTTACTGGCTTATGCATTCTGCAGTCTGGTTACTGCATGGTGTGCCAGTTAGGGTGTCAATCTGATTGGGATCCATCTGGAAGGTTGTCGGAGCACATTTTTGTGCTTGTTGGATGAGTCGTGGAGGCATGACTTTGGAGTATGTGCCCTGTTGCCCCTTTCTCTATGGCACAGTTTCCCTGCTCTGCTTCCTGGCTTCCAGGAACTGAGCATCTGTGCTCTACCAGGTCTTCCATCTGGAGTTTCTGCTTTGGAACCTACTGATCATGGATGGAATCCCCTTGAAACTATGAGCCAAATTGAACCCTCCTCCTTTAAATTGTGGGCTCAGGTTTTTGAGTCCCAGCAATGGGAACAGTGACTAATACACCTGATGTTTAGCAATCCTCCAGTGAAGTGGCACCTATCCTGCCTTTTATTAGAGCTCCATGTGGGTATCATTTATGGAAAACCAAAGGCTGCCCTAATCTGGAGGATAGAGGAATCCATTATTCAAGCACCGGAATTTCAGTTAGGAAAAAAAGGAATAAACAGTGAGAACAGATATTTCAGTCCATGTGTGTGATGGTGACACATGGGGATCTCTGGGTGCAGAGGCTGTTAAGAATGAAAAGGATGTCAGAATGGATGACCTTGGGGAATCTCTCAGTGAGCATCCCAGTCATGCTAGGAAGTAGGTAGCTGCCTATTTCTGTCCCCTAAATTCAATTCTACTTTTCCCAAAAACTCAACTTCATGAAGGATGATCTTATTCTTCTGGAGCAGGACATACCTTAGTTATCCAGAGCATTTTTCAGGAGTTCTCAGCCCAGGACTGGTTTAGTCTAATTTTCAATTCTTGAATTGGAAAATAATTTATATATTAAAAATCAAAGCGCAACACGTCAAATTAAAGCACAAATAATTATACTGGTAATGGAAGAGTTTGGAATAATCTCAAAAAAACAAATACTATAGCTGTGAGACAGAAACTATAAATGAGTTTTTATGGCAATTTTGTTACTGTGATTCTACAAGTGGACACAGGTACATGGCCTACTTCTCTTCTCATATTGGAGGCACCCGTTCTTCAGCTACCAGGAGTATTGGCAGCTGATAACTCTCAGCTAAGTGCCTCTCAGGGAATTACCTTAGCTGAAGAGTATTATCTTGTCCAAGATCATGCCCCCTCCCTGGGCAGCCCTCATCCAGTGACTACTAAATGCAGAGCTATAAAGGGCAGGCAGCCTTGCCTCAAATAGGATAAGAATAAAGGGCTGAACCAAGTGAGTGGTTCAGGCCTTTGATAGAACTGCTTTGTAATTCAGCACCTCCTCTGTCTAACTCTGCTCCACCACCTCCTCAGAGGTATAAACCCTGCATGGTCCTCTCTGGATGGCAGTAGAGCCTGAAAGTCTCACCAACAGTTAAGATAGTTTGCCAGAGGCTTTCAAAGTACTTGTGTCTCTGCGTATGTCCAGTGCACATATATTTTTGAGTTGAATTTAAGAAGGAAAGTACAAATAATCTAGCAGTATAAAATATAATTGAAAAATATATTTTGGGGGGATTTTAATATCCCATGTTAGTGTCAGTGTTTCTTTTGTAAAGTTTCCATTTCATCTCCCAAGAGAATTCCAAAGCAAATAATGGGAATGTGAAAGTTTCAGAGAGGCTAGAAATATAGCCAACTCATCTCCTCCAACCATGCACTAAGTGGGTCAAAATTTGGGCATAACAGAAATGAGGGGTAGATTGTCAGCTGTACATAACTATTCAGAATATGGCATTTATGAAATAATGATGGCATTTATGAAAAAGTTCACATTAATAATATTCAGGAAGTATCCACCATCTTTCAAAAAGTAATTCAAAGAAGTTATTTCCTACTAATTCATCTCCTGTGAATGGCGGTGGTGGTGGGATGGGAATATGGTCTGAAGAAGTGGTCTTGATCTTGCTCCTGGCGACCTGGTAGCCCCTATTATAGAGCAGAGATGTGTGCCCAAATCCCTGATCTCCAATCGGGATTGTTTAAAGTGTTAATGTGACTGGCACTGACATGCTGATTCCCAGCTAGTGTTTGCAAATTTTAAAAAAGAAAAACAGGTAGTACTTAAGAACAGAATGAATAGAGTAAGTCTGGATATTAAGATACACGTGAGACTTATGTATGTACATATGTATCTATGTACATATGCCTTGAGTTCTATAGATGTTTTCTAGGTCTTTGATATCCTTGGTTTTCTTGGAAATTGAGATAATAAATAGCAATTCTTAGCCCAACCATAAATAGGACATGAGGTGCTCTTTGATGTGGTGAAAATCAAGAAGGCCAGGTTAGGTTAGAGGGAGTAGAAGATTCTGGTTTCCAGTCAGTTTGGCTTTAAGTTTTTTTACAGTATGAAATACAGAGAAAAGAGGAATTACTATGGGTTAAAAATAATTCTTTAGAGTGACAAGTGCTATATATGTTGCTTTTTTATTGGTCATCAGGTTTATTTTTTTAAATTTTTATTTTTTATTAGTACAGGTGTGCAGTACATAATGATTATGTTCATCATGGGGAGTTGGCCCATATACATTACACATCTCAATTCTTTTTCCTGTTGATCATTTTGAAAAAAATTTAAAAATAAACGATACAGAATTTCAAAACAATGGTTACTATATTGTGTATTGTTTTAAAAGTAGTTGCTCAGATTACAAGACAAAAACATGAGAAACTGATGAAACAATATAAGCTCAATCGTTTTTCTCTCCCCTTCCTGTCTGCTTCCCCCATCTCTTGACCCTCTTCCCTTTTTAAGAACATCTATCTTCCTTTTTTTCTTATTATCACTTTTATTTTGCTTTGTTTATATTTTAGGTTTCTCATATAAGAGAAACCATGAAGTATTTAAGTTTGTGTATCTGACTTACTTCATATTACAGTCTCCAGGTGCATCCACCTTCCTACAAATGACTCAGATTTGCCCTGGATTGAACCTAGGGATTGCTAAACTGCATCACTGGCCCTTTTTATTTTGAGTCAAGGTCTTGCTAAGTTACCCAGGCTTACCTATGTGATCCTCTTGCTTAAGCCTGCTAAGTACCTGGTATTACAGGTGTGTCACTGCACAAGATTAAATTGCCACATTTTAAACAAACACTGAAAGCAAGCAAGGATATAGAATTCAATGCATTGAAAGCAACTACTTCCTCACTACTTATTCTCTAAGCATATAAAGTATGATAATGTGTGATGGCTCAGGGATTCAGTGTAAGCTTATCTTTCCTCCTAAAACCACATAGGTCTGTTCATCCTTGATTGTCTAAAGTGAAAAGATATTATTGGGTTGAATACTAATTAATACACTGGGGGTATTCTATATATCATAGGAGTCAGGGGGCTCTCCTTCATTTGTTTCTTTGAGGACAATGCCTTGATGCACTCTCTGTAACTTCACTAAAGAGGTCATTCAGCAAAACATCAGTGTGGTCCTTGGGTTGTCAGTTATGTGTACATCATTGCCACTGGAGGAGTTGGAGTTACATAGATTCTAACAGATTTTATGGCTTTTCTAGGGTGAGCCACAGATTCATTCTTTCTATTCAAACAGCTATGGAGAAGTGTCATGCTCCTGCCACATAAGGTATTAACCCCAAAAGATAAGAAAGTATAAATGAATACCAAAAGAAATACAGATAATAGGTCTAACATAATAGAAGAGCTGGATAATGGAGTTACCAATGTGAATGCTATGGTTACGCTTAATATGTTTAAGGAAGTAAAGATTAAGGATTTAAAAATCTGGAAAAAAAAAACCCCAAACTTGATAAACAAATGCTACCAATAAGATTACTCATTACAGAAGTCACTGAGTGAGTCCCTAAATTCTAACCTCACAAATTATCTTGGTTTCCAAAAAGCTGCTTCATTAGCTCTGGACAGTTCATCTGGCAGGGTTTTGTCATCGAGTTGCTCTTCACTTCTGAGTCCTTGGCCCTCAATGCTCATTTTGGTTTGTCATATTTGAAGAGTCATGGACCCTATAAGGTTAGGTTGGAGGTACCACCTTCAGACACAGCCCCTGGGGCTGGACTGCATCTTTTTCTCTTTGCAACCTCAGGGCCAGCAAAATAACTGGAGGCAAAAATTAGTCCTTTACATAAATACAAGAATTGGACTTTATTATAGTTTGTGTCTAGATGTCCCCCTAAAGCCCCATGTGGTCATGGATGGGGCTTTTTCAGAGGTGGTTGGATCTAGAGTGTAATGCTGGGATGAAAGGTGTGTGATTACTAAACCAGTCCACAGATTGGTTTGGGACCACACGAAGCCTAGAGTATAAAAGGTGCAGAAAAAACATTCCCTCTCTTGCTTTGTTACCTTCTGCCTGCTATCGATGTCCCTCCTATGAGGCCTGTCTGACACCTCACCGTGTCTTAGAGCATTGATTATGGACTGAAACTTCTACAAACTGTAAGCCAAATAAACCTTTTCCCCTTTAACTTTGGGTGTCAGGTATTTTGTCTCAGCAATGAGAGACAAGTAACTAAGACTTGTAGAGAAAAACATCAAAATATTAAGAAAAAGTATTTTGAAAACACAAACCCTAGGTGATGGGCTGAACCAAGCAACATCAGAAAGTTGCTTTTGTTCTCAAGGCAGTTTGTCTGTGCTTTCCCTGATTCCAGTTCGCCACTTTCCATCTGGCCTTCATAATGATTATTCTCGTCTCATTGCTGCAATATATTGTATTTGTTCTTTGTGAGAATGCTACTGAATAATAGAAAGTAAGCGGTTTCTATAAAGACCTAATTGCTGATGATGAAGCACAGGGCTTGCCTTTCACCCCTTCTCTGATGATGTTTTCTCCCATCTCACATCTTTGACTAGAGAAGGTTCAAGTGTACGCATAGCTAAATTTTATCCAGGGGGAAGGAAATTGTGGGGATCACAGCACACAACTGATGTAGTTATTGTTTCTTTGACTCAAGTCCAAAACACTAAGGCAGGAAAAACAGCGTGTCAGGTGACTGGGCTATTCCTATGTGCAGTGTGGCAAAGTGGAAAATGAGATATCTGTTCCGTCAAGATTTATATTCATTCTCCACTTGAACCATTAACATGAATAAAAAGTGAGGAGCATGAAGAACACGTTTTCCCCTTGTTTTGTTAATGGAGGAGGCTACTCTTCATAGAAGACAGCTGTGAAACGTTGTCAGAAACCGTCAAGGGTCGGCATTCATCCTTGGCTCTGGAAGCATGCTTAGTAAACCCTAGCCCTTGACCCCTTACATAATTTGTTATGTGGCAAATTATTTTTGATATAGATTTCCATACAAAACAGGGTGTTGGCTGACTTGTTCTGAAGGTATTAAGGGATTTGATGCCCAGGTTACCACACCAGAGCACTTTGGGTGTGATTCTGACTTACATTAAAGCTGAGAAATGAAACAAGTGCTTGCTAACCTTGTGTGTATAGTATAGTTTGGGTTGCATCTTGGGCAGAATTACCTGTTGGACAACTAATTCCAAGTAATTACTGCTTGAATTACCAACAGAAAGTAGAAGTAACCATGACAACTCCAGACTGTAACACATGTTTACGGGGTGAATGTAATTTTTAATGAAATAAAACAACTATCATCCTGTTACACAGTCTTGAGAAAAACTGTTAGTTCATAGGAAATCCATTTGAAATATACACTTTACACCATTTGAAATATAATCTCATGCAGGTGCTGCAGGGTAAAGCCACTGGCTCCCATTTTTACACGTTCTATTTGTTTTATAAATTTTGTATTAGTATATGTTTGGAGTACATAACAATTACATTTATTGTGGGGAGTTTGTATATGTAAATAATACATCTTTATTTTTTCCCTTTCCTTCCTATCCCTTCCTGCTCCCTTCATTTCCCTCTTGCAAAAGTTCTATTTCCATTCTTTCTTCAACCCTTTAAACCTTTTCTCATTCTTTTCTACATCCTCTATCTCTTGTTCCTCTTTTCATTTGAAAAATACCTACTTCCTATTGTCTTCTCTTTATTTATGTTGGGTTTCTCATTTAAGAGAAACTGTACTATGTTTAAACTTGTGTCTGATTTTTCTCACTTAACATTATGATCTCCATTTACCTATGAATGCCTCAAGTTTATCCATCTTTATGGCAAAGTAATACTCCATCGTGTATAAATACTACATTTTCCACTGATCTACTGATGGCCATATAAGTTGTTTCCAAGATCTAGCTATTACAAATTGTGCTGCTATAAATATGGGGAAGGATGTATCAATGTAATTTGATGACTTCAATTCTTTTGGGAAGATACCTAGAACAGGAATGGCTGGGTGGAATGGAATTTCTAGTTAGTTTTTGAGGAATCTCCATACTGATTTCCATAGTGGTTGCATTCATTTATATTCCCACCAACAATGTAGAAGGCTCCCCCCACCCCACTTCTGCAGCCTCGCCACTGTGTATTTGATTTATTGATTACAGCCATTCTTTCTGGAGTAGGATGATATCTCAGTGTTGTTTTAATTTGCATTTCTCAATTGGCCAGTGAGGTTGAAGGTTTTTTCATGCTTTTATTGACCATTTGCACTTCTGAGAAGTATCTATTCATTTTGCTTGCCCATTTTTTGACTTGGTCTTCTATTTTAGGAGGGCTTACACTGTTTGAGTTCTTTATATCTAGATGTTAGTCCTCTGTTCAAGGAATAGCTAACAAAATCTTTTTTCACTCTGTAGGTTGTCTCTTCATTCTGTTGTTTCTTTGTGGTGCAGATTTTAATTTGATATAATTTTACAGGTTCTATTTATGTGCTTCACTTATTTCAGTTTCAGTAGCAACAGAAACTGAGTAGTTCTACATCAAAAGTCTTAGATGCAAAGAGGAAAGAAAAAAACTCTTTAACAAGACAAATTGATGAATGAATTCCAAATAAATTGCATGCAGTAATTAAAGGGAAAAATTCAGAAAATATTCTCTAAGTTTAGGATTTGTGAAGAATACAAAATTAGTAAGAGGACAAATAAGCACATCTCTTTGCTCACTATGCACAAGTTACATATAAAGTCATTATTTTACATTATTAGGAAGTGATTAGCCCTACAATGAGGTCATCTATAATTTTAAGTTCGTGAGCACATGGCAGTTTTTCAACTCTATTCACTCTGTTTAGTCTGTGTTATTCAAACACAAAGACGACCTGATCTTGCTTGTTCTGAAACTTCAGACTCAGGTTACACTGTTCTGCATCACTTGTTCTCAGTCACTCAGCATCCAGATGCCAGTTTTCCACTTGTTTGAGGATTCATCCAAGTAGCCTGAGCAGGTCTAAGTATAAGAAAACATGGAAAAGGGGGCTAATCTGGTGAAGACTGACTTCCAGGTAGATAAAAACACCATTTCAGAAAAAGCTGCTCACAGGCCTAGTTTATGATACAGAAATATAGGTGATTATCTCAACTTTTCCCCCTTCCATTTCCAAAATTTTGAAATTTAAAGCAACAACTGGTTTGGAAGTAGCTAATTTAAAAAAGCTTTGATTTAAATGGAATAGTATTCTGAGATATTTCAAGGCTGATTAATTTTAACAAGGGAACTACAGCAGAGGTCAGACCCTAAAGTATGTCTGAAACCTTAACATACTGGGTCGAAGCACAAAGACTGAATCTGGCATGGCTTCACCTGGCTTTGGGTGTTTGTGCCACCACATTAATAACCGAGACAGACTTTATAACACATTCTTAATGACATTAGATCACTGAGAGAATTTTCTGAGACCATAAATTCAAAATGCAGACTATATTCTCAGAAGAGAGCAAATGTTTTCACCATCGCTGACCCAGAGAGGACATTTCTCCAGTGGGAGGTGGCTGTTTGGAGAGCTTTAGGTAGGGGTGAGGGGAAATCTTCACTTCTCTTAGTGTAGATTTCTTCTATTCAGCTCAGAGGCTAAAGATGTGGTGGGGTCCAGAAAGCTGTTCATTGGGTGGCTGAGCTACCTGATGCCCTGGAAACAGGGCAAAGGAGGGAGGGAGCCTGCCTGACGTGGGTAGAGGATCCTCCAGAAGTTTGGCAGCTTTCATAAATGAGTCTCTGCACATTATTCTCAATAGCAATCTTGGGAATGGTCAGAAAAGCTTGATTTTAGTTGTGCTGTGGGTAATAAGGCAGGAAGCCATGTCTTCTCCCCAAAAATAAAGATGAAATAGAAGTCAAGTTGGTAGCAGCAGGTGGCAGTGCCCACTTGAGCATGTGTGACACTGAGTTAGTGGCACTGCAGGGGCAGCCTGGGTGTGGGGCAGAGCACAAACCCTCTCTGTGACCCTTTGCCCAAGGGTCACCTCTCAAGAACACCTGAACATTTTAAGGGTGACACTTTATGGTAATAATGCTGAAAAGGGCTCAAAGTATAATGCTGTGATAAACAATATCAATTACATTGCACAAAATGTCACTTTAGTTAACTTATTCTGCCAATTAGGTACTATGTATCTAAAATCATTAATGTAATGTAGTACTGCAGAAAAAAACAGACAAGCAGACTACAATAGGGCTCACACATAAATATAAACTGATACTGCTGAAGTTTAATACATGATAAAGGTGATTTAAAATAAATGTTGGAATGGATTATTGAGCAATGCATTTTGGGGTAACTGAGCAACCAACTGGATAGTAACAAGTAACTTTCCTATGTTACTCCAAATAAGAAAACAAATTCTGGGAGGGAGAAAACAGAAAATATAAAAAATAAAACTATAAGAATGAGAACACATTTACTCATGGATGTGAACAAGACAAAATTCATCAGCCTGAAAGAATGATACATTTGTTGTTATGAGAATTAAAAAAAACCTTATATTCATAAAAATCAAAACATTTGTAATGAATATAATGCAAAATGGGCCAATATTCAAAAGGTTCTGGGCTTCCAGAACTGCCTGAATGGCAAAAATGATGGAATAATTTTTAAAATTTACATATTCACCAAGTTTTCAATTACATTTTATATTAGTCTAAGAACTTTTTGGGGACATAGTGCTCACCATGTATTTCTTTGTTCCAAAAAATATGCAATTCCTATGATGTCTCCCCAGCCAACACAGAAATCAAGACATATGTAATCCCTGTTCTTATAATGTATAACAAACCTCCTTGGTAATTTTAAAAGCAACATTTTAAAAGTCCTAACTCCTGAAAAGGGAAGTACAGAGTACAGTCTTGCTCAGGGAATGCTCCTGAAAAAGAGGCATGACATTTAACCTGTGCCGCAAAGAACACATAACAAAACATCACAGCAAAATAAGATTCCTAGACTGGATGGAATGATCCAGGAAGCCAGATGCAACTCACTGCACTGCATGTTCTCTGCAGTTCCCAAGAGCGCTGGTGTCAGGTACACCAAGTTAATTCCCCTGTGGCCACTTCCCAGCTCAGTTGCAATAAGCATTTATAGTTTCTTAGGGTTGCTGTAAAAATTACCCTCAAATTTGACTTCAAAGAACAGAAACTTATTCTTTCATCATTCTGGAATCCAGAAATGTTTGATCAGAGTGTTGGCAGGGCCACACTCCCTACTAAGGCCCTTGGGGAGAATGTGTCCCAGTCTATTCCAGCTTCTAGCATTTCTTGGCTCTTGGCAATTTCTCTAATCTCTGTCTCTTCACAGGATTTCTGTGTTGCTCATATTTAAATCCATAATTACATCAGCAAAAGCCTTATTCATTAAAATAAGGCCATGTTCTGAGGTTCTGGGTGGACACCATTCAACTCTCTTAAGGAAGAGTACTGGGTACAGTACAGTGGCCATTAGAGTAAAAACTCTAATCACTTAAGAGTCAGTAGCTCTTTTCTTCCCTCTAATTCTCTAAACTATGAAAACATGTAAGAGTTTTGAAAAGTTCAAAAACAGAATACAATGAACAGTGAATCTCCTTCCAATTCTAGTACTTGCTCTGTAAGTAATCATGTCTTAACCTGTTATCTTATATTACACTTTCCATTTTAAACTGTTCCTTTACTTTTTGATATATGGCCTGTGTTTTTAATTTTATTTCAATTTAGTAATTATCAGGTTTATATTTTTATTTTGGTGATTACTTTTATAATCATATTGGGATATATCTCTAGGTCTTGACAAACTTCACAAAATTTCTACTAACTTTGGAAAAGTAAAAACAAGAATATATGTTACCTTCTACTTTCCTATTTTCCATTTTTCTAACTCGTCCACCATCCTTTTATATATCATTCAGATTCATAATCTTTTTTTAAAAATGCCCTTACAATGCTTCTCTATCCTTGTGTTGCTTATCCTCACGGATTTAAATTACCCAATAATCATTACCAGTCTTTCTCTCAATGTCTGTCCATTTAGTTTGTTTTGGATGGGTTTTGTCATCTAGATTTTTCAAGAAATGTCCATTAACTTCATGTTCCCTAACTCCTCTCACTTGCCCTTGTACCTGAAATCCAGTTTGGAATTTTCCTTACCTGTTAAAAATCTATGGTATGATAGTCTATGCTTCGTTTGCTTTAGGATTCAATATTGTCCTAGAGAGGCCTAAGACCCATCTCTTTCTCCTCCACTGGCCCCTTCCAGAGAAGTAACTCCATTCTGGCTTAGATGTATGCCCCTCCCTCTTGCCATCCCAGATCAATATGCAGATTCTGTATAGTGTCAAGGACAACTATTTAAAAAAGTTATATTGAAACTAGAGCTTGACACAGTTAGCTTACTAACCTATTTGTATTTGTGTATATATGTCTAGGATTAGCTTTGGATGGGTGGGAGCTTGGGCTGCTGTCTGAATTTTGATCTTTGTACTTTAATGAATGTTTATATCATTTAAGTAATGAATTTAATCATTTACTAAGTATGTAATCAGTCCCACAAAAAATCTGGCAGTAAATAGACATAACAGTTAGTGTACTTTCTGATTTATATTACCCTGTATATGTTGAAGAAAAATTAACACAAACAAGAGGAAAACATTTTAAATATTTAAGAAAGAGTAAATAATTTCTTAACTATCACCTCACAATACCGACAACTTGGATAGGTTAATGGGTTTGTGTCAGAGAAGTGGAATTTTCCCCTCCTGGCCTGTAGATTCAGGATACTTCTGGCTTACTTTAAAGCTTATAAAGTTTTCTAGGCAATATGAAATTACAGTATAAAAGACATTTAATGATCTAGAAGAAAAATTTTACACTTATGGCTGGATGTGGGATGAGGTGCTTTAGAGATGGCCCCTCCCAAGAATACTCTCTTGGTTCATATTTTATCCCCCTCCCCCATAACATCTGGTTCTTTCAGTTCCCCTCACACACCTCAGGCTAAGAAGTAACAATACTCAGTTCTACTCTAGAAAGGGCTTAATTTTAAAACTCAGCTATTACTAGGCACTTCAGCATATGGTAAATATGGGTAAAAGAAACCATTCCAGGGGAGTTTATAATATATATAATGCAAAATACCCTCTAAGACAATTTGTGATATTTAAAATATGCAACTAAAATATTTCATAAAACTGAGAAACTGAATTTTTTTACATTGTACTTCGTTGTTTTTGTCTTTTTGAGACAGGGTTTCACAATGCAGTTCAGGCTGGCCTTGAACTCACAGTGATCCTTCCTGCCTCAGCCTTCCAAGTGCTGGGATTACAGACAGGCAGCATCATGCTCAGCCTTAAACTGTACATTCTATCAAAGTTTTGATCATGCACCTTCAACACATAAGTACTAACATACCAATATTATACGTAGCCAAATGTAAAAAGCATAAATATACCCCCAAAATACAATGAGATAAAAAAATGTTTTCTAAAGCTAGTGATCTTCCCATATACTAGTAGAATATTTGGAGATCAGTGCTTATGGAGCATAGTACAAAAATAAGAAGTCACTTCTGACTGTAATGAACTGGAGTGGCTTTAGAAAAGAGGACATTTTTAGTGAGATCCTGATAGTAGGACATTAAATCATTGTATATAATAAATTAACTGGAGAGAAAACACTGCCAAAAAGGGAAGACATGATTAGTGAAAGTTTTCTCGCTTCTTTGGCACTGTTTTTTAAACCTTATATACTAGAGAACTGGAAGAGTCTGGGGTCTTAAAGACCTACTGACACACTGAAATGCGGATTCTGCTACTTGTCACTTCAATAGCCCTGGGTCCATTAATTTCCTCATGTACGTAATGGGATGGTAATGTCTACTGTTCAGAGTTGTAAAGATATGTAAACCCACTGGCACACTGCCTGAATGTGCAATTCGGCGCACTTAACTACTTTTTTCTTTGCACTTCCCACTTCCTAGGAAATGAGTTCCTTGAGAATACACATACTGCATGCTCACTATATCCTTATTATTTAGCTTGCTTTCGGTACTCAAATATTGGTTAATGTTTGCTAGGAAGCTAATTTTTTTCTGCAATAAAACATATCTAAGAAACAGAAACAGGGCTTGAGATTTAGCTCAGTGGCATAACCGCCTGCTTGGCAAGCGCAAGGTTGTGAGTTTGATCCCTTGTAAAAAAAAAAAAAGAGAGAGAGAGAGAAAAGACACTAGGGTTGGGATGTGGAAGGTCACTTCTAAGAATATGTACTGTATTGTACTACAAAAGTCAGTAGTGTACATTTGAACATTAAACAATGAATGTTGGGATCTTTTATCTACAAAGATAATTTCACTGGTTTGAATGTACAACTATGTTTGACTTGACAGATGTTTCTTTGAAATTTATTTTGTTTTCTGATTATCAGTGTCAATTCTAAAAATCCTTAAGATTAAACATCTAACTTGTCTGTGACATTAGGGGTCTAGTTACTTCAGTTCCTCAGCCACTGCTGATTTACATTTACTAAGGATGAAAACTTGTTAATTAAAAAAATGAATCTAAACCAATAAATTATCACATATCTCCTTGATGTCACTGATCCTTAGGCTAAACTTAGGAGGTTTTGAATCCATTTTTAAAAAATGTTGGAAGGTATCAACCTCTCTCCCTTCAAATTTATCTCCACATATCTCACCCATTTAGAATCAGGTTAGCAAATACTGCATTTCTACATACCTAGGAGAGAAAGCTTAGTGTCAACTGTACATAACCCCTTACTCCATCCTGAAGTTATGATCTCTTCAGCTGGGAAACAACTGTTCTGTAGTATGGTTTGAACCTCATCTTCAGCAAACCAGCAAATATTCTGCCTGTTTCAAATAGCTGTGATTCTGTTCCTAAAAGCTCCCTCTGCCACCAGTACCATTCAAAATCTTAAGCACTACTATTTCCAGAGAAGACTGTATCAAGTGGCATTAAAAAAAAAATCAGACTAGATGTGGTGGCCATGCCTTAAATGCCAATACTGAAGCAGCTGAGGCAGGAAGATTCATTGTTTAAGGTCACCCTGAACTATCTTAACAAATTCTATGGCTGCAGGAGACTACACAGTGAGACTGTCTTCAAAAACAAAATCAAAACAAAAGTAGGCTGATTCTTTGGGTTTTCAAGTATTTACACATAGCTTGGGTAGGTTTTAAAGGGAAATTTTTCCTTAGGAAAAAGCAAACTAGGGTTATGCTATGTGTATGTTCTCTGAATCTTATCTCTTCCTTCTGCTTGCAATAACTTCTAAGGAAAATTGCTTAGTGAAAGGAAGTTGAAATTCACAAAATATATGTAATTAAGAATTCTTCAAATACATCTGCTGACAGAAAATGAGAGAAAGAAAAAGTCTAAAACTAAAGAATTGTTGGCAACTGTAAGAAAAAAAAAGGAAAAAGGAAAAAAGACAGGATAAAAAAGCAAGAGGGAGATTCAGAAAGCCAGATTTTAAGGCAAAGGGAGAGAAAATTCAACGGGCAAATAGGTCTGTAAAAATTACCTGATAGGCAAGAAATCATCTATGTGACCAACTCTAAGCATGTAGATAACCACACTTAATAAAGCTAGTTGTATATAAAGAATTAGCTTGAAAAAACAATACTATTTTAATTAAAGAAAAATCCAAGTATTATAACCATATCCACACTTTTTTATCTTTGAACTATTTAATAGGATTTGTGTTAAACAAAAGATAGCATTGTATAAGACTTAACCAGGCAAAGTTGAATTACTACTACTTTCTGGCTTTATAACTTTTTTTAAAAAAATTTTATTTAAAGAGAGGGGGAAGCAAAACAGAAAAAAGGGTAGAAACAATACAGAATTTCAAAAAAAAACAGTAAGAAATCACTATTTGATACATTACATACTATCTTCTTGGATATAGTTGTTCAAGTTACAAAATTAAAGCATACTAAATGGACATTCAAACAGTGAGGCTGCAAACAGTTCTGTTCACCGATCCAACAAAAATTTAGTAACATGGTTATCAATCCTACACACTTAAGTATACATACAGTTATTGCTTTTAGAGCACTTTCTTTTCCTCCTGCTTTTTTTTTTAATAAAAAATTTTGAAACAGAGAGTAGAAACAACACATAATCTCAAAAATAAAACAAAACAAAAACAAAAAAAAATAGTAACCAGTAAAAAATCACTAGTTGATAATTACATACTTTCCTCTTAGATGCAGTTGTTCAAGTTACAAAAGTAAAGTCCACAAAGTGGACATCCAAACAGTGAGACTGCAGTCAGTTTTGCTCATCCATCCAACTAAAACTTTAGCAACATGGTTATTAATTCCACATATTCAAACATACATGCATTTATATCCTTTAGAATACTCTTTTCCTTTATTTTTCTTTACAATAACTATAATCCATTCTTGTAAACTACTCAGAAGTTCTACACATGTATAAGTCTCTACACATATACATAGCCTTTCTGTATTAGAGGGAGAAACAAATCAAAACAAGTCAGCAATACAAATTCCTAGAGAAACATAAAATGAAAAGAACATACAAAAACACAACACTAGGTGATCTACGGTAGTCACTATGATGTCTCTTGTTATTTTCAATAAAATTGTCTATATTGTCAAATATAATACAAACTTAGCATTACTTTACACTATTAATAAAATCTAAACATTGGAGACATTATAGGACTTTAAAGGCAGTTAACAATCAAACCAGAATGGGTATCCTATTGAATCGTCATCTTCAGAGTAGTTGCCCCTACTCTTAGACTCAACATTCTCAAGCATACCAGATTCAAATAAAATCAGTCAAGATAAAAGTGATATAACCAATCTTCTCTGTTTTATCTCTGCCATGCTATTTTTCTGTTGTTATTTGTTTACTTTTCTCCTTCATTCCACTGTCTGCCCCTTGCTTTGAGGCCTTTCTGCCATTATTCCTGGAACCCTGGAATTATGAATTAAGAATTTCTTCTTTCTCTCCAGAATGTCCTTCAGTATTCTTTGCAGGGTTGGATTAGTGGTCACAAACTCCGCCAGTTCCTCTTTGTTGTAGAAATATCTTGTCTCTCCATTAATTTTGAGAGACAGCTTTGCAGGGTACATCATTCTGGGTTGGAGGTTATTTTCTTTCAGGGCTTGGAAGATTTCACTCCAAGCTCTTCTTGATTTGATGGTTTGCATTGAGAAGTCTGCTGTGATTTTGATGAGTTTTCCTTTATAGGTAATCTGTTTCTTTTCTCTGACCACTTTTAATATTCTGTTCTTATGATGGATTTCTGGGATCCTGATTATATATGTCTGGGTATAGATCTGTTTGGGTTGTAGCTGGCTGGAGTTCTATATGCCTCACTTCACTTCTGTTACCTGTTTGGGAAGTTTTCCTTAATTATTTCTGTGAATAGACTTTTTATTTCATTTGTATTTGTTGCTGCATCTTCATGCACATATTTTATTCTTAGGTTATAAATCCTCTTGTCATCTTCTAGCCTTTGTATCATTGCTTCCTGGTTCCTTGTTATTTTTAAGAGATCCTTCCTTTCATGATCATACTTTGCAAATCTATCTTCAAGTTTTGAAAGTTTGTCTTTAGTTTCTGTTAAAAGGTTTTGCCAGGTTTCAATGGAGTTTTTAATTTCCTGA